>JBAIZL010000001.1:359997782-360385282 GCA_036971475.1 Prosapia bicincta | reverse complement strand
TATTACTGTGATAATTAAGTAAATATATTGCTCATTTGATTTCATTTTTCTGTACTGAAAACCAGTTAGTAAAAAACATTGTTTTACAGTTTTAATTTGGCGACTTGTGTATAGTAAAATATATTAATTTTTGGTAATTAATTCTACCAATGACTAATACTCAGTGTTTCAGTGTTAAGTGTGTATAACAATTTTTTAAAAGCATTTAATGTAATTTGGTGCCAAATTTAATAGGTAATGTTACTGTAATTGTTTGGTGCAGTTCACGAAATTCATATGGCTTGCCTTTCTGTCAAACCACTGCGCATGATCGTTCTGTGCGCGAACTACTGCGCATGCTCTACGCGCATTACTCTCGCTATTTTCCTGTTCCTTATTCCTGAAAGCGTTAGTCGCGTCGCACCTCCGCGTTTTTTTTCTTCGCAATTGTGGACTCATTTCTTATATAAGTTTTTCAACCTTTTAAATCTTACAAATCCTTCGCAAATAAGTGTTGAAATCAACCTCAACACAAAGAATTGTGTGTTTCATCATATTCAACTAATTAATTCCTTCATTTATACTTTGATTTTCTCATTAAACCTTTTCAACCACAAGAGTGTTGGTACCAGAGTGGTAAAAGTGAAACGATTTTATAACATTTTTTGTGTGATCATTTAAACTAACTCAATTAATAGTTTTAGAAAACAGTTAGTTTTAGTGAAAAAGTGGTGTCCCACCAGACTACTTCAACTACACCTGCGTTGAACATCTTATTCAAAGTATGAGTAGTGTTTTAGAAATTTTATTAAATTTTTGTTCATAACCTCTTTGTTACCTAGTTTTAAGGTCACCCAGAGATTTGCAGATTTTAAATTATCTGTGTGGTCCTACAGAACTATTATTCTGTATTTCTCTGTCATACTTAAGAGCTGAATGCTACATTGGGCACTCCAGGTACGGGTGTTTAGAGCATTAAAAATTGAACCGCCCATTTTACACTTTTTTCCATTTTTCACTCAATTTTGATTTTGTCTATATTCTATTGTTATTAAACTATGATAACTATCTTTGAACTATGTGAGGCAAGAATTATGCTTTTAACTCTTGACCTGGAACAAATACCTAATTTCATTGACAATGACTCTGTCCCTGAGGCTGTGATCAAAAAGGTGCACAGCATTCAAGAAACCTTCAACAGCGGCATAGAGCAGATGGAAAGTGCTGCTTTGACAGACGGCACATTTTATAGGGTCATTGAACTCAAAACAAAGTTTAATAAGATTTTTTACCCGTTAATTTTGAAATGTGAGAAGTCAACAAAAAGGAGACTGACAACCAATGTTGGTTTTCCATTGGAAACTGAAACTGGTTTCCCTCCATTGACTGTACCCCACTTCACTGGTTCAGTCAAATATTGGGTTAACTTTAACGAACTGTATAACTCTCTGATCCATAATAATAGTGACTTAAATGACATCCATAAACTTCAGTACCTTCGAGATGCATTGAAGGGTGACACATCAGATATAATCTCATGGTTACTTGTCACGCCCGACAACTATCATATTGCCAATGAATCTTTCCTAAAGCATTATGCCAATCCTTTTCGGCTATCAGATTACTATGTGAAGCAAATTCTCAACTTCTCTGTAATGAAGGGAGCCACTCATGACGAACTCAACAGATACTTTTCAACTCACTCTAATGCAGTCAGTGCCCTTAAGGCACTGAACTTGCCAGACATCAGACTTTCTGCTTTTTCAACTATCTGTTACCAATCAGGACCCTTCAACTCGTCTCAGCTTTGAGACCCAACTGTCTGCAGCTAGCGTTCCTTCTTTCGAGCTCTTAAATAAATTTGCTACTGAACAGGCAAAGACTATGAAGCTCTTGCAAACTCCTACGACTCATCCTAACAATAGTCGAACAACACCAAGAGTACTCATAACTCAAGGTACAGACACTAATGTTACTAAGACCTCTTCTCATTATGTTTTCCCCCACTCTCAACCACTTCTTCACGCAGCTAACTCTTCTCGCCCTTTTTCACCCACTTCTAGATCATCTCGAGTGCGCACACCATCACCTGGAACTTCATCTTCATGTTCTAACTCTGGCAGCCCCACACCACTTGTTTCTTCTGTACTGACAGGCATTAAATATTCCAGTCCAAAATATTCAACAGTCTCTTCCTTTATGAACGTCACCGCTAAATAAAACATCACAAACGCTGCTTCGACTACTTAGGTACACATTTTCAAGCTAAATGTGCTTTGTAAATAAAAACAACATGCTGCTATATGAAGAATCCTTCTTCTCAATCTGAATGACATTTTCATTCTCGACACAACTCATAAACTACTCTACCTAAAAACTGCTTGATCTTTTGCTCACCTTCTCATGATTACTGGACAAGTTTATTCTGGATCACCTCAAACTGGAAATTCTCTTTATGGGCCATCATTTCATATCTCATACTCTCTCACCGGCCCAACTCACACTGGAAATTCTCTAGCTGAGCCACCTCAAAATGAAAATTCTCTTACTCTGCTACCTCTTCACACGAGAAATCCTTTTTCTGGGCCACCGCACACTGTAAAACTTGAAATATCTATCTCAGCTAAGAAAGTAGTCAAACCATTAGGCTTGCAAGCCAAGAACACTAACTGTTTCTTGAATGGTGTCGCTTCAAAAAACTCTTTTTTCAAAATCTCATCTTGTTTTCACTTCATTCTTTCTCCTCACCATAAGCAATCTGAAAATTCTCTTCACCCTCATTTGCCTTTTCATTACAAGCCAGATCTTTTCAGGTCGCACCACTCTGCTCTCATCCAAGATACTAACCATTCACTAATTGTATAAAAAAGGTACTATCACTTCAACCTTGGATAAGGCTACTTTCATTACCTTCCTCATCACTCTGGACCTCGTTCTACTCATGGTCAAGAAGTACTGCATTATCTTCCTGCACACAATTCTTCGACAACGTTTCCTCTTTGGCATCATCTGCAATTCTTCTCTACTCTCTATGAAGTTACTCGCCTCTTCTTCTCTCCGAAGAGCTCTACTTCTTAAAGACAGCATCGACACTCGTTCTTCCTTTCCTTCGTTTTACCTCAGCACCCCTTCTCTCTGATCATCTGCCAGCTCTGTCTTCTCTTTCTCTCTTCTAACTCTTGGTTAAAAAGAAACTAGTTTTTGGTGGGCAGTATGTTTCGTCCAGTTCTCGAAATTCATATGGCTTGGTTTTCTGTCAAACCACTGCGCGCATGCTGGTTCTGTGTGCGATCTATGGTGGATGCTCTACGCGCATTACTCCCGCCATTTTCCCGGCAGTCTGTACTCAACTCCTGAAAGGCGTTAGTCGTCATCTCTGCGTTCCTTTTCTTTGCCATTTTGAACATATTTCTTACAAGTTTTTCACCTTTAAAATCTCACAAAACGGTGTTGAATTCAATTTCAAACAAAGAGTGGTGTATTTTATCATATTTAACTAATTAATAGCTTCATTTATCTTTTTATTTTCTCATTAATCCTTTTCAACCACAAGAGTGTTAGCACAAGAGTGGTAAAATCGAAACAATTTTATAAATTGAATTGTGTAATTCAACATTTAAATTAACTCATTAATAGTTTTAGTGAACAGTTACAGTCCAAAAGTAGTGTGCACAACTACTAACTAGTTGAAGTGGACGACTTCAACTACATCTGTGTTGAATATCTTATTCATCGTAAGGTTAGTGTTTTAGAAATTTTATTCAAATTTTTTTCATAACCACTTTGCTACGTAACTTCAAGGCTACTCACAGATTTGCCATTTTTAAATTTGTCTGTATGGTCGTCCATAACTATTATCCAAACCTAAGTACTGAACACCACAGTAATTTTTAATAATATTTAAAAAATTATGTTTGATTGGTTAATCAATATAAACTTAATAAGTTATGTTATTGGAATTTTTAGTAATATTTAAAATATATGTATGATCTGATTGTTTTTATGTGTTGAGGCCTGATGATGGGATTAAACAAATTACCGAAACATCACCAAGTGAGATAAAAGTATATATATATATATATATATACATGACTCGCTAATCAACCGCTCTTTTCATTTATTATTTATTTTCGCTTAGACTTATTTATAGGAGAAACTGAATAATCCAAGTATACGCTAATCTTTATCCATTAGTATTAAATGTTATTATTAGATAAGTACTTATTCAATCAAATGTCTTTCTCTTTTTACAAACAACTGCAGGCTGTAAACTAGTTAAATCTTAAATTTTCCTCTTTTATCAATAAATAGTTTACCAGTTAACTGTTTTCCTTTAAAAATAACTAGTTAATAATTCCTTCATTGGTAATATGAGTGGGTCCAAATATCTCTTTCCCAATATTGAATTAGTTTTCCTTAAACACACATGTTTTTCTTTCTCTAGTGGAATGAGTTTTCCTTCTCCATTTCTCTTATTTGTTCTAAGCATAATTAACAACATAGCTCCAGGCTTGATTATCTAAACATGTGTTTTAAAAAAAAATTCAACTAATATACTTAAATTCGGTTCCCACTTAGGTTAACAAAGAAAATTTTATTTTAGTTACTTTTTATTAAATAGTTACAAATAATATATATACTTGAATTTTGTAGTCCACTACGCTCGGTGAATTTTATTTAATCACTTTAACATTAGTCTATGACTATCCGAACTTTATATTTTGAAAATTTGTAAAAACTTCCTAAGACAGAATGTTTTCAATCTGTATGTGGCGATCTTCATCAATGTCTTCTGCTTGGAGTTGTTGGGTTAAGCAGTAACAGTTTTAAAGGCAGGTTTTCGATAGTATCAAAGAGTATGTGTGATTTGTATTGGGTTTGTTTGTTTAATATGTTTGTATTTTGTGTTTTTGTGATGTTAAATTTCATATTTTTCTAGTGTGTTGAGATGTGATCCTTTTTTGTTGAATTGTAAGATTTCTAGGTTGTGGTAAATGTCTGTGTATTTGTGTCCTGTTTCTTTTATATTTTTGTAAAATGCCGAGTTGGTGTTCTGTTTGAGTTCCTCGGCTCTTTGTTTAAAGCTACGACTTGTTTGACCAATGTAGAATTTGTTGAGCTTGTTGCAGTTTAATTGTATGTGCCTTGGTGCTTGTAGTTTATCTTTGTTGTTGGTGTCATGTATTTTGTATTGTAAATTATTATTAGGTATGTATGCTATTTTGTATCCTGTTTTTTGAGATTTGTGGGCTATTTAATTTGTTGTTTTGCATATGTATGGCATTGTCATGTATACTTGTTTCCCCTGTCTGTAGAGTTAATTTTAGTATTTTTTTGTATATTATGGTGTTGTATCCATTTGTGTATGCTAAATATTTAATGGTGTCTAGTTCTTTGTTTATGTTTCCTGTGGTCATAGACTTCTTTAAGTCTATGGAGCAATGATTTGACGCCAGAGTGTTTGTGTTGGATAGGTTGGTTTGAGGTGTTGTGGATACGTCTGTCTGTCATTGTGGGTTTAATGTAAAAACAAAAAGCCACATACAAAAAACGTAGCTTCAAGATTTACAGGAAACCCGCAATGATACATACACTTATCCACAACACCTCAAACCACCCTATCCAACACAAACACGCTACCTTCAGATCCATGCTCTATAGATTTAAAGAAGTTCTAATGACCACTGAAAACATAAACAAAGAACTAGACACCATTAAATATTTAGCATACCCAAATGGATACAAAACCACAATAATAGACAAACTATGGATCAATATACAAAACAACACAAAAATTAACACTACAGACAGGGATAACAAATACATCACTATACCATTCATAAACAAAACATCAAATAAAATAGCCCACAAATTTTAAAAAAAAAAAATGGATACAAGTTAACATACAAGACTAATAACAACTTACAATACAAAATACAACACGACGCCAACAACATGGATACACTACAAGCACCATGCATATATAAATTAAACTGCAACATGTGCAACAAATTCTATATTGGGTAAACAGGTTGCTGCTTTAAACAAAGAGTCAAGGAACACAAACAGAACACCAACTCGGCATTTTATAATCTCATAAAAGAAACAGGACACAAATACACAAACATTTACAATAACCTAGAAATCTTACACATCAACAAAAAAGGACCACATCTCAAAACACTAGAACAATATGAAATCTACAAAAATACAAAGTACAAACATATTAAATGAACAAACGCAATTGAACTCACACATATTCTTTGATACTATTGAAAACCTACCTTTAAAACCATATCTCTTAACCCAACAACTCTAAGCAAAAGGTACTGATGAAGATCGCCACATTGCGATAGAAAACGTTCTGTCTCAGTAAATTTTTATAAATTTACAAAATTTAAAGTTCAAATCATCTGTTTAATGAAATCCAATGTTATCACTTATTTTAAGCCAATTGAGATGAAGTAACTATATTGCATCTTGTCTCTTCTGTAAAAGGCTTTTCTCTCATATAAAACTAAAAATAATTAAAAAATTAATTACATTTTAAATGATGAATTAATATTTTTTTAAACTCTATTAACATCATGTATCATCCACTTCAAATTTTTTAAATGTATTTGAACTTGAGTGATTGAACAAACGTATTTTATTAACGATTGAAAATTTGTACAAGATATATATAGGGAGAGTGTTAACTAATAGAAGGGATTTAAAAATTGGACTAAATATGGAAAAAAATCTCCTTGTTGAGAGTAACTTGTAAGGAAAACACAATATTTCTGAAGGGCTATAAGTTTAATCAAATAGAAAGGAAATCATTACATTTTTAACAAAATAATGACACAAAACCTGGGTTTTTTTATCACAATATAAAACATACATTAGAAATTAGTGCCTTCCCACAATTCAATATCTATAAATTTATCTTACATTACTTTCTACTTAAATATCTTAAGTGACATTGATAAGTATTAAAATAATAAACACTTCATTGAACTCATATTTACCAGAATTTCAGTGTATCTCAAGATGGCTTCATTCAATGTCGAACTTTTTATTTTGTTTATTTTCATATCTGTGGTAAGAAAATGCAGTAATTTTTGTATTAGTAATTTTTTAATATCAGTTTTCTTTTAAATTCTATCATATGAGATATCTATACTGTCCATTGTTTATCAGATTATACACTTGTTATGTTAGTTGTTTTTTATTAATAATCATCTAAATAATGTTTAAAAATAGCATGATTCTAATTTTAGGAAAAATAAATAATATTAATTTTGTATTTAAAAAAAACGTTTTGATTTTTACATAGAAACCCTAAAATATTTGGTTGTAAAATGTTTTGTTACTTTAAAATTAAAACTTCTCCATTAACCAGGTTTTATTTGAAATTTTAAAGATTAGTAACTTTTTATTTTAAAACTATTGCATAACGAAATATAGCCACACACTCACACACACACACACACACACACACACACACACACACACACACACACACACACACACACACACACACACATATATATATATATATATATATATTCTTGATATTTTACGTTATCCATTGTTTTTCCGTTGCACTGACTTTATGAAGTTAATATATTACTATTGTAAGTAATTTTATCCACCATTAAGTGCTATAATTTTACCTTGAGTGATGAGGCACCTTTCGGTCACTTGACCATTGTCGAATCACTGATATTTTTCTGGTGTAGATGTTCGGTCCGTGATATTGGTATTTGTTGACGTTACACGCACTTTCTCTTGATCTGTGTGTATGATGTTTTTATATAGTATATCTTCTGTGTATGTTGTTTGTAGATTCATTAAATTGTTGTGTATGTTTTTATAAATGTGGTATTTTTCTAGTGAGTTTAGTTCTATTGGGTTATTATTTATTTCAAGTATGGTTAGGTTCAACCATAGATTGATCTCCTATGTTACGCAGCATTATGGAGATTTTCCACTTACACTCTATAAACTTTATTATTTATTTCTATATAAATTCTTGCATTAATAATTAATTTTTTGCATTTAAGATTTACAACCTAGACTTGTTTTATGAGAATTCTACCATCTTCCTCTTTAAATTCCCTATATTAAATTTAGTCATTGAGTTACTGTATGTGATTATTATTATTATTATTACTAAGACTCGGAGGGACCTTATCGGTGTAGAGCACTTAGCTGCAGCCTTTGTACTCTCTTCCCATCCCTACCACAGGACTAGCTTAGTAGATACCTACCTCTTTGCAGAAATCAAGTACCCACCTGATGCTAGATCTTCTGATATCCTCTGGTGTACATACCTGCCAGCCAAACCACTTTCTCCTTGCAGCTCCCAAAGCAGGACACTCACAGAGTACGTGGATTGGGCTTTCCTCTTGGTCCTCGTCGCATCTCTTGCACACAGGGGACCTAGATTTTCCAATTTTGTATTGGAACCCCCTTAGATTCCCATGGCCTGTAACCAGCTCTACAGTAGCTCTGAGTTGATGTCTACTTAAGGAGAGTAGTTCTTTGCCCCACAAATCTCCTGAGTAACCCCACAGTACCTTGGATTTGTTACACCCCAAGGTTACATTCCATTCTTCCAAGCACAACCTGTCTATATGTGCCGTGATCCTCTTGCGCCCCTCCTGAGGCGGCATGCTCACTGTCCTCAGCAACGGTCCTTGGGTTATACACCCTTGTTTTGCTAAGGCGTCAGCTCTCTCATTCCCTATCCAGCCAGAATGTCCTGGAATCCAGGTTAGGTTGAGTGAATTATACTTACTCAGCTCTGCTAGAGAAGCCATAGTCTCAGCCACCAACCTAGAGCTGGTACTAGCCTTACCTAAAGCCTTCAGAGCTGCCTGACTGTCCGAGCAAATCCAGATGGTCTTGCCCCTCCTGCCAGACCCTATTATTTCCTCAGCATATAGTTTGATCACGAGCACCTCCCCCTGGAAGACAGAGTTGTAGTCCTCCAGACAGACAAAATCTGTCTTGGTGTCTCGGTCCACTAAATCCTGCTCCCACTCCTTCCTTCATCTTGGACCCATCGGTGAACCAGATTTCACCATGTCTGGGTCTATACTCCGCCCATGCCTCTCTTGCAGGAATAAGGATTTTGTAATTTCCTTTTTCCCTTTTAAGAGACAGTATCTTATCCTGAGGTTCTATCCAGAGCTCCTTCAGTGAATCCCCCAAATAGCTGTTTATGAAGTTTGCTACTTGTCTTCCACTGCCCGGTACAACTTAGCCGGTATGCAGTTTTCATTGCCTCCATCCTAATTTGAAGACTCAAGGATGGAAAACCCAACATAACCCTCATGGCCGCACATGGTGTGCTTCTCCTTGTAGCTGTTATGCCTCTAAGGAAGAGCCCCTGCGCACGGCCAGCATTCTTTTACTTGTTTCTTTCTGTGCCCTATCCCACCAGATGATTGAGGCAAAGACCAACCTCGGCACCACAATGGCGGAATAAATCCAGTTCATCTGACGTGGACCCAAACCCCATCTCGTGCCTATTGCTCCTCTGCATTGCCAGAATGTAGCTATGGCTTTTTTGCACTTATCCTCCAAGTGCTCACACCAGAGTAGCTTCCTATCCAGAATAACTCCCAGATATTTAGCGCTCTCAACGTAGCTTATTTTGGTATTACCAACTTCCATCATCTCCAGCGATTTAGTTTTATATCGCCTAGTGAAGATGAGTGCCACAGATTTCTCTCCTTGAATGCATAGTGCATTCTCGCTGCACCATGCTTCTGTTACCTTGAGTGCCTCTTGAAGCAGGTCTTGAGGACCTCTTCAAATGGGCCCCTAACAAGGATAGCTATGTCATCCGCATATCCTACCACCTTAACACCCATTCCACTGAGCATCCTTAGTAAACTGTCCACGACAAGGCTCCACAGCAAAGGGGATAACACTCCACCCTGCGGGCAGCCCTCCGAGACCATCCCATTTATCGTGCATCCCATCCAGGATGAAGTACTTATCCGGTTTTCCAAGGAACTTATAATCCAATTTATAATTCCATCAGAAATCCCGTGATCCATAGCTGCTCTCTTGATGGCCAGTCTAGAGGTACTATTAAAAGCCCCTTCCACATCAAGAAAAGCCCCAATACATATCCCCTTGTTGTTGATCTGACTCTTAATAAAGTCCATGACCGACAACAGCGCAGTCTACACTGACCTACCAGTTCGGTAGGCGTGTTGGTCCTGATGAAGCGGATACTGCTTCAAAGGTCCCTCCTTCAAATAGTGGTCCACCAGCCTATCCAATGTCTTTAACAAGAAAGATGTAAGGCTGATAGGTCTGAAGTCCTTTACCTCTGTGTAACCTTTCCTCCCCGGTTTGGGGATAAAGATAACCTTCGTTTTGAGCCACTGCCCGGGCGTGTAACCCAAGGCAACACAGCCTTGAGTAATCCTGTCAGTGGCCCTATTATTTCCTCCAAGCAATTTTGTAGTAGTGCTGGAGTAATATTATCTAATCCAGGCGCTTTAAAAGGCTCAAAAGACAGAATCGCCTCTCTCACCTTTTGCGCTGAGATCACCTGCCCAGCAATATTCCAGTCCGCCCTTAGCCCAGTATGTCGGAGGTTTTGAGCACCGTCCCCTACCGGTCTAATATCGGGAAAACTGTTCCTCATAAGCAGACGCAGTGTTTCCTTCGGGGTATCAGTAAAGCTACCATCAGTCTTCTTGACAAACTTAAGCTCTCCCCTCGCTCCACCTGCTAACACCTTAAACAGTCTAGCAGTGTCACTCAGTGTACTGTATATGGTACAATAATTAAATGATTATGAGAACTAATTGGGCCAAAATTTGTTGTATAAACAAATACCCAGATGATCACACTTTCTCTCGTGATCTGGAGCTTTTGGTCATTGATTTTACAAATTATTGTTCCTATTACATTTTTAAATAATGAGGATTAGATAAAAGCATCATTGTCGAAGGGCGGGTAGTGTCAGGAAGAATGCCATATCGCTGGTACCCAGAAAGTACAAAGAGACAGGCAGGGAATCTCCAAGCTTTGCAATTCTTGTACTGTAGGACAAGGATTACGACCTGTTGAGAAGTGTTACAGTTGCCGTTTTCATTTACAAAGCCACCAAAGGGGTTAGTGTTTAATTGCAAGTTTTTTGCAAAGCTTGAAGTTTTTGGAATCAAGTTGAAGTTTTTTCATCGCAGAGGTTCTTCTTTTTCCTTTTTTTGCTTAATCCACTAATATATTGTTCGTTCAACATTGTTTTATCCATAATTTTAAATTCATCTTCAAGTTTACCTACAAATGTTTAGTTGTAATTTCCACTTTTAAAAATATCAGTTATCTTAATGGTAAAAAAAAAAAACAAAATAAAATTTCACAGTAGAAACATTTGGGGGGAGGTATTTTTAAAAGCCATTACTTAGTGAATTAGGATCTTATAATCCAGGGATAAATTATTAGCTGAAACTATGGGTTGGCAACACTTATGACCTTACATGGCCATCTACCTTTCATGGACATTCACACCAAAACCACACCCCATTGCTGTCAGACAAGTAGCAACTATTAGAAAATGTAAATCAAATTGTCTTGTATTTAGAATTTTCCTTGGATTACAAAAAAATCTGCATAACCATTCATGTGTCTCCTTTTCAACCCATTGTTTATTCGCACTGCCACTTTTTATAATAAGTATTTCTTGTTTTGTTTTCTTTTTTTACTTTAAAAAATATGTACCTAAAATACTTTTTGTTATGCTTAATTTATTTTGCATATTAATGAAAACATATTTTTCAAATTAGTTTATTGTTTTTTTTAAATTTATCAATGTAGATTATATGAATATTTTTTTTTATTTTACTCAATAATACCCTGCAATTTAGAAAAAGTTACTAAATACGAGGGAATTAAAAATCTATTGATAATTTTTTAAAAGTATTTCAAAGTGTGTTGCAAACATCATATTGTCTTTACAAACTTACTCAATTTTATGTATGGGGTTGACAAACAAATAGTACCTAATATCAAAAGTATAATCTATGCTTCAAATGAGAAGGTCGTTTCACAAATAAAACCATGAATACAGGTAAATGGGCCTACTCATAAACTATAAAACTCAGTCAATTTTTACTATACACTTCATCTTCAAAATCAATAATCACATAAACATTTCAAAAACCTACTTTTTTTTCACTAAAAAAAAAAAAAGAACAATTAAAGAAAAGAAAATAAGAAGTCTCCAAGAAGTCATACAATATGACTCACAATCGTTTCAAATTATGTTCAAAACACATACTCAAAACCAAATTACATTACAATACATTCATGTTAAATTATATAATTTCTCTACATTTTTTCAGGTATATCTAATGTAAATTTCTCCGTCATCATTATCAACAAATAATCGTTTTGTTGCGGTAAGAATTGTCAAAGGAATCCATATTCCAACACTACTAAACCTCATTTAACCTCAAAAGTTGTTGCTACTTTAGGCAGAATTTAACATATAAATGTTAACTTCTTGAGTGTGTCTGAGTAAATAAAGTTCAAGATATGAAAAAAATAGTTACTTTTTAATTATTTCTAAATAGAACAAATAAATTTTGTTTTCTTTTTGTGATTCTTTTTTAATATCTTTAAATTACTAAGTCTAATAACAAATATTATGATTTTTTTTTCAGATAAACTGTATACACATTCCACAATCATTAACAGAAGCTAAGCCTGATATAATTCTAAAGGAGAGTGAAATAAAAGATATACATTTAAAGGGTGCAATAAATAAATCTATAAAGGAGTTAGAAAAACCAAATGTTAATTATAAGCAAATTACTAATCCCAAAATAAAGCACTCAGTTGATTTTGGAATAAAAAATGTACCAAAATTATGTAGTAATCATAGGGAAAATGGCATTGTTCAAATGAACCTAGAATCATGTTTTGAAAGTATAGCAAATGACTTAAATATTTTTGTTCAAGATAGTTTAAATGTGAGTGTTATAGTATATTACAAAGTTATACAGGTTTATAATGAAATTATAAGCTGTACAGAAATGTCGCCTTTTAAAATATTTTCATGTCTGTTGTCTGAATTTAGCAAAATTGAATATCTAATACCTGATATTTTAGATGAAATAGAAGACTATATTGATTCATCTGGAGTTCAAATTAGAGCTATTATTAAGGACATAGAATCTTGCTTTAAAGTTACCAAGGCTTTAAAGTCAATGACAAATAAATCAACAGACTGTATATAAATAAATGTGTGCAAGTGAACCAAGTTAATGTGGACTATAAATACTATATATGATGAATAGTTATTATTTGAAGTACATCCGTTCATTCTGCAGTGCATAAATTCGCAGTTCCGACATTTCACTAGAATCTCATGTAGCATTGACGAGGTGAACCCAACACCAGAAGACTCGCTCTTCAACTGCTGTTGGGTTCATCTCGTCAATGCTAGATGAGATTCTAGCGAAACGGAACTGCAAATTTATGCACTGCAAAATGAACAGATGTACTCCAGATAACTATTCATCATATTTTTCCGTCTGTGAAGGAATACATACCAGCATGCATATATATATAATTCCCTTTATTTAGTTCCTTCTTACATTTATTAGATACATAAATATCTCATTAACAATAATAAAGAGCTTACTGGTTTGTTTCACATTTTTCTCATCATTTCATCAATTTAATTATTGACATTTTCAATGAACAAATTTCAGTGATAACTACTGATGAAATACTGACAAAAAAATTCTAATATGTGCTACATATGTGTACATATTTATAGATTTATAAATATAGATAATATATTATTTATAAATAAATTATATATGTATATGCATTAATATATAAATTGATAAAATTTTCAAGCTCATTGTTTTGTAAACATTGTTGTTGTTTTTATTTAATGTATATAAATTTCCTGGTATATAATACTCATATTTAACAAAATATTTTTACTAAACTAATTTTAAAAATACTTAACTAAGTAATTACGTATTCACTTAGTTAAGTATTTTTAAAAGTAGTTTAATCAGTGAATTCAAGATGATTACATCAAGCAACTAAAATATTTTTATTATTGTACATTATTTTCCTGGGAACAACATTTTACTCACTAATTATTTGGAATAATTTACTGTGGTCTAATAATAATAAATAATACACACAACCTCTTAACCACAAATATTTTTATTCTAGTCTCATATACATTTTGGTTACAAATTAATCAGCCTCAGAGACAAGACAAATTATTTTAACATTTGAACTGTAAAAATGTATTTATTCCTTGATCTGTTAATGAATACTCTGTTTAATATTCTATAAACATGGCATATTTATTTCATTCTATTTGTTGCATGTATCATTTTTGATATATTTTCTACATAAGTTAAAATTAGTGTAAAATATTTCTCTATATTTTTAAAGACTATCGGCTCTGTAAAGCAGTCTGTTTTACAGAAATCATTCATGAGTTGCAGGGTCATGAGTCTTGTAATATATACTCTGTTAGTTTTATCCCTGCAATAGTGAGAATATTTTGGTATTCTTTTAATATGGTTCACCTCAAAACCATGACCAATACAGCAGCAATATTCTAACAATACTGTCTTATCAGCTGTGATCCATTCTTCTATCGCATGGAGTGTTATTTAAGCCATAGAGATCCAAAACACAATTGGAGGGCTTCACAACTAATCTGCTCATTGAGTATAGCAGATCAAAACCACTTTATCGATTTTGAAAAATGTAAAAGTTGGGAAACATAGATGCAGGTTGGGTCTTAACATGTTAGTATGTTTTTACTGTTTAATTAAATTATTTGAAGTTGGGTCATTTTCGCATATAAAAAATACAGGTTTTATTGAACTGAACATTATCAAACCTCAAACAAATTGTATTTATGGGTTAGGTCTTCATTGCATTTCTATGCTCATGAATAGCCTAAAGTAAATATTTATTTTTATTAAAAGTAAAAATATATTTTTGGTTGTATTTTTATACTATGTTTATTATATTTAATAATTGTAGTATTAAATTAATTTTATGCTATTTTGTTTCAACTTCAGCTACTAGCATACAGTTATTTACACTAACATATAGTGATATGGATACACTTGTCTGTTTTTTGTATAACTCAAAGTTATGGTGCAATTTGTCAAATTAACACATCTTTCAAAAATGGATATTCACATTTATATAAAACGAAGTGCTGCTATTGGCAAATGTTTACATATGTCTACATGATATTAATGGACATAGTCAAGAACTCTGAAGGGTCTGGACAACACCCTTTCCTGAAATTGTTTACCACACAAAATATGGAAGAATTAAAAAGATAAATTATTACTAATTATGATTACTAACTATGACTACAATTAAACATTTTACATATCTAATTATTGTAAAAACATATTAAGTGGTAAGCTATACCTATTTAAAACATTTTAAGTAAAACATTATTTTACTTTACTAGACCTAGTTAGAAATGGAACAATTCGAATATCAACCACTTACTAAACTAGGACTATGGTCTGTGTTACACAAAAAATAAAAACATAGAAAAATAAGTAGACTTTCTTATTTTAAATCAAACAATGGAAGGGAAGCACTTTAAACAATAACCTGATCTGCCATAAAACAAATAAACAGAAAGGGTGTGAGTATTATTTATTCTCTTAACTCCTTAATATTCAAAATTTTGATAGCTCTCTACCTATGAGGTCAGGTCATAAAAAACAGAAACTTTATTTGATTTTAACACTAACAAACTAAAACCATATACCCTAATCTAGTTTATATGTTTTTTCTCATAAACTTACCATTTTAAAAAATGTGTACCAACCTTATCTGGTGTCACTCTCCTTTATAAAATTGTGGCTAAATGCCTGTGTATTTTACTGTAAACTTCAAATGCCTGTGTATTTTACTGTAAACTCCAAATTCCTGTGTATTTTACTGTAAACTCCAAATGTGTGTGTATTTTACTGTAAACTAGTAAGTGATATGCAAGATAGAAATAGAAGTTGCAGTTTAAGGAATGGCTATCTTGTGAAACAGTCATCCCCCTTTATACAAAGAGGTAAATGCTACCACAGGCAGGTGTTTACATATTTCTGTATGTTAATGAGCAATTATAAAGTAAATTAGTTTCTATCTCTCTTAAGAAACTGTTTGTTTTAAAAAAATGAAATTATTTTTTGTAAAAGTTAAAATTTACCATAACATAATCGAAAACCTTTAAAATGATTTCTAATAAAAAAATGAATGCATTATAAATATCCCTATTGATATATATTTTATGCACTATGTGAATTTTTTCCAATAAACCTTATATTATTTATTCAATATATGACTCAGTCATAAAGCAGCAAATATGAAATCACTAAAGCAGCTGCAATTTCAAACTTGTGTGAAACATTTTAAATTTGTTGAAAGGTGGGGATTGGGTGTTAAACATACATAACTAAATCGATTTACTGTAATTTTAAAAATTGAGACAGAGTGTAAGGACTTCCAACTTTACAAACAAATAGCTACCTTACAAACTAGATCCAAGTTTGTGAGAATATCTAGCTACAATGTATGCATTATTAATCATGACATAATTGGATAACTCAATTCACACAAATTGTTTTAAGATGTTTAAGCTCATATATCTTCTAATTTGCTGAACACAGAAAGAGCTCTAACTTTTTTTTATAAAATCTCTGAGTTGCTTTCTGGTCTTTTCTCTCATATTACCTTATAAATAGTTTTCTTCAAACTAAATAAATAAAACCCACTACCCCAATACCAAAATCTCTATTTTACTAAAATAACTTTTTGTACATTACGATTTATGGTAATCATCTTCAGAAGTACTTTGAGTAGATACTTCTGAGGATGATTACCATGTAATCGAAATGTACAATAAGTAATTTCAGTGAAATAAAGATTTTTGTATTGTGGTTTTATTTATTTAGTTAAAAATTACTCTACAGTGCTCAAAAAAGAGCATTAGATTTCTTTAAAAAAAACCATGAGGTTTCAATTGTGGTAACAATATTAAATGAATTTTAAAGAAGTTAAACACTTTCAAAAAACAGTTATCTGATATATTTCTTATTAGGGAAATAATTAGAGCCATGAATGACAAGAAAACAATAGATTTGTTAGCTGTGGCATAGCCAGGAAGATGTTTTTGGGGGGAGGGGGGAGTACTGGCAAGGGAGTGAAAATCTTTCAGGGATATTTTGGACATTTTTATCTCTAGAAATCATATTTCATGTTTATTTTATCACTTAAAATTACACAATTTTTGGGTCTATGGGAAGTTTTTTGCTAAAAACCTAGTGCTATTTTATAGGCTAATATATTTATCCTAAAATTAATTCTTGAATTCTGTAGTCCATTACGTTCGTTGAATCTTATTAATCATTTGAACAATTCATTTCTTTTGCTAGTGTGTAACTTTGTACAAGGCACAAAGAATTTCAATTTGTTATAATCACATCTTATTAAAAGAATCTCCTGGCGCTTGTCTGTATCTCAGGATTAATCTAAAAAGAAATAGTTACTCTAATTTTTTCACCCTCTACAGATAGTACTGTAGTTAACACTAAAGTTATTTGTATTCCACATATATTTTATATTTATTCCTAAAGAACAAACCATTTTTTACTTTTCAAAAAATGTGATTTTAAATTTAAACAATTTTACCTCAATATATAAATTTGACACTGGTGCTTGGTATTCCTCTTTAACTTGAACATTCAGTTTAAAAATATTTGAAATAAATCAAATAAAATTTAACATTTATACATACTCTAACAATCAAAAATTACTAGCAAAAACTTTAATTGGTTTCTTGTAGTGAGCTTACTTCGGAAACTATTTGTGATACCCCATTTTCTGAAGATATGTGGCTTGTAACAATCTGATTCATAGAAATATTGAATACAAAACAAGTACGAGTTATAAAAAAACATTTTTTAGTAAATTCCTACTGAAGTCATTATGATATTGAGTAATGACCATGGTAACAGTCTAATAATATTAAATATGTTTAAAACTGGTAAACAGTATATGAAAATAAAAAAGTTATTTATAGTTACACCATTGCAAAGCAATGGGATAAAGTTTAAGAAGCACTGCTTCAATAGAAGGCTACAATTATTGAAATAAGTATTTTGTATTAACAGTAGGTATTGATGTACTCCTAAACATAGGCCTGAGTACTCTAAACGCACCAAGCGGTAATTAGAACCTTTTTGTACATATGAACAGGAACACTTATGGCTTGAGTAGGTCAGCTGAGTAATCTGATAGTATGAAGTGGAAGGGAAAGCCAAATAGACAATTGGTCAATGAAGGTAGCTTCTGTTGATGTATTGATCAGGAAATTCAAGTGATCTCAACAACTGTTAAGCTCAAAAACAGAAAGTGAAAGAAACAAGTGTCACATATCATTACCTAGTCATCAATTACTATCTACGCTTGAAAACATTATTATATGTGTAAGAATTCCAATGAACACATTACTGTAGATATAAAATAATACTCTAGAGGGCCTAGGCTTTGTTTGTTCAAAACCGTGCACAACTCCAAGAAGTTGTATATGTACATGCATAATCTAAAAATTATATAAAAAATTCAGATTTTTTTAAGCAAATATATATGTTTTAACTCATATCTTGTGTGAAATAATTTGTAATTGTTTCGCTTATTATCAAAAATTTTAAACCCGTAGAAAGATTTGTTACCTCTGTAGATATTCATGATTTCATAGGTAAATTACTTTCTAAAATTATAATAGCTCTTTTGGGCTCTTTTATAATCAATCAGAAACTTATTCCTCAGGTATACGATGGGGCAGCTGTAATCATCATCAGGGAAGTGTTCAGCCTTTGTTAAAATCTAAATTTCCAAATACTAAATATGTACACTCTTATAGTCAACTTTATTTAGCCATTAAAAATGCTTGTTCAAAAAACATGAAATTGGTTAGTTGCTATCTTTTTGCCAACATTAGTAGGTTTTGTTTTATTTCTCATGCCCAAAACGAAGTGATGTACTCATTTAATTTGTAATAAAAGAACTACTTTTTAAACATTATGGTACTTCTAAGGGTAAGTTTTTTCGAAGTGTTAGGGATTTAAAAAACATATAAATCACATGTTTTGAGACAATCAAAAGTTTGGGTGACTGAGATAATACTACTGCAAGGAAAACTTTTATACTGAAAACTTTAATTCAAAATGAAATGTTTTTATATTTTTTAAAATTTTTCCATTATTTAATGAAGTCTATCGATATTTTGTACAACACAGTGAACTCTACTTATTTTTCTTCTAAATTAGTTCATGAAAATTCCAACTTACAATTTTATAGGGAATTTGTTCCAGAATCATAAGACATTAGGATTTACTTAACTATATGTACTAAATAAGTAAAAACACTATATGAATGTGAAAAGTATTCACGGCTACTGTGGAAAACACCCTCATGATACTCAGTGCATATGAATAAATAATTAATAAATAATTTTGCCCTCCATATTAAATAATGTTGCAGGGGATTTTTTTAAATGACAGCTCCTAAATAAATTATTATAGGCCTACATAAAATTGGAAATGTTAAAATATTATTGATATATATGCTTTATTGGTATATGGTTAATTGCCTTTAATAAAAGATTAAATATTGTATTTTCTGTCTAAAATTAATTATCTTGGTATAATATCATATGTCTTGGGAACTGTAAAATATGCTTTTGAACTGATAAAGTATCAGCTGGCCAGATACAGAGTTAAAAATTAATATCTTCAAGATAATCATTTTTCAAATATTAACTAGTGCAAGGTTCATAAAACATTTTAACAAGTTTACATTCCAAAATTAAAAGTTTATTCAATGAATACTTTTACAATATTAAACACATTTAAAATTTTGTGTAAAAAGCTCATATTTACTCACAAACTAGATTTTTTCAGGCTTGTTTATTCCTCAACTGCTGGTCTTCTTCACCACATTTTTGTTTTTCTTCTTGGATAGAAACAAGAACAAACTACTTATGATTGACTTGGTTATGTTAAATGAAAATATCCATCTTGCTTCATTATCTCATCTAGTTAACATGAGATACAAGACTCATTTTTATTTTAGTTACATGAAATTCAGTTTATGCCAAATTTTTAATACTGCCTTCTCAATTGAAAGACAAACTATCTGATATTTTTATTAAACACTTGTAAATATTTACAAACTTGCCTATAGTAGCACTTACTTATATTTGTTGAGGACGGCTGTTTCGGGAGATGTGTCCGATTGTCAACTCAGACCGTAACTGATCTCAAGGTTTACGTAGGTTAGGGTATTACGGTGGGGGTGGAATATTATGGTGGTGTGGGTGTATTTTGTGAGTATTAGGAGTTATGATGTCAAAACGTGTGTGTGAGTTGTAATGTAATTGTGTATTGAGTATGTGTGTAGGGTGTAGTTTGAAGTGTCTGTATATTTCGTATTGTTCAATTGTGTAGCGTTTGTTTTTTCTGTGTTATTTATAAAGAATTTGTAGGTTAGATGTTATGTCTATGTAGTCATGTTTTGTGGAGTTGAGATGATCGGCGAAGATTGATTGATATTTTGTTTGTTAGTGATAACGTATGTAGAAGGACCTCCCTGTCTAGCCTATGTAAAAACTGGGGCACGAACTGTAAGTTAGTTTGTAAACTCCAGTGGTGTTGTAAATGTTGTTGATTTTGTTGTTTGGTATAAATTGTTTATTGAGAGCGTTGTGTGTGGAGTAGGCTATTTTGTTGTTGTATTTTCGTAGTGTGTTGGTTAGATTGTGGGTTTTGGATGATCTATATGGTATTGATAAGTATTTTATGGGATTGTAGTGTTGTGTGTTTGTATTTGGGTTATTAGGTTTACTTTTTAAGCAGTTGTATAATTTGTCAATCATTGTTGTATTGCATCCGTTAGTTTATGCTATATGTTTTATGGTGTATAAACCTTTAAAAAAATTTTGGTGCTCCTAGTAGTGTTCTTCTTCGTCTAACGGTGTTTTAAGTAGGCAATATATCATGGTGTTGTAAGTGGCTAGTTTATGTTGGTGTGGGTGGTTTCAGGAGTTGTGAATAATTGTATTGGTACTAGTGGATTTTCAGCATATGTAGTCCGTTTGTTTTATTGTAAGGTCTAGGAAGTTGAAAGAATTTTGTTGTTCTGTTTCGATGGTGTATGTTAGTTTTGAGTGTATGGAATTAAGGTGTTTTAAAAATATGTGTGTTACCTTTATATAAAAATATGATATCGTCAACGTATCTGTACCAATAAATTATGTTATCTGAGTATATATTGTTGTGTAAAATGTGGTTTTGTTCTATATGGTGTATGAATATTTTTGCTAAGATGCTAGCTATGGGGATGCTAGCTATGCTAGCCGTCATAGGTAGGCCATCGTTTTGGTTGTAGAATATGTTATTGTAGGTGAAGTAATTTTGAGATGTGATTAATTTTGTAAGGTGGATGATTTCACCAATGTATGTATGTGGTGTACTTGTGTCTATAAGCCTGTTTTTTTAGGGTTGATGGTTTCTGGAATAGGGATGTTGGTATATAGATTTGATATATCGAAAGAGACTAAAGTGGAATTATGTGGGATATTTACGTTTATTATTTTGTCTATTAGATTTAAGCTATTTTTGCATATCTACAAGTGTTTAGTGAAAACTAGTAGCTCATGTGAAGATGGAATCAACGAATATAATATTTTTATATTATTCGTTTCCATTTTCAACTTGAACTATGAGGTTAAACTTAGACACTTTAATATAAATTATTATGTTAACACTTGCCTATAGTACCAATTACATTTGGTCTAAATGATGATGGCTGTTTTGGGCAGTGTCTTATTACTAACTATTATAGAGTGAAAGTATTTTAAAATGATTTTACATTAAAATATTTGTTTTTTTTAGATAATGTATTATTATTTTTTTCATATAATTTTAAAACTTCTATCCACACCACTTTTAGAAAAACATTTACTAGAAATTAAAATTTAATTACATAATATAACAACATTTGACAATTTAGAAAATAACATTGAACTTTACTATATTAGTTGATTCCATCTTCACATGAGCTACTAGTTTTCGCTATAACACTTTTTCATATTTTACAACTTGTCTATAGTAGCACTTATATTTTTTGAGGAAGGCTGTTTCAGGATATATGTTTCAGACCATAACTGAGTTGACAATGGGACACATCTCCCGAAACGGCCGTCCTCAACCAATATAAATAAGTCCTACTATAGGCATGTTGTAAAATATTTACAAGTGTTATAGTGAACTTTACTGTTCTAAAAACACATAACCCTACATTGCATAATGGCTCCAAATGGAGTCTTTTTTTAGATCTACAACCAAAATATGATTCCAAAAGTAATCTTTCTGCATATCTGTGTAAAGTATAAATCTTTTTCTTTCACATAGTTCATACTAAAGTATCCAAGAATGTAGCACAATATTTATAGCACATAATATTGGAAGTAAAATACACCCTTTTTGATTTAGAGCTATTTTAAATTTTCAACAGTCATAACAGTTAAATAAATGATGAATTACCATTTTAAAAAATGTTTTCATGTATCAATTATTTTTTTGTTTTGT
This sequence comes from Prosapia bicincta, assembly GCA_036971475.1. NCBI lineage: Eukaryota > Metazoa > Arthropoda > Insecta > Hemiptera > Cercopidae > Prosapia > Prosapia bicincta. The sequence goes on along the minus strand of JBAIZL010000001.1, from coordinate 360,362,630 downwards.
TATATTATAGGTTTGGTTGTGTTTTTTGCTATTTCTGATTACATATTTACCTAAATACTCATGACTCCAATTGGCCTTTATGACTCATGACTAAATGCATTGCCCTTTAGTGCTATTCCAAACTCTAGTTGTCATTGTAGGTAGTTAGTTTGTTACTGTATGTCTTGGCCTTAGTGGTAGTGAGGATAATACTGACATTGATGAAAATTAAACAATAGAACCATTCTGTGATTTCTTTAAATTTAAAGAAATTGTTACATTGCCAGAAATCCTATGCATCATAATTTCCTTGTTGCTATATGAAAGATCATATGCTTTGAAGTCAACAACTAGTTAGGAATTGAAATCATAATAGTTTCGGATTGAAATGGGAGAAACTCTCTGTAGCATTGGCAAAAAAAGAAAGGCAATCAACTTAAAATCATCCCTTTTAAAAACACTTAAACTGATAGCTTATAAACCTATAGCTTATAGACCTATAGCTGATGACCGAAGAGATAAGACTGAGCACTGACCACAGCATGCAGAACCCAAACACTGGTGTAAGAACAAAACTGTAAGAGCTACTCAACTATTAAATGTAATAAATGTGCTGTCTTTTTGTGTTTAAATAAAAATATTTTATTATACTAATTATAATAAGTGTTGTGTATATATAATCGAGTATTTAAATATATTTCTTTATAAACAAAATAATTTAAAACAGTAATATTGGCAAAGAATCTTTAAAAATAGAGGTAAATAAAAATTATTTTTTATTCATTATTCAGTTATTTCATTCCCTGAAATGCATGATGACTCCATTTGAAGTCACGAAATAAAAACCAAAATTGGGTAGGTAAATTTTTGAAAATATTTTTTAAAGTATTTTTTTCCATTACATATTGGATACCCATAGACACAAAGTATTTATTTTAAAAAGAAATAAAAAATCATGTAGTGTAGGTTAGACACATAACTGAGTGGACAATGGGACACATCTCCCGAAACGGCTGTCGTTAACCAATATAAATAAGTCCTACTATAGGCATGTTGTAGAATATTTACAAGTGTTATAGTGAACTTTACTGTTCTAAAAACACATAATTTAGTATAAAATGTAAAATTTGTTCATATTATATCAATTTCATTTTATGAAAATTACTTGATAGCATGTATTTTATATTCTGTTATTGTAAAATAAAGGATTTCTATAATTATGATTTATTTTGCTTCATTTTTTTAATTCCTATATAAGTTGAATTATAGTGTTTTTTAATTCATCTGTTTTAATTTTGGTCATAAGTTACTACTACTCTGGTCTAGTACTGAAACTCACAGCATTGTGAACAATGCACTGACCTAATGTGAAACACATCTGCTGAAATATATCAGAATGTAGTGCTTTAATGTCAAGTGATACCAATAGTAGTAATTTTAATTCATATTTCTTAAAAATAACTACAGAAACCAGTCTATGAATGAAATCAATAATACAGTAATAAAGACTTATCGTTTAATTTTGTTACAGTAATTATACCTACAATAACACTATTACATTAATTTCGTCTTATTGTTAATAAGATATAAAACTGGGAAAACAATAGTTTTAAAAATAATTTTAGGAAACAATGCAAATTTTTATACAAATTTTGTACTATTTTTTAATTTCTGTAAAACATGATTCCATTTTATTTTTAACATTGTTAATTTTTCTATCTAGTGCTACTGAGCTCCATCCCATACATTCATATAAATCTGTTATTAAAGCTACTACATATTCTTCAACAACACGGATGTAGCTGATAGTTTTATTTTGATACTTAGCCAAGTCACTCATCATTTCAGTATAAACACTAAACATACATGTTATTTGACTAAACCCTGATTCTTCTTGACATCCTTTGAAGTCATTAATAAGTGTTAACCCGCTTTCCCAAAGCTCTTCAAATAATGTAAAACCTTCTGGAATCTCTAGTTCTAGAAGAGATAGAATGTTTGTCAGGTTGGAACAATAATTGAAACCATTAGCAGACAACACCAGTGAATTGATTTCATTTTCATGAGACTTTACACATGTCGGATTTTGAGTCATTAAAAGGTTTATAGTATTTTGAACTTCCTGAATCTTATTAATGGGAATATTTCCTTTAATATTTCCATATTTTTCAGATAATTTTAATAAATTATTTTTCAAAAATTTAAATGATTTTATAATGTATTCTTTAAATTGTAGACCTGATTTTCCACTTTGTGTTTTTGCTACTGCTCCCTGTAATAATACAAAACATTTAAATTCATTTATTACATAAATTTAATGTATCTATCAATATATTTAATATTATTTATTAACATTTATTATAATATTTAATAATACTTTACAAAATATTCTCTAAATATATTATATTTATATAAATATGAATATATATATATATATATATATATATATAGAATATCAAATGTGTTTTCCTGTTAGAATATTTTTAAGATCAAATAATACACACAAATACAGGAATATTTAATTTATTGAACAATAAACTCAAAGCTTTTCGTTGGCTTACATTACCAACATCTTCAGGAGTTACAATATTAAGAATGATAAAACAAACTGTCTAACAAACAGTTTTGTGTGTATTATTTGATCTTAAATATATATATATATATATATATATATATATATATATATATATATATATATATTGTAATTTTTCTTTTTTTATAACATAATTTTTTTTTTTAACACAAAAATATATAACTCACTAATAATTTAAAGTCTTTATTATAACAATTTTTTTAATTCACACAATAAACAGAACAAAAAAATAAAACTTAACAACTTTTAACACAATAGGCTAAACTCAATTCCTTCAATTTTAGTTACAAAATTTTATACCTTAGGCTATTTTCTAAGATCTCTTAATATCTCGGGGTTTATATGCATGGGCTATATCTTTTAACTCTTTGGTTAATTAAATAAATTTTGATAAACAAGATTAAATTTAGAAAATAGTTTTAATAAATAGCTTCCTGATGAAAAAAAAATTAAATTTGGAATAAGCAAAAAGGTCCCTATACTGTTTGAACTGAATTATGTTTCTTATTACTAACTATTAATTAATTCCAAGATATTCTAATAATGTACAATTTTAAACTTCCTTATAATCTTAAAAGTCCACTAAAGTTTATTTTTATATATCGCTAGGTACTTAACTTATCAATTTATCGAAGATAGGCGGCTTGCTCACGTAGGATTCAGTTCTCTTTGAATTTTATATTTAACACACTTAAATTCCTTTTAGTTACTTCAAATTATATTAATACTGTATTATAGCTTTAAATTCACATATCCTTGTTTAATTTGGCCAAGCCTCTTCACAAATCTGTATAATTTTGACGAAATTCTTCAAATGGAATTTTGACTTCTCAGAGAAGGTCCGCTACCTTGGCGTCCAATTTTCCCTGACAGACTTATATAAACTATAATCACTCACATGCTCATGGAAACAATATAAATATCTTTAATCTGTGCATCTGTGACATCTGATTTCTACTCTACACAATCTGTGATTACAACTTATATTTATTTTATTTCATTCTCTCATATTTCTTTTTGTGTTTTCTCTTTGATTGACAAAGACCACTGTGTGGTTGAAATATATCATTGGTTAAGTGCTTTTATGTGTTTCTATTTCAAGACTACAGAGTGGACTCTTACAAAGGTAAGTCTGTCAGTCTCCTAGTCCAAAAAATCTAAATAATCTTTACCAACCAAAACTGACCTAAATATATATACATTGTAATAGGAATAATTATAAATATTGTAATATAAATATCATAATTTTTTATACACTAAAAATAAACTGTAATACATCTTAAAACTAGGAAGCCTTTTTAGGAATAGGGATATTTAATATTTTATAGTAGAACTAAGCAGAAAGCATACATTTTGAAATAAAATATTTATTATGACACGTTTTTCAATACCACCTTTGTAGAAATCTGCTGCTTGCAATTTCAATAATTTGTTTACATAAGTATACATTTCTGTGTTCAGTATCAAAGCTTTGTGTAGTGACCAATGCCTTTATTTCTAGGAAGAGAGGGTTTTTTGTTCAGGGCCAAATCCTAGCTGTATGGTTAAAGATCAAAGACCGCCATCTTAAGTTTTCCTGACACTTGTTTTGTAGGCTTGCCCTAACTTTCTAGTATTTCACAATACTCCTTTGGGTTAATTATGCCATCTTCAAAAAAATCAACGAGAATCACTCTCTCAGAGTCCCAAAGAAATAGTTGTAATGTTCCTTCTTGTCAGTACCATTTGCAATTCTCTTGCTTTATCTAGAGAATTTGTGTGACCCCATTCTGTCTAATGCTTTTGTGTTTCACAATTGACATGCTTCAATCGAATATCAACCCCAGTTACGATACAATCCTTAACTACATAACCTTTATTGGCATAATCTTGAAGGAGTGATGTAGCCAATTTCCAGTTTTTGTGTACATGACTTTGGATTTTAGGAATCCACTTAGTAGCTTGAAATTTGTAGTAACCAGGCTTTGCTAATAAAATTTCTTGTACCAAACTAAGTGAAATTTGAGGAAACTTTCTAATATATCTGTAGCTGATGATGATTTTTGTCAATTTTATCTATGATTTTTATTACCAGTTCAAAACTTGAAAGGATGTGGCTTCCACTATATTCTTTGTAAGTCTTGGTCTAAAATTTGTATTGCAACTCATCACAGACAGGACAGTAGCACAGAAACAGACAAAACGCAATTATTTTGGGAATTAGTGGACCTCAAAAACTACTGACTTGAAATCGTGTATTAAAATGAGGAGAATTGGTCAGCACTTGAGAAAACAGGGATGAATCAGTCATCAAATCTGCAGATATCATATGGTTGCTAAGAAGAAGATAATACAGTCATGCTGTCAACTATATTCAGACCACTGTTATGCACTGACTAAATGCCCCATCAGATATGAAAGAATCTAAAGGGGTCGCCCTAGATGGGGATTTCCTAAAATATTTATGAATAGAAGGGTTCCCTAGAAGCATTAAAAAAAAAATAGTAGGTGACCTTTAAACAGAATAAAGAAGGTAGTCTGGAAAAATGGCCCCTTTATGTTTTCATAACCTGAATAATCAAACACATTATAAGCACATTTTTATCTTAAATTTAAGCCACTAAATTTGACAAATGTATAGGTTTCTCAATACTTTCACCAGTAATACTAAAATTATATATAAGCAAGTTTCACTATTAGGAATTTCTTTTAAATTTAAAATTGTTGAAGAATATTTAAATACAAATATATATATTCTTGATATTTTACGTTATCCATTGTTTTTCCGTTGCACTGACTTTATGAAGTTAATATATTACTATTGTAAGTAATTTTATCCACCATTAAGTGCAATGATTTTACCTTGAGTGATGAGGCGCCTTTCGGTCACTTGACCATTGTCGAATCACTCATATATATATATATATATATATATAGATTTTTTGGACTAGGAGACTGACAGACTTACCTTGGTAAGAGTCCACACTGTAGTCTTGAAATAGAAACACATAAAAGCACTTAAACAATGATATATTTCAACCACACAGTGGTCTTTGTCAATCGAAGAGAAAACACAAAAAGAAATATGAGAGAATGAAATAAAATAATTCATTCTATTTCAAGACTATAGTGTGGACTCTTACCAAGGTAAGTCTGTCAGTCTCCTAGTCCAAAAAATCTAAATAATCTTTACCAACCAAAACTAACCTAAAAATTTATATATATATATATATATATATATATATATATATATATATATATATTGATATTTTACGTTGTCCATTATTTTTCCGTTGCACTGACTTTATGAAGTTGATATATTACTATTGTAAATACTTTTATCCACCACTAAGTGCAATACTTTTACCTTGTTGTGATGAGGCACCTTTCGGTCATTTGACCATTGTCGAATCACTCGCTTCGATAAGAGAGTGATTCGACAATGGTCAAATGACCGAAAGGTGCCTCATCACAACAAGGTAAAACTATTGCACTTAGGGGTGGATAAAAGTATTTACAATAGTAATATATCAACTTCATATATATATATATATATATATATATATATATATATATATATATATATATATATATATATATATATATATATTTGTCAACTCCTATATATATTTGTCAACTCCTATATATATTTGTCAACTCCATATTTGTTGATTCCATCTTCATGTGAGCTACTAGTTTTTACTAAAACACTTGTAAATATTTTACAACTTGCCAATAGTAGCACTTACTTATATTTGTTGAAGATGGCCATTTTGTGAGATGTGTCCCATTGTCAATTCAGACTGTAACTGATCTCAAGGTTTTCGTAAGTTAGGGTGGGATTGTGGGTCTATTTGGTGAGTATTAGGAGTTATGATGTAGAAAAGTGTGTCTGAGTTGTAATATAATTTTGTATTTTGAGTATGTGTGTAGGGTGTCGTTTGAAATTGTTGTATATTTCGTATTGTTGGGTTGTGTAAATTTAGTTATTTTTGTATTATTTATGAAGAATTTACAGGTTGGATGTTATATTTATGTAGTCATGTTTTGTGGAAATTAGATGTTTGGCGAAGTTTGATTGGTAGTTTTTGTTTGTTAGTGCATTTATATGTTTTTGGTACCGTATATAAAATGAAATCCCTGTCTGACCTGTGTAAAAACTGGGGCACGAACTGCAAGTTAATTTGTAAACTCCAGCGGCGTTGTAAATGTTGTTGATTTTGTTGTTGGTTGTTTATTGAGATTGTTGTATGTGGAGTAGGTTATTTTGTAATTGTATTTCGTTAGTCTGTTGGTTAGATTGTGGGTTTTGGATGATCTGTATGGTAATGTTAATTATTTTATGGTTTGGTCGTGTTGTGAATTTGTATTTGTGTTATTGAGTTTGTTTTTTAGGCAGTTGTATAATTTGGTTTGTGCTACAAATTTTTTGATGTTTAATTCTTGGTAGTGTTCTTTTTTGTCTAATGGATTTTTAAGCGACAGATATATCATGGTGTTGTAGGTGGCTAGTTTATGTTGGTGTGGGTGGTTTGAAGAGCTGTGAATGGTAGTATTAGTGTTGGTGGGTTTTCGGTACGTTTGTCTGTATGTTTGTTTGTCTGTATGTTTAATTGTAAGATCCAAGAAGATAGGAGAGTTGTTTTGTTCTGTTTCGATGGTGTATGTTAGTTTTGGCTGTATGGAATTAAGATGTTTCTAAAATGTCTGCTCCTTATATATTGTCATTGTATAATGTTATAATATCGTTCACATATCTATACCAATAAATGATGTTTTCTGAGTATTTATTGCTTTGTAAAATGTGGTTTTGTTCAATGTAATGTATAAATATTTCTTCCAAGATGCTAGCTATGGGGGATCCCATATGTAGGCCATCTTTTATATAACACTCTGGTTTATCTGATTATAAATTTTTCACTAATTTTTTATATTCCAAGAAAAACTAATATTTAAAATAAGTACAAATTAAATTTTATATTTTGAACATAATTTTTCCTATTTTCATAATTATGTTTTACAAAATTGTTTACTAAGTTTATTATTTTTTGTAATATTTTTTTTCAGTGATTTATTCATAAATAATTATTAAATTATAAAAAAAGCTAATTCAAAACTGTAGCTGCATACTATGCTAGCACATAATCTGCAGCTACTCAGAAATAGGTGGGCTCGCCAATATAATAATGGCTTTGAAACACATTAGCACAGTCAGTTGTTATAGTTTTCACTATACTTGTTTTAAAAACAAGTATTTGTGAATTTAAAACATTTTTATTGTCTCCTTGTTACAAAAAAAATACACACTTAATACCAATAACAATTCAAATATTTTGTTTATTTTAGATTTCAATATTTTCAAAGAACAAATTATTAAAGCAAATATAGGCTCTAGAAAGTAAACTGCAAACTTGTTTCTGGTTTCTATTAAAATGTTTCAATTTGGGTAACAGGTCTTGTACCCATATTAACAGTAGTTTTATATCAAGCAAATAACATTACCCATGCAATTCCATAATTTTCCCTTATTTGGGAATAATTATACCCTGTTCTTAGTGTTTCCATAACTCTACCATCCATTTCCTACTCTTCTTTTCACAAGAAGATACAATAATAGACATCTGTTTACAACTTCAATAGAAAGTAATAGATAGCACAACACACATGATGACATGACACTCTAATATAGGCGGTTTAGAATGGTCCCTAACCTAATCCTATTTATTCACGATCCTGCTATATTTCATATGTGACATTTATCTTACTGATGCCCCGATAACTACAAAAAAAAGGATATTTCAGTAAAAGCTCTAAAATAATAATTTATGAATAAAATATGTCATATCACAAAGAACAAAAAATAAGGTTTAACCTAATTCAAAACAAAATTTATAACATTTATTGTAAATTTTAATGAATATTTTAAACAAGTACTAAATTTTTTTTAATATATACTTTACACCTTCTTTACACACACACACACACACACACACACAAACACACATATTTATGTGATCAAAATGGACACTGGTTTAGATATGTAGATGATGGATTATACATATCAAATAATAATGGTTTAAATATTGACAAAATATTAAAATGTATAAATAATATACACGAAAATATAAAATTTACTCATGAATTTGAATAAAAAAATAAACTAAATTATTTAATTACAATTACTAGAAATAAAGAATCATTTGAATATAATATATATAGAAAACCAACGCAGACAAATCAAATAATACCTAATTATTCAAATCATCCATACAACCAAAAAATGGCAGCGCTTTATAATTTACTACATAAAATGCACAAAATACCAATGAACTTAAATGATCAAATAAAAGAGAAAAATATAATATATCAAATTCGTTTAGAAAATGGATATAAAAGAAAAACTATAGATAAATTAAATAATAATATAATAAGAAAACAGAAACTGGAAAATAACTTTATACCTAATAAGAGAGAAAATATTTAGACAACTTTTACATTCACTGGTAACGAAATAAATAAAATTACAAGATTATTTAAAGAAACAAATTTACAAATTACATATAAAACTGATAATAAAATTAAAAATTTAATAAACAATAACAAAAATAAAAATAATGTGCATGAAAGAAATGGAGTATATAATATAAAATGTCAAACTTGTAATAAATTATATGTAGGACAAACGAAAAAGAAATTAAAAGAAAGATACAAAGAACATTTAAACGCTTATATCAAACCAAACATATACAAATCAAATTTAGCTACGTATTGTATTAATAATGGACACGAGTTTCCGGAAATAGAAAATATGAAATTAATAAAAGAATTAAATAAAGGATTAAAAATGAATATATTTGAAACATTGGAAATTTATAAGCATAAAGTTAAAGACAAATTAATTGATGAACAAACTCAAGGCACCAAACTATTTATAAAGTCATTGACGTTATTGAAAAATTTACATAAAGTGCAATACTTATAAACATATGATTCTTTGTAGTACATATGATTTAATTTTGTAAAAATATTTTATTAGATAATTATTTTCCTGAAGTTGCTGGTACTATTTTATCGGCAAAAAGCTTTAAATAAATATATTCAGTAAAAGTATTCTTGTTTTTGAAATATTTTAAATTATTAACTATATTACAAGAAAACATATCAACATATTTAATATATATATATATATATATATATATATATATATATATATATATATATATATACATGTTCTTGATATTTTAGGTTATCCATTGTTTTTCCGTTGCACTGACTTTATGAAGTTAATATATTACTATTGTAAGTAATTTTATCCACCATTAAGTGCAATGATTTTACCTTGAGTGATGAGGCGCCTTTCGGTCACTTGACCATTGTTGAATCACTGATTACTTTTTCTTAATTTTTCCGGTGCGGATGATCGGTCCGTTGTGTTGGTAATTGTTGACGTCATATACGTTTCCTCTTGAGTCTTGTGTATTATGTTTTTGAATAGTATGTCTTCTGTATATGTTGTTTGTAGATTCATTAAATTGTTGTGTATGTTTTTATAAATGTGGTATTTTTCTAAGTATTGCACTTTACGTAAATTTTTCTATAACATCAATGACTTTATAAATAGTTTGGTGCCTTGATCTCATTTGAATTTGTTCATCAATTAATCTTTCTTTAACTTTATATTTATAAACTTCCAATGTTTCACATATATTCATCTTTAATCCTTTATTTAATTCTTTTAATAATGTCATATTTTCTATTTCAGGAAATTTGTGTCTATTATTAATACAATGAGTCGCTAAATTTGATTTGTATATGTTTGGTTTAATATAAGTGTTTAAATGTTCTTTTGCATCTTTCTTTTAATTTCTTTTTTGTTTGTCCTGCATATAATTTATTACAATCTTAGCATTTTATATTATATACACCATTTCATTCGTGCATATTGTTTTGATTATTGTTATTGTTCATTAAATTTTTAATTTTATTATCAGTTTTGTAAGTAATCTGTACGTTTGTTTCTTTAAATAATCTTGTAACTTTGTTTATTTCGTTACCAGTGAATGTAAAAGTTGTCTAAATTTTTTCTCTTCTATTATTTATAAAGTTATTGTCGATATTATGTTTTCTTATTACGTTATTATTTAATTTATCTATGGTTTTCCTTTTGTAACCATTTTCTAATCCAATTTGATATATTATAGTTTTCTCTTTCATTTAATCATTCACGTTCATTGGTATTTTGTGCCTTCTATATAATAAATTATACAGCGCTGCCATTTTTTGGTTATATGGATTATTTGAATAATTTGGTATTATTTGATTTGTCTGCGTTGGTTTTCTATACATATTATATTCAAATTTTTCATTGTTTCTAGTAATTGTAATATCTAAATAAATTAGTTTTTTTTTATTCGAATTCATGAGTAAATTTTATATTTTCGTGTATATTATTTATACATTTTAATATTTCGTCAACCATTATTATACAATTATAAACCATTATTATTTTATGTCTAAACCAGTGTCCATTTTGATCATATGTTTTAATGATTTTCCTATTTCAGTAAAAATATTTCCAATAATATGCTAGACATTGGAGCATATATATATGCTGATATGTATTCCTTCAAGGATGGAAAAATATGATGAATAGTTATTATCTGGAGTACATCCCTTCATTCTGCAGTGCTGTGGCTTGCTCTTCAACTGTTGTTGGGTTCACCTTGTCAATGCTAGATGAAATTCTAGCGAAACGTCGGAACTGGGATTTTATGCACTGCAGAATGAGCGGATGTACTCCAGATAATAACTATTCATCATAAATATATATATATATATATATATGAAGTTAATATATTACTATTGTAAGTAATTTTATCCACCATTAAGTGCAATGATTTTACCTTGAGTGATGAGGCGCCTTTCGGTCACTTGACCATTCAAGTGACCGAAAGGCGCCTCATCACTCAAGGTAAAATCATTGCACTTAATGGTGGATAAAATTACTTACAATAGTAATATATTTACTTCATAAAGTCAGTGCAATGGAAAAACAATGGATAACGTAAAATATATATATATATATATATATATATATATATATATATATATATATATATATATATATATATATATATATATATTCCTTCACATATAGAAAAATGTCTTTGCACTTAAAGTATGTATTCCACCTTGTCAATGCTAGATGTGATTCTCATAAAACTGCAATTTTTATACACTAGAGCATCAAAAATCCAGATCAATTGCGACCAGGCTTCATCCGTACTACTGATTTATACGGATTTTAAAACGATTTTTAAACTACTATGTATTACTGATGTTTATAGCTGGAATCAATTAAAACTATCCGGCTTGGTCGAGGACCAATGTTTAATCCGCAGATCAAAAGTTAGAATTAAAACCACGAGGTGCGGTAAGCCCTATTGTTAACAAGGTTACTCTGGATTGCGTAATTTACGTTAATATTTAACATAGCAAGTTTAAGCACTGTTTTAGGCAAAATAGAGTCATTTAACACTGACAACGCAACGACACTGAATTTAATACAAATAAATTATAAATTGTTCATATTCCTTAACTACGCACTTACCATAGGTAAGAAGTGATGCAATGTTGGAATCGAGGTGAAGTCTCCACAGTACTGTGGTCGTCTTAGGCAGCGTAGAATTCTTGAAGGCGTTCACGCAACTAAAAAAACTCAATTTAAATATGAGTAAACGTAAAAGTTAAGCTTACAAGCACTTAGTTTATTACCGTGAGTACACGCACTAAGATTGCGCAACCGGCGAAATCGGGCGACACTTTTACTAACACGGCGAAAATATACAGTTAAAATATTCATTAAAAGTTCATTAAAAGTTCATTAAAAGTTCAATAACGCGGTCCGCACTATAAGCACATTAACGAACGAAAGCGGTACTTTAAATTGTCTGAAACAAAGCCATGCGGAAATAGGCTACGAGGTTTAACGTAGAACTGCACTGTTCGAGGGTCGGAACGATTCTACTTTGTCTTGACGCGGAAGAAAGCTTAGAAAATAAGAAGGGAGTGGGGGTGCAGCGTTCATCCAGAGAAAAAATCAATAATTTCGGATATCGATTAGCGGGTCAGAGATCACATGACCAATACGTCACGGTACAGCTGTTATGCAGCAAAGCAACTTGAACTTCGAGCGCTGACTCGAACATACCGCCCACCAAAACGAATGTTTTTAATCCGCCAGGTGGGTGGGGGCGAAGAACCATAAAGCACCGGGACCCGAGGGTGCCGAAAAAGAAAGTGGCAAAGGAAAACTAAGACAAACAAAGAAACAACAGGGGCGAGAGCGCCGAAGAAAGAAGCTGTAGACAAGCGGTGAAAACTAAGGATGAAGCGGAAAGCCGACGAGCTTGTTGACTGGTCGTCTCAGCTGTCCGTGAGCGGTCTGGATGGTGGCTACTCTAGAGACGTGGTCCTTTCCAGGATGCAGACTGATGATCCTTCCCATAGGCCAATGAAGGGGGCTTGAGTGTTCTCCAGTTATGAAGACGAGTTGATTTTCCTTGAGTGGCGTCGAGTCCTTATTCCACTTGTGTCGTTGAATCTGAGTGTGTAGATACTGAGTGGACCAAATTTTCCAAAAGCGGTTGGACATCTGTTGGAGCATAGACCATCGAGATTTAAGCGGAGGCTCAGTATAACATTCTTCGGGAAGTGACAGTAGTGGACGGCCAATCAGAAAGTGTCCCGGAGTGAGAAAGGACGCTCCTTCACTGGGGTCTGGCGAAACTTCGAAAATAGGACGACTGTTCAAAATGGCTTCTATCCGGATGAACAGAGTAGATAGCTCTTCAGCGGTGAGAGTGGTGTTGCCTACAGTGCGTCGCAATAACAACTTAGCGGATTTAACAGCGGCTTCCCAAAGTCCTCCAAAATGAGGGGCAGCCGGAGGGTTGAAATGCCAACTGATGCGTTGGTCAGCTAGTTTGCGTTCAATAAGTGAGCTAGAGCGGTCCAGAAACTTGTAGACATCGTTAAGTCGGTTGGCAGCGCCAGTAAAATTCGTGCCGTTGTCGGAATAAATTTCTGAAGGTAAACCTCGTCTAGCGGTGAAGCGGTGTAAGGCGGCGAGGAAGGCATCAGTAGATAAGTCGGTCACCAATTCCAAATGAACTGCTTTAGTAGTCATACATACAAATAAGCAGAGGTAAGCTTTCAGTAGCTTGGAGGTGCGCAAATGGTTGGCCTTTGTGTCAAAAGGTCCAGCGAAATCTACTCCGACTCTATAGAAAGGTGGAGAGGGCGTAACTCTCGATGAGGGCAAAGGTGCCATCATGGGCTGGCGTGGTTTAGTTTGCATGCGGAAACATCGAATGCACGCATGGATGCGTTGGCGAAGTAATGATCGCAGAGCTATGACCCAAAATTCACTGTTAATCAAGGCTTGAGTGGTACGCGGTCCGGCATGCAAGGCCAGCTTGTGATAATGGTCACAGATGAGGTCAACGTAATGATGGCGCTTTGGTAACAGAAGCGGGTGTTTAGAATCGTAACTAAGAGCCGAATGATCAAGTCTACCGCCCACCCTGAGTAGACCATGGGCGTCGATGAATGGTGTTAGGTTGCGTAAGTAAGTAAGAGGTGACCCCAGAATGATAGCAGCGGTTGGAACTGTTGGAGCGGTGGTGGTTGCTAAAAGGGGTGGTTTCGTGGAGGCTGATGAACTCTCCCGCCCACCATGAGCATTCCGGAGGCGTCAACTAGAGGGCGAAGAGACTCGGTGATATGGTTGACTCTTCTAACTGAGCCACTGGCGGGGGTAACCTTGCGTATGTCCTTGTAGCGTTGGGAGGCGTTAATGGTGCGGATGACCTCTTTCCTCTCCATGGGTCGACGTGCAGCGGTGTAACGAGCGGCTAATCTCACATTGAAGGCGTGAGGTTGACGACATCGATGGTCTGGAAGCGATCCTGAGATAATCCATCCGAAGAAGGTGTTGAGGGCAGCGGGTTGACCTTTGATTATGGTCTGCGGTGCGTTAATAAGACTGCGATTAAATACGTCAGATCCTAGAATTAAGTCAATTTGGGCTGGAGTGTCAAAGTGAGGGTCAGCAAGTTGTAAATGCTGATATTGAGCACGTATGCACGGTGCCAAAGCGGTAGATGGTAGCGGGTCAGCGATGTGAGGTAGTACTGCAGCTTCGACATCGAGTTTGAAATTTGAGGCATATCTAGACGAGATTTGTAGGGACACATATTCGGATATATGTGTGGTTTGAGAAGCGACCCCGACAAGAGAAACATTTGATTTCCTAGTAGGTAAGCCCAACATGGTGGCTGCGGGTTTTGTTATGACAGACACTTGACTGCCTGGGTCAATGATTGCCCGAAGGATATGCGGATTGCCATAATGATCATTAGCAATGACCTGAGCGGTGCCTAACAAGGCAGAAGCGACTTTAGTGTTATAGGTGGCTAGAGGTTTTATATTGGTAGTTGACTTGTTACCGTTATTGGCTGAGTTTGGATGCCGATGCGTGTACGGTCGCTGGGGCGAGGCTGAGTTAGAGTCATGTAACAAGGAGTGATGATTACCGTTGCAATGTTTACAAGTGTTGAGCGACTTGCATTTGTTTTGGTAGTGGGTGCCGAAACAATTGAAACAGCGCTGCATATGTCGTATAGACTCGCGACGTTCCTGGGCTCTTTGTTTGAGAAATTCTGGACAACAAAAGATATTGTGAATGGCTGAACAATAAAAGCACTGTGCGGCGGACGGACCGTTACGAGGCGGGTTGGTAGGTCTGGTAGACAAGCGAGGTCTGGATAAATTTTGTCTAACACGCGGTAATGGTTGTGGTGCGGGTGTTCTTCGATTGAATTGGACGCGTTGACTTATCACTGGTGATCGCAGAGCCTGCGGTCGAGTTCTGGTGGTGTGGTGCGTTGTACTGCGGCGATGACCTTCATTCAGCTGTGTGGCTTCATCTGCGTGGTCGGTGTGGTCACTGGTAGCGGCTGCGGTAGTCGATATGAGCGTCATGATTCTAGCGGGGTATTCGAGGTGCGGTGTCGGACTATGTTCAGCTTCGAGGTCAGTTTCGACATGGTCAATATTTAAATTAGGGGCACTACTGGAAATTGAGTCATTCAACGCAGAGACCATCGCTCGTGGTTGCTGACCTAATTCTGAGTTAACTGCAGTCGCGGCAGAGGGTTGATTGAGCAACTCCATTGCTCTAGCCTGCTCAGTGACGAAATCATTTAGCAATCTGTACGTGGGCATTTGATTTGTTCCCAATCTGGTTTCAAAGTTAAGTCGAGTCTGTGCATCTAAGTTACCAACAGACATTTGAAAAAGTAAAAAGTCCGCTAAGTCGTCTAACTGGACAGCCTTTAGTGCGCACACAGCATTTGAATGTGCGGTTAAAAATCGATTAAGTTCGCTCTGAGACGCGTTCTTAATAGGCTTAAAGTCTTTAATAATTTGAAAATAATGATCGGCTAAACGACGAGGGTTAGCATAACGATTGCGTAAGGCTTGATAGGCGATATCATAATTATGTTCGGATATTGTGAGTCCCGTAACAATGGCTAAAGCGTCTCCTTTAAGCGCTGATTTTAAGTACTGAAATTTTTGTATGGCATTAATATTGCTATTGCAATGGACCATTGAGTCAAACATTGAAATAAAGTCATTCCATTCGTTACTATTGCCTGAAAAGCTAGGCATTGTAAGGTTAGGTAAGTGAGGCGAACTTGTGCCGGGGTTGACCTGCGAGGTTAACTTCACCTCGGTCTTAATAATGTTCGGGTATTTAGCCAACATTGGCAAATACGTGTCCTGAAATTGTTTTTTAATCTTAAATGCACTTTCAGCAAGTTCGGCAACTTGACTGGCGAACGTTTTCTCTAATATCTCATACGTTTCGATAAAGTTAGATTGAATTCGTCGAATTTCCCGTGCGAGGCCTTCTGGTATTTCTTTATCGTGAAGTACACTCTTTACTTGTTCCAGCTCGCCTACAATATCTCTCAATTTAGACAAATAATACTCCGTATTAATTTCCATTTTAAATAAATTTCAAAACCACAAACAATTGAAATTAAAAAACCTCACTATAAGTTCAAACGCGATAATAAAGTGGACTGTATAAAATTTGTAAGTCGTAGCAAGCATAAACACTTCCTTGCTCGTAATCATGCAACTATGAGCCACGTGGCTTATTGCGCAATGTGGCACCGGTAATTATCGTTAAAGTTTTCCTGATTGTGACGTCGCGGTAAGCACATGCTTACGTTAGTTACAGCTTTAAAAATTTTAAAAATTTATAAATTTTTATCGTTGAAATAACTCAACAAATGTTTAATTTGGTTACAAAGGAACCACGTGGTCACTAATACATTATCGTGAAATTGAAAGAAAAACCCTAGGTCACTGAAATAATTCAATAATCCGGTCCGGTGGGGACCAGTGTTTATAGCTGGAATCAATTAAAACTATCCGGCTTGGTCGAGGACCAATGTTTAATCCGCAGATCAAAAGTTAGAATTAAAACCACGAGGTGCGGTAAGCCCTATTGTTAACAAGGTTACTCTGGATTGCGTAATTTACGTTAATATTTAACATAGCAAGTTTAAGCACTGTTTTAGGCAAAATAGAGTCATTTAACACTGACAACGCAACGACACTGAATTTAATACAAATAAATTATAAATTGTTCATATTCCTTAACTACGCACTTACCATAGGTAAGAAGTGATGCAATGTTGGAATCGAGGTGAAGTCTCCACAGTACTGTGGTCGTCTTAGGCAGCGTAGAATTCTTGAAGGCGTTCACGCAACTAAAAAAACTCAATTTAAATATGAGTAAACGTAAAAGTTAAGCTTACAAGCACTTAGTTTATTACCGTGAGTACACGCACTAAGATTGCGCAACCGGCGAAATCGGGCGACACTTTTACTAACACGGCGAAAATATACAGTTAAAATATTCATTAAAAGTTCATTAAAAGTTCATTAAAAGTTCAATAACGCGGTCCGCACTATAAGCACATTAACGAACGAAAGCGGTACTTTAAATTGTCTGAAACAAAGCCATGCGGAAATAGGCTACGAGGTTTAACGTAGAACTGCACTGTTCGAGGGTCGGAACGATTCTACTTTGTCTTGACGCGGAAGAAAGCTTAGAAAATAAGAAGGGAGTGGGGGTGCAGCGTTCATCCAGAGAAAAAATCAATAATTTCGGATATCGATTAGCGGGTCAGAGATCACATGACCAATACGTCACGGTACAGCTGTTATGCAGCAAAGCAACTTGAACTTCGAGCGCTGACTCGAACAACTGATATTTAACTAACTAAATCTATTTTAATGCTTAGAATATCGTGTCAGGTTTAATTAAACCAGGAATTATAACAAAATAGACGTCAGAGGGCTTGAAATTCAAATGAATTTAGTGAAATAACATATAATGTACATACTAATTCACTACAAACAAAGTCAAAAACCCTGCTGTTACAAACTTATTCAGTGAAAAAGTCTTTTTTTTCTTTTTTTTTTAACCAAATCATATATAAAAAAATTAGTGAAATATTAAGTTTAACAATAAATTTTTTTATTTTGCTGATTTTGTACAATACGCGCTATTTGTTAGCGTGCAGGATATATAAATCTAAAATATTTTAATCATAATTAAATATACTGTATATTGCGTTTTAAATGTATTTATGTCACATTTTTTCAGAATTGGTTTACCTTCATTGCATTTTTAATGAAAGATAACACAGTTTATATATGTATCGTAGTGGCACTGAGATACACGTTTTTCACGTTGAGTGCATTTTCTGCGTTTACAGTGCAGCAACGGATTTTGTCCTCGTCGAGCACTTGATGACTCATGTCATTATCACTGATAATCCACTCGGAAATATCAGTGTCTTTCAACTCGGCACAACCCTCAAATTGTTGGCAAATCTGAACAAATTCAGCGTCGTCATTAGTAGGTTGACTGTCGGGTTTTTTCACTTTCCTGTGGTATTTCAGGTCACAATTTTTTCCAGCTCTTTTGGAGTGTAGACGGTTGAATTTCCTCCCACGATTCTGCAGCCATATAAATGACATCCTTTATAGTCACTTTTTTAAGAATTTCAATAAATTGTGTAGCTGGATCTGCTTCTTGTTGTGCCAAAAGCAATAAAATTAACTTTTTCCTATATCCCCATTTTATCGCTTCTATCACGCCCTGGTTCATCGGCTGAATGAGAGCCGTGACTTTAGGAGAAAGAAATTTAACAAAAATGTCACCATGACGCAATTCTTCTTCATTTGGGTGGCATGGGGCATTATCAATTGCTTTTCGAGAGAGTTTTTTCTCTTTTAAAAACTTTTCTGTTGTTGGAACAAAGTTTTCAAAAAAACCTGTCCTTAAAAATTTTGACTTTTCATCCATGCTGATTTTTGGAACTTGTATTGGACCGGTAGAACACTTAAATTTACATTTTTTAAAACCCTAGGCTTTGCGGGTTTCCCTATCACTAAAAGTAGAAATTTTAGATCGTCAGAAGCATTACTGCAGGGCAGCAAAGTCATACGTTCTTTCTTAACTTTATGGCCTTTTGCTACTGAATCTAATTTGTAAAATAAAGTTTTTTTTGGGAACATTTTATAATTTAATCTGGTTTTGTCAGCGTTGAACACATGACAGGTTGTACGTTTTCATCTCTGAGAAACTTGCCAAATTTGTCTTTGAATTTTTCACTGGCATCACTATCACCTGACAAAATTTCACCACTTATTCCGAGTTGACGGATGCCGTATCGTTCCTTTCACCGTAAACCTAGCATCATCTAGGGTTTCATTTTTTGGTTTTTTTAAAGTGCTTCTGCCGCGTAAACTGTCTTTACTAACCATTTTTGCACAAAAATCTTCAATTTCCTGTCGCTTTTTTTCCAATCGGAAACAGTTTGTTTTCCCACGCCTAACTCTTTTGCAATTTTAGTAAGCAATTCATCTCCATCAATACGAAACAAAGCTTGGAGTTTTTGTTCCATTGTCACTATCACTGACTTGCGTTTAGTCGCCATTTTCACTGAACACTAAACAAGACATAAATAAAAAACACAGGTCAATATCGCACTAGAATTAAATGACAACTGGCAGATATCTTGCGAGAAGCAGTAAAGGTGGCATCCGTCCATCAACACAATTGACCTGACGCCAGACGGATAGACTGTTTATCCGTTTAGTCAGCGGTCTTTTATCTTTCGTTTATCGCAAGATGTCTCTGATACCACGTGCGTTGTAGTGTTGGGAGATCTAATGTGAATATATTTTTTCAAAGACGTTTTTCCTACTTTAATAGGCAAAAGAAACAAATAATATGGTAAATTCATGTTTTAATGAATAAATTATATCATTTGTCTATTAGAGTAGGAAAACCCCTTTGAAAAATAACAAATATAGACGTATAAAAATATATATTTTTGTGGGCGAAAGACTGATTGTGCACTGTAAAATACTATAACTAAACAAAAATTTTGGGCCTTCCAGATTGGCCGATATATATGCTGATACCTATTCCTTCACGGATGGAAAAATATGATGAATAGTTATTATCTGGAGTATATCCGTTCATTCTGCAGTGCATAAAATCGCAGTTCCGACGTTTCGCTAGAATCTCATCTAGCATTGACGAGGTGAACCCAACAACAGTTGAAGAGTCGCTCTCACCTCATTAATGCTAGATAAGATTTTAGCGAAACGTCTGAACTGTGATTTTATGCTCTGCAAAATGAACGAATGTACTACAGATAATAACTATATATATGAAGTTAATATATTACCTATATTACTATTGTAAACACTTTTATCCACCACTAAGTGCAATAATTTTACCTTGGGTGATGAGGCACCTTTCGGTTATTTGACCATTGTCGAATCACTGTGATTCGACAATGGTCAAATGACCGAAAGGTGCCTCATCACCCAAGGTAAAATTATTGCACTTAGTGGTGGATTTACAATAGTAATATAGGTAATATATTAACTTCATATATATATATATATATATATGTATATATATATATATAGACACAAACTTATACTTCGTACACAAACAACATCAACAAATTTATAACATAAAGCCAATAAAGGTAAAAGATTGAACGTCCTAGGAATTTCAAAAGTACAAAAAAGGAAAAAATCTAAATGAACAGATTAATTTAGTGTGTAATCACACACCTTATTCAAAAGATCAACACAAAAAATTAATATGTAATAATAATATCTGAAGAAGAAAAATATGGATAATAACTTAAATAATATTTTATCTGGTCCTATAGCAACAACTGCATTAAAAAGTAAACATTCAGGACTGAAAATAGTTCAGGTAGATGGGAACATCTTTAAAAACATCAAGTATGATGATGAAGCCAAGAATGGCTGATAATACTAGAAGATGCTTTGAACATACTAGCAGTAACTTTGAAAACAATATTAAATAAAATATTTATTGAATAAAATATTGTATTTACCTCACAAATTGCAAGTCCAATCAGAATAAAAATTATTTTGAAATACATATTGACTACTTGATCTTTACTGACAAAAAGCCATAGTTAGACCTGATTGATGCTACTTATAAATCATAGATATTTGAACAAAGGTTTATCTTTTTAAGTGTTCTAGATGTATTTATCTTTATCATTTACTAAGTACCACTAGTTATTTCATACTGTTTAGTTATTTTTTTTTGTTTTGTTTTTGGATTATCTTAAACTGTAACTGTAATTAAAATCAATACAATAACTAGAAACACTGATTAAAATAATCATTTTCAAAACACAAAACTTAAAACCATGGATCGCTACATAAATAGGTTTTATTTATTTTCTTTGATCTTGATAAATGTTTTTTTAAATAAAAATTTTAAACCAAATATTTTTTTAAATTTCATTCAAACTAATCCATAGTACTATGCTTACTTACTACTAACTAGCTAACAACTATCATTGATAGTTGAGCCATTTGGCAATACGCTGACTGGTAGAGATGGTCAATAAAGATGTCCTTGAAGATGGAACTGTTGTATCCTGGGCCAGGTCCAGGGCTGTGCAATCATTAAAGTGTTCGGCATTCATAAGTTCACTACTACACACCAGACACTCCGAAGTCAGTAGGACATGGATGCAGTGGAATAGTACTAAACTAAATTTGATTTAAAAAAGTAAATTATCCTTATTTTGTATTAACTTGGCAAAAAACCACTACTTACTGATTTATTTAGCAAACGCATTTTGCACTTGGTCAGCACATTATTCAATGCTGTGAGTCACTGAATAGTGTGAATAGTCACTGAATACTGTCTCACGGCATTGAATAATCAGCTGACTAAGTGTGAAACGTGTCTGCTGAATAAATCAGTATGTAGTGGTTTTTTGCCAAGTTAATACAAAAAAGTGTAATTTAAACAAAAACCTCAAGATGTACAACACAAAAACTGCAAGTTTTTAAAAAAGCAAACAAAATAAAAATGAATAAACTACTTTTAAAGCACTGCAATAAGAAACATTAAAGATACATTTTTCAGAAAAAAAAAACTTATAGTTTCCTAAGTTAACTAATGTATTTATTAAGTCTCAGAGAAACTGTTTACAAATATTTCTAATTGCAAATTTTAAAACTCATCTAATTTTTAACAATTCTCTATAAATTTCAAGCTACAAAAACTAACTGAAGCAGACATATATTTAGCAATAAATTAAATAAAACTAATTTTATAATGAAAATTGTTCAAACAATAATCATTTTCTATACTAAGACCCTATATCCTCGCTATTTTGTTATGTTGAACTACGTTGATCATAGTTTATGTTGAGACATAAAAAAGAAATATTTGTTTATCTTTGGGTCTTATTGGTAACAAAAATCGTATTTGTGAAACCTTGCATGGAACTAAAAAACTTATAAGATCATAGGGTTAAAAGGTTGCATGAAAAGTCTGAGAGGCTGTGAAATAAATAAGGAGAAGTTAAAAAGTATAAGAAAAACTTTTTATTCAAGTACAAAAAACTTTATGGATTATAAAGTAGAGTCTCAAAATTCCGAGTCCTGATTTTTCGAGCTTCCGTTAAATTCAAGCCAATTTCTAATTGAGACTATTTTATTTATTTGAAAGAACATTTACTGTTTGTGTAAAGGCAGCGTGTTTGTGTTGGATATAGTGGTTTGAGGTGTTGTGGATATGTGTGTCTGTTGTTGTCAATTTCCTGTAGAGGCTGTGTTTTTTGTGTGTAGCTTTCTGTTATGGTAATGTCGAGGAGGTTTGGGGATCGCTTGGTTTTAATCTCTGAGGTGAACTGTAGTTTTGGGTGTATTTTATTAGGTAGATAGCACAAGCAGTAACTGTTCTAATACAAATGCTAATCTGAGGCTAATGGAGCTTTTTGTGGTGTTCTTTATAAGCTAATGTAAAAAAATGCAATCATTTAAATACTTGAGAAATGTGAATGGGATAGATTCTCGGAGTTTTTTAAAGCTGCTATGCCGGAAAAGAGGTTTTATAAACTCCAAGTTCACTATAAAGTATAAAAAAAAAAACACCACCTGAGTTCTGACAATTACACAATGTGGTGGAAGGAATATTTACAGAAACATGTTTCAGCATAAACACCTCACAATGTTTACAATAAAAGCCAATGATAAATTTACAATCATAACTATGTTTACATTATATTCATATAGAAATTACCCTAGCAAATCAATGAATTTTACCCTCAGAGAACATTCGATACATCAAATTCAAGTTTATTTGAAATGAACTAAAGGTTCAAACTAAAGAAATGATTTCAAAACTATGGCATAATATTTTTAAAAAAAAACACTAAAATCCACACTAAAGGGAGGGAAAACAAATACATACAATAATACAATAAAATCGTCACCGTTCAATCTAACAACTCCAAGCGGGAATTTTAGACACTGATGAATATCACCATGGAGCGATCGAAAAAGTTCTGTCTCGATAAGTTTTTAAAAATTTACCAAATCACTTATAGTTCGGATAGTCATAAACTAATGTAAAAGTGATTAATCACGTTTCGCCACACGTAATAGACAACAAAATTCTAGAGTTTAAAACCTATTACTAAACATCGTTTGTTCTTTAAAATTTAAATTGTGTAATTCATAAATAAATGGCGACCATGACAGGATTTTACAATTTAAAGTTACAGCTAAACTAGATTTTTTGAAATTGCCTAAGTCTAATTTGTGTGATGGAAGCTGTAAGGAAGAAAAGGACAGTGTTAAGCGGAGCTTTTAGTAGCAATTGTAGTTCATTACAGAAAGCAATTCAAGGTGGTGATGATTATGATGAAGTTTCAATAAAAGTAAGTCTTGTGATATTCGGAAAAAGAAATAAGGTTTACATAAGGTATATGAAGACATTTTTAATTTAAAGTTAGAGGAGGATACAACTGTAAAATGAATTAAAAATATCAGATGAGTACAATATTAAGTTTCAGGAAATACATACGGCTGTGCAAAAATTATTAAGTGAGGAAAAGTCATCGGTAAGTAGCCAGAGTGTGTTACTATTAAGAGTAAGTTTAAATTGCCCATGCTTAAACTGAAAAAACTTGATGGAGATCTACATTATTGGTTTACGTTTTGGGGACAATTTAGGAAAATTGATGAGGACCCAGACATTGAAAAAGATGACAAATTTCAATGTTTGCGTCAAGCCACCATGACTGATTCTAAAGCTAGGGAAATTGTATGAAGTTATCTACCAATTGGTAGTAATTATAAGAAAGCACTAGATAGCATAAAGAGGTTAGCAGGTTTCTTTTGAATGACCCATTAGTTAAGTACTATGTTAGAGAGTTGCTTAAACTAACTTTAAGTATGAAGTCTAGTCAGTTCAAGATTAGTTTGTCAAGAATTTACAACAAAGTTGAAACTCACCTGACATAGCTAGAAACTTTAGGTGTCACAGCAGACAAGTATGTTCCAATGTTGTTTCCATTAGTTGAATCACGTCTTACTGAAGATGTACTTAGAGCGTGGCAAAAAACAGTGCTGGAAGCAACACAGAAACACTAACAAATTATGAAGTTTAATAACATTCCTTAAGAATGAAGTAGAAAACGAGGAAAGAATTAGCTTAGCAGTAAAGGGGTTTTTACTTAAAAGTAAAAGTAAACATATGCCGTCCAACAAAAGTAACCTATATAAGGACAAACTGAAGATAGATTTAGGTTCAGAAAAAGTTAATACTAAACAAAATTGTACAATGGGGACTGCAACTAATTTTGTCAATTTAAAAGGGAATAAGGAATGCATATTTTATAAAGGAGCATATTTTTACCAAGATAGTGATGGATCCATAGATGTTTTAATTGGTTCTGATATTTATGGTGAACTACTCACAAGTAGGAAAGAGTTATTAGAATGTGGTTTAGTTGCCATTGAAATCTACCTTAGGTGGGTTGTGACAAGTAAAATGAACAATTCCAAATCTTAAAAAGAAAATATGACTGCAATGTCTATGTTTCTCCTTTCAGACAATGTGTCCAAATTATGGTAGCTGGGTGTCCTTGGTATTCAGGATTCTTATGAAAAAAGAAGTAAAGAAGAAGAAGCTTTGGAAGCACAAGCTCATTTTTTAGACACAGTAACAGTCAATAATGAAGGGAGTACGAGGTTAAACTACCATGTATTGAAGGACACATGCCAGTGCCCAGAAACTTTAATTTAGCAAAGACAAGATAAGATAAAACAGAGTATAAGCTTCATAAAAATAATTCATTTCATAGGTATGATGAAGCCTTAAATGAGTGGTCAAAGGAAAATATTATTGAAGAGGTTCCTGTAGCTCAATGAAATGAGAGACATTATTGACCACATAGACTTTCTTAGGATTTTATGGGTGAATGAAAATGGTGAATTGAAGATTTTATGACATACTCGTGTAGTGTTTGGAGTAACAAGTAACCCTTTTCTTTTAGGATCAGTCATCGAACTGCATTTAACTCGTGCGGGGTAATTATTATCCCAGTGAGTTTCCAACAATAATTATAAAACAGTTGCAAATCCTGAAATCCTTCCACCCCTTACATACCTTCTATTTGACTCATCCTGTATCTATTTCTGTGCCCTACATCAACAAGTTTTTGTTTGACAGTTTTTGTATATTTATAACAGTTTGAAGTTATTGTTCTAATAGCTTGGAAAGTTTTTATCCCACGCAAGTCCTAACGTTACATTACTGGTTTCTATAAGTCAGGTTTATTTCTATTTGTATTTTGCAAGGTTTTCATGAGTGAAGTTTGTTTTGATATATCTTTTGTGAGGATATTATAGCTGAAGTTTGTTTTAATTTATAAACCTAATAATCTATTTTGAATTATCTAAGTTTATATTTTGTCATAAAGATAAGAGACAACCCAATTTTTTATAAATCACTTGTTACAAGAGACGGGAAATGAAGTATATTGAGGTTTTTCAAGGGAAGAAAGTGATAATGTTGAAGAAAGTGTTCATTATTCCGAGACAGAAGAAAGTCCCTACAGTAATGATGATCAGGCTAGTGTTGTTTATGAAGACGTAGACCGATATTTGGATTTCGAAATTAAAAATCGAGGTAACTCTGGTAATATAAATAACGTAAATGATAGTTTATAGGAAAATTATGCTAAAAACTGTCGCTTAGACCTGAACTTGGATGACTGCATCTCTGACGAAGATGATTTACCTTGTAGTGAACACGTTACTTGTTACTACAGTGAATTTTAAATTGACAAACAAGGTGATAGTGCCACCGACAAAATGGTATTGGAAACCGCCCCCTCAAATATGTAAGAACCCCTTCCTGTAACATTACAACTCATTTTCCAGGGGTAAAGGGAGAAGTAAAAAATTCAAATACACCCCTGAATGAATGAAATCTATTGTTTTATAATGAATTGATTCATTACATGGTGTCTTGCACATATACACATTTACAGACAAAAAAAATATTCCAATGGAAAGAGATGCAAATAAACTTCTTTTGAAGAAATTAAGGATTTGATTGGGGTTTTATATATTTGTAGAGCAACGAAGTCTTCACATAAACATTCTAAGGTTATATGGACAACAGGTTTCAATATAGTAGTGTATACAATGTCAAGCCACACATTCTATTTTCTCTTGCAAGTATTATGTTTTGATGGATATTATGTTTGTCAGCTATTCTTGTTTATGAGATATTTTGTTTTTATGATTATTGTAACAAAAAACGTTTATTTACAATATAGGATATAGCTTTATTACAAAAACGTAGACAGAACTATTACAGAGCTTAGACAAAAAACAACAAAATGCTGTGCTAATTGTGGGAAAAGTGTCTGTAAAGACCATTTAGTTGAAGTATGTGAAAAGTGTTTTGTCGTATAAAATAGGGAATCATATTGTATTTGTTTCTTCATAACTTTTGTAATACAACAAAATGTGTTTCAATAATTTTTAAATTTATAACACCTACTATTTTACTGATATTGACCTGAGAACTAATTGGGGTAAAAAATTACCCTGCGCCAGCTCTGATGTAACGGGTATTAGCGTGAGACCTCTAGGGTTAGATAAATGTCTTAAAGATCACTTATACTCTACTAATACAATAGGACTTCTTTTCTAAAATTTCTAAGTTGGTAATCCTGCAGTCAGTTACAGGAACAAGATGACTTGAGAAAATTCATTAAAGAAGCAACACATACTTTTACAGATGCTAAACTTGACCTGAAAGGTTGGGAGCACATCAACTCAAATCTAGATGAATCTACCAACACATCAGTTTTAGGTCTATCTTGGGATAAAAAGGAAGACACTCTAGTAATTAGTCCAAGCTGTTGGAAAGATGTAGATGTCTCTTCAGTCTTGCGTAGAACAATACTGTCTGTGTACAAAGAATATTTGATCCCATAGGATCAACTTGTCCCATATCACTTTGTCCTAAGCTAATGTTACAGAAGAGGTCATCGAAAGGAGGATAGGAAGATGAACTTGAAGAGGATACAAGAAATATCTTTTTTACTTTGACTGCGGAAATTAGACTTCTAGAATGCTTCAAAATACCAAAATGTTGTAAGTTAAGAGCCACCTAACAATGTTTTAATAAACTTTACTGTTCGTATGTTTTGTGACACAAGTGAAGATGCTTACGCTACAGTTGTTTTTGTCAGAATTGAGTATTAAGGAGGTTTTGTATCGGTTCAATTACTTCAAACAAAGGGGAAATGACTATTCCCAGATTAGAATTGATGACAGCCACAATTGGAGGAAGATTAGTAGAAATCATAGTTGTGCATATGCACATTAGATTTAAACATGTTGGAATGCAAGGACGTCTGAGTATTATGAGAGAGAAGTTTTACGTGTTACAAGGACATAGGACTTTGACAAATATTTTATCCTAATGTTCTGTGTGTAGACGTCGTGAGTCAAAGCCAATCGAAACAGTTACTCCACCTTTACCTGAATCTTGAGTCAGAGATGCTTCAGATTTTGAGATTACAGGAGTTGATTTTTGTGGACCGTTATACCTGAAAGTTAAAAGAAAAGTGTGGATTTGTTTGTTCACATGTGCTGTGTATAGAGCAGTTCATTTAGAACTTTGTACATCATTCTCTTCAAAAACTTTTATTCAAGCTCTTAGGAGATGTATAGGACACCGAGGAAGACCAAGTATTATTTGTAGTGATAATGTAACTAACTTTACTGACACTGAATATTTTTTACATGATGTCAGAGAAATAGGACTTCCAGGCCTAGTCAATATTGACAATCAAAATCTTACAAAAAGACTGTGTTACATTACCACCATTATAAATGATTTGCGTAGAAGTTTCAGAAATGAATATTTAAGGCAGTTGGTTATTTCAGCTAAGAAGAAAATAAGAAAAGTCAGAATAAATAAAATAGTTCTTGCTGTAAATGACAATTTGAAAAGAACAGATTGGTCCATTGCATTGGTCGAGGATGTAATTAGTGGCAGGGATGAAAAAATCAGATTGGCAAAGTTAAGAACAAAAAATATGACTCTACTAAGACCTCTTCAAAAAATCTAGCCACTCGAGATTGATATCAATGAAAGAGAGGAAAATACACAAAAGACAGAGAAGCCGACAAATTCTTTTATTAAAGAAGAAGATAAAAACAATGGACAATAATACAACAAAATGACAAAGTGTGGTAGAACAGTGAAACTACCTTCAAGATATTTTGAATAAATTAAATTGAATATATAATCTGTAAATAAAAGTCAGCTATCAATGTACTATAGAACACATGATAAACTAAGTACATTATTTAATATTATTTGTCAGCTGATATTTTCTTTAAGAGTCTATGTAAACAAATAATGTTAGCATTGTTGTGAACTAATAAAGCTAGATTGAAACTTATTATAAAACACTGTTCGTTTTTTATAATTTAAACTGTATAATTCTTAAAGTGGATGACAATTGATGTTAATACAGTTTTTCTCAAATATTTATTCAATAATTAAATTATAAAAATTTTGGGGGCTTAGGCCGGATTAAAACTGAGTATTTTCGTATTTGAAGTATAATGCACTTTGGCACTGTCCCAAATGTTAAGAAATTATATTAATATCTTTTGTACATATTTTTATTGTAGCTTGATAGCTTTATATAGCTTTAATGTATAAACTTAGTTTATAAAAATAATTTGTTTAGTTTAATTTTAAAAAGTACTTTTATATTCATGACAAAACATTGGATGATTGTCCTCATAACTTGAAAATTTATAAAACTTAAATAGCTTACAACTTTTTTAAAAAAATGTTTTAACTTGCCTATAGTAGCACTTACTTTTTTTGTGTTGAGGACGGCCGTTTAGGGAGATGTGTCCCTTTGTCAACTCAGACCGTAACTCTGAGTTACTGAGTTACGGTCTGAGTTGACAAAGGGACACATCTCCCGAAACGGCCGTCCTCAACACAAAAAAAGTAAGTGCTACTATAGGCAAGTTAAAACATTTTTTAAAAAAAGTTGTAAGTGATTACTAGTAGCTCACGTGAAGATGGAATCAACAAATGTCTTAAATAGCATTAAAGCCTCATATGATAAATTCAATTTTGTAGCAAAATAACCTCAGGTATTTCATAACAACTTGTGTGTTTAATTTTCTACAGAGATACCACAAACTTCTACACTTCAGATGATAAATCACTTAGTTTTTTATCTTCTAATACTTGATTAAATTGTTTGCCTAAAAGGTGGTTTTGTTTCCTTTCAACAAAAACCAGTTGATTAAAATGTCTTTTAAAGTTATAATCTGTTTTATTTTAAGTTTAATTATTTTCAAGTTGTCTGAGGTATGTAAACTAATTGCTATTTAAAATATATTAGAAATAAAGCTAATTTTGAGTGTACTCTTAATCACATTTCCTTATTTACATTTTACAAAACTTTGTTAACTTTCAATTTTTTAAATATATTTATTGATTCTATCTTTACGTGAGCCACTATTTTTCACTAAACACTTGTAAATATTTACAAACTTGCCTATAGTAGCACTTACTTATATTTGTTGAGGACGGCCGTTCCGGGAGATGTGTCCCATTGTCAACTCAGACCGTAACTCTTAGTTACAACTCTGAGTTGACAATGGGACACATCTCCCGAAACAGCCGTCCTCAACAAATATAAGTAAGTGCTACTATAGGCAAGTTTGTAAATATTTTCAAGTGTGTAGTAATTTTTTTTAAATTATACCGATATATTAATTAACAATATTTACAGTAGTAATAAAAATTAGGTTAACACAAGAGTTGTGAGTAAAATATGTATATCAAGTTAGTAATTGTTTTATTAAATAAATATAGTACGGTAATTAAAAGACTGTAATATTCATGTCGTCCCTGAGTTATTTTTAAAAACACTAGTAAAATTATGTCCCTCAATCACAATACAATTTCACCATTCTCAGTCAAAGTAATGATATTGCCAGCACTGTAACTAAAATGCTAAATAATGTTGAACAAAATCGTTCATTCTAAACTTCTAATACCAATTACAACTTTATTTCCACAATTAGGACATTTCAGTTCTGTGTGTCATGGACAACACTGTTCCTCAGGTCTATTGTGTTATTTTGAGTCTTTTAATGCTCTGTGCTGTGTCATTGTGTTGCTGTTTATTGAGTAGTTGTTAATTATGTATTCAAATACAATATTTGCTTCTGAATATGTTTTGTCATTTCTAATCTGTTGTTGGTTTAGGTTGTTTGTTTTTTTTTTTTTTTTGTCTCTTGCCTATTCCTTGTGAATCGGTGAAGTATCCCCCTGTTTCACCTATGTAAAAGCTAGGGCAGTTGTTAAATGTAATCTTATATACTCCTGCCCTGCCGTGTATATCCTGGAGTATTTTTGTGTTACATGAGTGTTTCTTGGTTGTATTAGATGCTTTAAACCTGGCTTTGTATTTGAGTTTTTGGAATGAAGAAGTATTTTTTTGTGGTGTGATGTGATATGTTAATATTATATACTTTTGTTTGTCTATACACATTAATGTTGTGTTTGTGTGTGTTTTGTTATGTGTGTGTTGTTTTGTGTGTATTAAGTTATCTATCAGGATGTGTTTGTATCTATTTCTTTGGGCTATGTATTTGATTGTGTTGAGTTTGTTTATCCTGTTTTTGTTGTTCATGAGTATGCAGATGAGTTGTTTATGTTGCATGGTGTGGTAGGAAGAATTGTGTATAGCTCTGCCTGTGGTGGTAGGCTTTCTGTATATTTTAAATTTGTGTTTTTTTTGTAATTGAGACATCTAAGGAGTTGATTGTGTCCTGTTGTTTTGTTTCCAGTATAAAATTTGTATTGTTATATATTTTGTTTATGTATTTGAGCAAAGTGTTTATCTGTCTTTCGTTGTTATTGTATAAGATTAGGATTCATACTGTCTGTGGCAGTATAATAGTTTGTTTGACATATTTTTTGTTTAATTTAAATAAATAAAACATCTATACCACAAATAACTTTTTCATGTATTAATTATCTCATATATTTAATATATTTCTTTTATATATTTTCATATAGGGTGTATTTAATATTAATTTGGTATAGAGGTTTTATTTATTTAAATTTAAACATTGTGCCATAATTGATTTATACAGTTATATTTTTTGTTAATTATGATGTGTATTTGTTTGAGGTTTTGTATAATTAATTTGGACAGGATGTTTGATACAGCGGATCCCATATCCAATTCACTTTATCCATAGGTGCCCATAGGTGTTTTTCCCATAGGCAAGAGAAACTTCACTGCATGATAAAAGGAACATATAATACATATTAAAAATCACAATCTAAATGAAATTTCACTATTCATATACAAAACAAGCAAACACGCTACCCACATACACCAACATTGACACAAATCTAAAAGTTCTATATTTCTTCAAAAAAAGCAATAAACTAAACACAACAAAAAACTAAAAAAAAACATACAAACACACAAAAAAGTAATCCGCAACACACTGTAAATGACAAACAAACTCAAAATCAAATACTATATTCAAACACTAAATTAATAACTACTCTATAAACAATGATACATCACAGAACACCAAAATACCGTGCATTCACAATAATACCAAACACCTGAGCAACTGTTTTATCCATGACTTACAGCATTGAAAAAAAATGAACTAGTGAGAATGCACTGCTAAAATATATGAGTATGTAGTGGTTTTTTAGCAAGTGATATCAATGAGAACATTTTTAAAAAGCCTCAAGATGTTCCAACAGAAAAAGTTCAAATCAATCTTCCTACCTTTAGGATCATGCTTCAATTATTTGTATCAAACAGAAAGTTATTGTTTTAAATTTCAATACATTTGTTACATATTTCTGACATATTTTTTGTGTGAATAATGTTCAAATAATTTTATATATTGATACTGGTAAAACGTGTAATTATATATTATATAAATGCATAGTGTTAAAAATTTAAAAGAAATATTTTTGAATCTGAAAATAGAACACATTTTATATTAAGTAAGAAAGTGTATATATATATCTTTACCTATCAAAGATATATATATATCTTTATATAATCTTTACCAACCAAAACTATATATATATATATATATATATATATATATAATATATCATTGTTTAAGTGCTTTTATGTGTTTCTATTTCAAGACTACAGAGTGGACTCTTACCAAGGTAAGTCTGTCAGTCTCCTAGTCCAAAAAATCTAAATAATCTTTACCAACCAAAACTAACCTAAAAATAAATAAATATATATATATATATATATATATATATATATATATATATCGTGATATTTCACATTATCCATTATTTTTCCGTTGCACTGACTTTATGAAGTTATTAATATTACTTGTAAATAATGTTTTCCACCACTAAATGCAATAATTTTACCTTATGTGATGAGGCGCCTTTCGGTCACTTGACCATTATCGAATCACCAGTGACTGACAATGATGAAGTAACCGAAAGGTGCCTCATCACATAAGGTAAAACTATTGCACTTAGTGGTGGATAAAATTATTTACAAGTAATAATAATAACTTCATATAAATATATATATATATATATATATATATGTATATATATATATATATATATATATATATATATATATATATATATATATATACGAGGGTAGGGTGAAAAGTCCCAGAGATGAGATTCCAATCAGTGAAATTTTGCTTTCCAGCCTGCGCACACATGTCATTAGTTTGTATGATAAGATATAACTTGTTCACCCAAGTAGTTTGTGTACAGGAATTTCTTTAGTAGACGTCTTGTGTATTTTTTGTTAAAATGGATAAATTTGAATATCGTGAGGTGATAAAATGTTTTGTTTTGGATGGGTTAACCCCTAATTAGGTTCATCCAAAGTTGACAAAAATTTACGGGAACTCTGCTCCTTCAATGTCAACAGTTAAAAAGTGGATATCTGAATTTCAAATGGTAGAGTCATTCCTGGAAGATTCTCACATAAAGGATAGCCAAGCAACCATACCGGAAACCATCAAAAAAGTGCACAATATTGTGTTGGACGATAGGAGAGTAAAGGTGCGTGAGATATCAGAAGAAAGGGTGCAAACATCTTGCACGAAGAATTAGTGATGCAAAAGCTCTGTGTAAGGTGGGTACCGCATTTGCTGAATGCAGATCAAAAGCAAATTCGCAAATGACATTCACAGCAATGTTTGGACCGATTTAAGGAGGATCCTACTGATTTTGTACGTCGTTTTGTCACCATGGATAACAATGGTCCCACACCTACACGCCCAAAACTAAACACAAGTCGAAAAATTGAGTGGAATCGCTAAAGAAAGCGAAGTCGATCAGGTCTGATAGAAAGGCCATGGCCAGTGTGTTTTGGGATGTCAAAGGGATCTTGTTAATTGATTAACTTGAAAAAGGCAAAACTATTACGAATGAATTTTACTCCAACCTTCTTGACCAGCTGGATGTCAAAATTTGTGAGAAGATGCCTGGTTGGAAGTAGAAAGAGTCATCTTTCATCAAGAAAACGTACCTGCTAAAACATGTGTTGGCAATGGAAAAATTGTGAGATTCGGGGTACGATTTTCTCAGCCATTCCCCCACTCTCCTGATTTGACACCCTCAGACTTACATCCGTTCCCAAACCTGAAGAAATTTGTTTCTGGAAAGCGCTTTACGTCCAATGAAGACGTTAAGAGGACCTTAAATGAATATTTTAAGCATTCCATACTCTCATTTCCATGAAGGAATACTAATGTTGGAGAAATGCTGGACCAAGTGTGTTAAAGTCAAGGGAGATTATGCAGAAAAATTAAATCTTTTTTAAACTGAAATTCACGATCTTTCATTGACAGACCGAGAACTTTTCTATACACACACACACACACACATATATATATATATATATATATATATATATATGTGTGTGTGTGTGTGTGTGTGTGTGTGTGTGTGTGTGTGTGTGTGTGTGAATAGTTATTATCTGGAGCACATCCGTCCATTCTGAAATGCATAAAATTTTATGCACTTCAGAATGAACGGATGTATTTCAGATAACTATTCATCATATTTTTCCATCCATGAAAGAATACATATCAGCATACATATATATATAAATATTTAGGTTAGTTCTAGTAGAGCTTAAAGCTTATTTAGGAATTTTTGGACTAGGTTGGAGACTTACAGACTTACCTAATGGCAATAGTCCAAAACTGCAATCTCTTGTAAATAAGTAAATAGACACATATAAAAACCTAACACACTATTGAAATATTTCGTTCAAAAATTATCTTCATTAATCAAAAAAGATGAAGACTTGATGAAGATCATTTTTTAATGAAATATTTCAATAGTATGTTAAGTTTTTATATGTGTCTATTTACTTATTTCCAAGAGATTGCAGTTTTGGACTATTGCCATTAGGTAAGTCTGTCAGTCTCCTATCTAATCCAAAAATTCCTATATATATATTGATACATATTCCTTCACTGATGAAAAAATTTGATGAATAGTTAATATCCCGACTACATATGTTCATTTTGCAGTGCATAAAATTATTCTGTTTCGCTAGAATTTCATTTAGCATTGACGAGGTGTACCCAACAACAGTTGAAGAGTGTGTGTGTGTGTGTGTGTATTTATATAAGCAAAGTGGGGGGGAGGGAAACAAGAAAGTAGCAGTAAAAGAAAGTAGCAAATGGTAACTTTAATTTCAGTACATAATTATACAAATAACATTTAAATTTTCCAATAAAGATTTGAAAGGTTTCATCTCACTTAAGACACTATTTGTCAGATTTTGTTAACAACTCCTAGATTTCACTGCGTGAAAATGATTAAAATAAGCCTTACATTTTTTACAAGAGTTGGAAACTATTCCCACCTCAAGAAAATGAGAAGTTTGAAATAGGTTTAAATAATTTATCATAAAAACTTTTAATAGCTGCTAAATTCTTTATAGGTGTTTATCTCTTAATAGTTACTTTTGTCTTGATAAATCTTGAACTTTAATGTTCAATTACTCTTTTCTTTATATATTTTTCACTTTGTATAAAAATATACTGTGAAGGGGAGGAGTGTGAAGGGGTTTACTAGAGTTGTTGGATTGAAGCACATCTCATTAGGCTATGGGGAAGAGGTGGTTATCTACACCACTGTGTATGTATATTGTACTGAGAAAATCTATTCAACATGCTTGTTACTGAATAATTTGAATACTCATTCCGAACTATACACACATTTGAATAGCTATAATGTTTATAGGGGATTGTACAAAGTTACATTTTGGTAAAAATAACAACTGACATATCGGAGGGTAGATTAGAAGAAGAAAATTTAGCATTAAAAATCAAACAAATCCTTTGCACAAATGCCACAAAAATATAAATTATACCGTTCATTAAAAAAAAAAAAAAAAAAAAAAAAAAAAAAAAAAAAAAACGGCAGTTATCTAGAAATATCTCTTTAACAACTAATGTGATTTGAAGTAGAAAGAAGTGAGTCAGAATTCCAACAAATGCAAAATATTTGTGTAGATATAATCAAGTACTTGAGCAAGAATAACTGACATCAGATGGTAAGGGGAATTGCATAAAAATTATGAGATCATTCCAAGTATCTGCTATATTATATATTAATATTTTGAAAGTCACAGTTATCTACTGTTCTTAGCATTGTCACATTAATTTTTTTGAATTTCTGTCAATCAAAACTGTCTATGATCTCATCATACAAAATTCTGATTGATGGAGATTCTAAAACATGTCAACAAAAATTAATGTGACAAAGCTAGGGATGAAGGAATAAGGTATTTACAGATTAAGAATGAATAACTCCCTATCAATGTCAAGTGATGTTGATTAAACGTAAATGTATCATTTATTCAGGAATTATCATATTGAATGGATGAACTACATACATGAATTATATACAGATGCTTCTAAAAAGTAAGTTCAGTTTTACTGATGAACAAAAAGAAATATTTATAAGTGAAAAAATTATTTCCAAAGAATCTCTATTTTTTAAACTATTTTTTTCATAAGTACCATCATTTTGCAAAAACTTGGCATAGCATGGCATAAGCTTTAGCATTCCCTTGTGAGAAAATATTTGTGCTTGTGTATTCAACCAAGGCCCATATTTTTTTTTGAGATTAGTTGAACTATTCCTAGCCAAAATTCTGCAAAACCTATTGTGACCCATTACAAATTTGCTTTAACTGTTTCATCCTGCTGTTAAAAGTCTACTAAGAGAAAACCTTCTCTGTACCAAAACAATATGCACATAATTTTGTGATTTGTCCAGATTTGCTTACCTTATACATGAAATTCCACTCTCTGCACTGTTGTTTTGATTCAGAGGTGTCATAAACTAAGTTTTTCCTCAGTCAATATACTGTAATAAAGCTGTCACCGTCATTATCATTACATTTCAAACACTATAGTTCTATACACATGTACTTTTCTATTGTATTCCTGAGTAAACATTTTTAGTGATTAGTAGGTACAAAATTTATTAAATTCCAATTTAATTGAATACTTTCATGAATTTGTTGTCTTAAAAGTTGTGAAAATTCTAGATAAAGAGCAGAAATTGTAAAACTTACAGTTTTCAAAAATTTTTCCATTGATTACTTGAACAAGTTTATCATTAACCAAAAATGTGTGCACACTGATTGACGTTATTCACATTTTCATGTCAATTATTGAAATGCCTCTCATGTCCTTACAATCATAGATCTCACAGATCGTACAACTCAAGATCTGTGAATGAATTTGATCTGGATCCTCGTGAACTACAAATCTAATCTCACATATGGCAAGATTCACAATTAACATTACAAATATTACTTCTTTTTAAAAAGTCAAGATTAATACCATGGATCAACAGAACTAAGATAGCAATGCAGCTATAATAAAAAAAAAAAACATTAGCAAACTTACTATCCAAATCAACCTTGTATATATTAGCTAGCTGTAAAAAATCAAACTTGTATCACTGTTATGTTTAAACAATCACAATCAAGCCGAAGATCCCATGACAAATGCTGTGATCCCCTCCACTTTCTGCTTAAGTTTTCATATCGCTCCCTCACT
Organism: Prosapia bicincta; assembly: GCA_036971475.1. NCBI lineage: Eukaryota > Metazoa > Arthropoda > Insecta > Hemiptera > Cercopidae > Prosapia > Prosapia bicincta. The sequence continues at coordinate 360,324,931 of JBAIZL010000001.1, read as the reverse complement.
CAGTACAGCTTAGTGCTGGATAGAGTTAATAATTGATTTCATTGTGCATCTGAAAAATGTTTAATGTTCAGAAGGAACAGTGTGTGAATATCAAATTATTTTTTAAACTTAAAAAATGTACAACTGAAACATATTTCATCATACCAGAGGAGAATGATGAAAACAAGGGTTTGGGTGGTTTAAAGTTGTGGCATGAATAATAACACACATCTAGAAATACTACCCTCACCAAACATGATATTAAAATAAACCAGTTGGTAACATCATTCACCAAAATCACTGTTTAACTGTCAGAGCAATATCTTGGGCTACGGGGATTAACAAAAAAAAAGTTAGATAAGTTCTTCATGAAAGTTGTGACATAAACAAAGTAGGTTCAAAAATGGTTCAAAGTGCTTCACTCCTGAACACAAGGAATGCCATTGAAACATTCTGACATCTTTCAAAATATTAAAAAGTTAATGTTTTTCAGAAAGCATTATCAAGTGTCATAAATCATGTTTTTACTTTTGATCCAGAATCAAAATGTAACTAAATGTATTAGAAATTTCCTCACTCTCCATGGCAAAAAATCACAAATTACAAAATAAAAATTCATTGCTATAATATGATCATTTTACACATTGATTGTTTACCAGGGTCAAATAGTAAATTAAAATTGGTTACTACATTAAACTTCTGACTACTCTACTTTAGCAGGTACAAAGAAAAGTGCCTGATTTATAAAATAACAAGTCATGGTTTCGTGATCAGAATAATGCTTTGGCTCTAAAGAAATTTTCAGCCAAAAACAAAATCCCCATCATGAGCAGCCACCCTACTTGTCTGATTTATTCCCTATAATTTTCTTTAATTCCTAAGAGCTAAGAGATCTCTTTAGAAAATGATTAAGACCGTTGAAGCAATTTTTAAAAAAATGTTATAGAAGTCATGAACTTTCTTACTGAAAATGATCTGCAGCACTGTAAAAGATAATGAACAAATATTTTTTCTGCATTCAATTTATATATAGGATTCTTGAATTTTGTAGTCCATTACGTTTGGTGTATCTTATTACTATTGAAAACCTACCTTTAAAACCATCACCGCTTGACCCAACATCTCCAAGCAGAAGACACTGATGAAGATCGGCACATAGCGATCAAAAACGTTCTGTCTCAGTAAAATTTAATAAATCATAAATAGGGTTGTTAACAGAGAAAAAATACTTCAGCAATTGCATCTACATGCAAAATATTAAGGAAAAACTTCAAATAGACATAGATCTGAAAATGCTTATTTAATGAGTTATGGCTAGGGAAGATTTTCATCGGAGTTTTAATTTCTCTTGTGATATAAGAGCATTCTAAAACTTTTGAGGCATAAATGAAGAGGTGTAAATAGTAGTTCCTCATGGTTTTTAACTGGTAAAAAATGTATAACAGGTCTTAAACAATATTTTTTTGAGGTATTGGAGATAACATTTAAATAAATTGCAGTAAAAACTTGAGTGTTGTATATTTGGCATAGAATACCTTAATAGAATAGGTAATAAACAAATAATGGTTTTAAATAAAACTTTTGATGAAAATTTTGAGAAAATTGGTGTAAATAAATATTGATATTTTATAACCCAACATATATATATATATATATATATATATATATATATATATATATATATATATATATATATATATGTATATATATATATATATATATATATATATGTATATATATATGTATATATATATATATATATATATATATATATATATATATATATATATATATATCGAAATCTTCTTGCTGTTCATGGCGAGCTGGTTGTAAATTACAAATTACACTTTTACTATTACTTGCGACGAGACATTTGTTAACTAAAAGTTTTTAATTGTTAACTTACACTTGGAGGAAAAGTTTTCGTCTTACGACTTCTTCAGCCTCGTATTTTTGCCGCTAGGAATGCTGCAGTTGCGCTTCCTTGGTACCGTTATTTTGAAAGTTAGAAGTGATGTGATCAAAGAGTATGTGTGTTCATTTAAGATGTCATTTTTATTTGTGTTGCTATGTCTATATATTTCATACTGTTCTAGTGTGTTTAAATTATGGCCTTTGTTGCATGTGTGGAGGATGCTCATGTTATTTTCCATACTTTTGCATGAGTGTTTAGTGTCTATGAGTTGAGTGTTCCCACATGCAACAAAGGCCATAAATTAAACACACTAAAACAGTATGAATTATATAGAAATAGCAACACAAATAAAAATGACATTTTAAATGATCAAACTCGGCACAGATCTCACATACTCTTCGATCACATCACCTCCAACTTTCAAAATAATGGTACCAAGGAAGCGCAACTGCAGCACTCCTAGTGACAAAAATACGAGGCTGAAGACGTCGTAAGGCGAAAACGTTTCTTCCGAGTATAAGTTAACAATTTAACAACTTTTAGTTAACAAAAAGTCTGGTCGCAAGTAATAGCAAATGTGTAATAAGAATTAACAACCAGTTCGTCATGAACAGCAACAAGATTTCGAGATATATACATGTATGTATGTATATATATATATTGTAACATTTATAGAATGGGCTATATAATGTTCTTTAAGAATTGGAAAAATATATTAGAAATAACTCACACAAAATTTAAAAAGAAATTCATTAAAAGATTGGTTAGGTTAAATTGAAATTAAATTTAGGTAAAAGCCTAGAAAAGGTTGCAAAATGTAAACAAGATATTTGAACTGTAAATGCATAAGGAAATTTATTGTATCAAATAAAATTTAAAACAAGATAATCTAATAATAGTTATGTGTAAACAAATTTGTAAACTGTAGTAACATAGGGCATAAACAATTGCTGGAGAGATATAAAAAAAAAACGTGATTGTAAACAAAAAAATTGAAAGGTTATGTTTGGAAAAGTTCAGTCAAAACACATACAATTCGAATTATTACAAAAGTAAAACACAAAGACACTTCACACACTAATAATAGTAATTAAATAAACACTGGAAGGTTTGTCAAGGATCGGAAAATTGAAACAGTATGTTAACAAAATTAAAACTGGTGAAAACAATCGTGTTATTGCATCAGCTATAGAAACAGAAGAAGTAGGTCAGTTGCAATCGACTCTAGTGAGAAGGAATCGAACTAAATTAAAGCCATATGATTTCTTTTTTTAAGAAGGAGGCCGCCATATTTGTAACATTTTAAAAGAAAAACGAAGCATTAGTTTAGTTAGAGATAGCGTGTGTGACGCTACGAGATGGGACCTGGGATGACCAGTCAAAATTTTACATTGGAAGGAATTCGTCAAAATTATACCGTTTTGTGAAGAAAGTTGGTAAATTTAAATAAGGATAAGAAAATGTAAAGATAAAGTACAGTGGTAATATAATTTGAAGGAACTAAAACGAATTTAAGTGTGTAAAAAGTGAAATTTGAAGAGAACGGAATCTTACTGTCATAGTTTTAAAGAACATGACACCACCGCAAAATGAGGAAGAGATAGTCCGGAGATTAAGCCGGCATTTTAATGAAAGGATACAGTTGTCAAGAAGAGTACAAAATATAAAAACGATCCGAGAGATGGAAAGGATGCTGAATGAGGAGGATATAGAGGAAAGAAATAAGGAAATAAGACAGAGAAACAGGGGACCATGGAATAGGCCTACCCCTAGAGAGGAACAGAATGGAAATAGATTTCCACCCAGAAGGGGTGAGGAAGGGATGAGACAGCAGGGAAATAGAAGATTTCCAGGACCAGGAAAATTGTATAGAAGGAATGAATATAGGAATGAAGGGCCGCCATATGTCCAGTTTTTTAACAGAAGAATAGATAATCATATGAGGGGGAATGTTGAACCAAGACAAGGGCAGGAAAATAATCGAGAAAACAGGGAGATAGGGTACAGGGGTCACAGAGATGATCCAAGGAATATAGGAAGCCGAGATAGGCCTAATAAGGATGTAAATAGCATACAGGTACGACACAAGGAATCGACCAGTGGAAGATGTGAGGGAGACCAGGGGACCTCGGAAAACTAGAGGGCACTGGTGATACCTTTTTGCATCATGGGAACACTACAGGGGATGCTGAAGAGAGAAAGCCAGTGCTAAAGAGCCTCGGAAATATTAATTGTGACAAGAATAAGGGTAACAATCAATTTAATGAAAATACGGATTTGGGGTTAGGAATAATTAACAACGTATTAATAGATAGGGAATTTTTGGAAAGTGAGGGGAAGGAGCGAAATTTGAATTTAGAGCAAAACAAAATATATATGAGCCCAGAAATAGAGATAGAATTTAAACAGGTTAGGGTTACAGCTTTAATAGATACAGGAAGTAATATTACATGTATTCAGGAAAAATGGTATAGTATAAATAAGGGAAAACTAGGAAGAGTAGAAACGTTGCCAATCAGAGCAATGAACATTAGGACAGCAACGAATAAAAAGAGTAAAAAAATAAATAAAATTGTTCTGATAATGGGAAGATTAGGTGGGATTGATTACCCATTTCAATGTTTCATCATACCAGGCCTATTGAGAGAAATGATCATAGGGATGGATATATTAAAAAATACAAAGGCTGATATAAGTTGTGAGGAGTGGAGTATAAAATTGAAATATTTGGAAAACTATATTAAAATAGATATGAAAGAAACGGAGGGTGAAAATGATGACGAAAGATTTAATAATAACGAGGTACAAAATTTAGAAAGGGAAGATAATGTAATTAACGAGTTCGATCAAATTGATGAGGAATGGGAAAATTTAGATAACTTAGGACAGGGGGACCAAAATTATGAGAAACAAAATGAAACAGAAGGGGAAATTAGTGATAGAGATATTATGGAAAGTATCGGAGATGACCGTGTAACAGATAGGCAAAAACTGGAGTTGGTAGAGATAATAAAGCAATATAAGGATGTATTTTCAGATAGGCCTGGAGTGTGTAAAGGATATAGACATGAGATAAAAGTAAGAACAGATTTACCATTTTATCAAAGAAACTATCCTGTGCCCACAAAGTACCAAGAAGCGGTACAAAGAGAAATTGACAAAATGTTAGAGATGAAAATTATAGAAAAAAGTAATAGCCCTTATATTAACCCTATTATTCCTGTCATAAAAAGTAATGGAGAAATAAGATTGTGCCTGGACGCAAGGAAACTGAACGAAATCATAATACCAGATTACGAGTGTTACCAGGGTATTAATGAAATATTACATAAGGCAAGAAAGGTAAAATACCTGAGTTCTATGGACCTCACGAATAGTTTTTGGCAGGTGGAGTTGGAGCCAGAATCCAGAAAATTCACAGCTTTTCAGTATAATGGAAAGACATATCATTTCATTGTGACACCTTATGGGCTAAAATCATCATTAGCAGCTTTAGCAAGAGCTATGGGTAGAATAATGGGAAATGAATTAGAACCATTCACTTTAGTATATGTAGACGACATTGTATGCATGTCACAGAGTTTTGAAGAACATAAAAACCATTTAAAAAAATTATTTATGACATTTAGGGAAAATAATATCAAAATTAAATTATCAAAAACTGAGTTTTGTAAAGAAAACATAGCATTTTTAGGTTATAGGTTGACAACTGAGGGAATAGAGATAGATAAGGACAAAATTAAGGCTGTAATGGAATTCCCCACACCAAAGAACGTTAAGCAATTAAAAGGGTTTATAGGCCTTGCCAATTATTACAACAAGTTTGTAGACCACTATTCGAAATTAGTAGAGCCACTTCTGAAACTTTTGAGACATGAAACAAAATTTAAATGGACAGATTTAGAGGAACAAAATTTTAGAAAATTAAAGGAAGCATTTATAGATACCAACGTACTAAAACACCCTGATTATTCAAAAACGTTTTATTTACAGACAGATGCAAGCGAATATGCTATTGGGGGGCATCTGTACCAGGTAACAGAGACTGGACAGAAACAGGCAATTATGTTTATGAGCCGAACCCTAAAAGGTAGTGAGATACGATATTATACGACTGAAAAAGAATTATTGGCTGTGTTGTTTTGTCTACAGAAGGCTAGACAGGTTATACTGGGGAGAAAAGTAATAATACAAACTGACCACCAGGCTTTGACTTTCATAAAGACTTGTAGAATATTAAATTCAAGACTATATCGTTGGATATTGCTCATGCAGGAATATGATTTTGAGATTGAGTATTGTAAAGGGAAGGAGAACGTGGTGGCAGACATATTAAGTCGTAACCCATGGGATAAGATAGAGCCAAAACATATAGAGAATCAAAATAAGTTTAGTATCAATTTAATGGAAAGAGTAATAAGTAGGGAAGTAGTGACAAAATTGACAAAACTTAATGAGCTTCAGTGGGGTGATTTAGAATTAAGAAATATTATTGAAAATGTCCAGGAATACAATTCGAAATTCAAAATTGAAAATAACATACTATATAAAAATTGTAAAACAAGTTGGAAAATAATAGTACCCAGAGAGTTAATAAATGTATTAGTGATATCATGCCATGAGTACTATATGCATATAGGGGCCAAGAAGTGCTATAGTATAATAAATGAAATATTCACATGGAAAAAGATGTATAAGGAGATTAAATACCTTTTAAAATACTGTGACACTTGTCAGAGGGTGAAACACACAAATCAAACTTGTTATGGGGTGATGAAGGGAATCAAGGTAGAAGGGCCTAAAGAGCAACTATCTATTGACTTTTGTGGACCATTTCATAAAAGTGAGGGATTTAAATATATCTTGGTTATTTTGGATATTTTTACTAAATTTATAAAAATTTATAAAATAAAAAAAGCAAATACTACTACAGCTATTAGATGTGTAGAAGATTATTTAGAAAAATATGGACAGGTAAAAAGGGCACAAACAGACCATGGAACTCAGTTCACAAGTAAAAGATGGTCAACATTTTTAGAAAATAAAGGGATCAAACAAATATTTTCACCAATTAGGCGACCTCAAAGCAATATAGTAGAAAGGGTAAACAGGGAGATAATGAGATGTCTTTGCACCTATTGCCATGGGAACCATAAACAATGGGCAAAGTTTATACATTTAATAAATGAGATGTTGAATGAAGTACCACATGAGACCACAGGATTCACACCTAATCAGTTACAGTTAGGAAAAATAGATGAGAGGTTTTGGCATAAGTATATCAAAATTCAAAATTCAAACGAACAAAACGTTAATACCCAACTAGTAATAGATTTGGCAAGGGGGAGAATGAAAAAAAAGGCAGAACTTAGGGCACAAAATTTCAATAGAAATCATAAGCTTTTCACATTTAATTTAAATGATTTAGTGTTAGTAAAAGAAAACTGGCAGGCAAAAGGCATAGAGGGAGAAATGGGGAAATTATTTAATATTTATAGTGGGCCATATAGAATACACAAAAAGTTAGGAGAATCGACATTCGAACTATGGGATGATAAATATGATATAAATAAGGGGATGTTCCATTCAACGGAACTAAAAAAGTACCATGATGCAAGGGAGATAAACTCAAAAGGGACAAAATAAAATAGGAAGGGAGATATTAAATATAGGTAAAGGAAGCAATATGAGTAGACTCTAGGTGATTATGTGTATAAGAAAACGTTAGCAGGAGATAAGTTTTAAGGGATGGTAACTATATCTACGATAATTTATTAGAAACTTCGTCGAATAATGAATAAAGATAAAATTAGGTATATTTAAACTTCGTCGTATTGTAAGGGAGAATCTGCGTTGATAAATAATGGAACTTCGTCGTATATATTATATATTATAAAAGAAATATGAATCTATGATAATAAATATTAAAGCATCGTTGTAATAAAAATATGGTAATTGTGTATTTAAACTTCGTCGTATTGTAAGGGAGAATCTGCGTTGATAAATAAGTATTAAAACAAAATTTATATTCGTTGATATAGGGATAGTGTAGTCGAAGGAACTATAGATATGATCAAATAGAGTATATGAAATTGCAACCTTTAAAAATATTAGATGTTAAACTTCATACAAAATAAACTGAAATGATATAAGAAAATAAATGAACTGGATGTGAGATTGGAAGGGGAGATAAAATACTAACTTAGAACTGAGAGTTAGATGAAGCTAAAAGCAAAATAAATATGAGATAAATAATAAACAAGGAATAAACAGAAATAAGGGAAAGAGAAATGTTATAACCAATTTGACCAAATCTAGACATACTATGACTCGGATAGGCTGGGATTTAAAGACATGGTATCAGAGAATATATATTATGTTAAATAAATATTGAATCAGACTTATGATTGGAAGGGTTCCAATTGTAATAAATGTAAAAAAAAAAAATAAAAAAAAAAATATATAATTATGGAAGAAATTGTAAATACCAGAACATAATTTATTGTTAAAGAATTGTTGATTGAATGTAGTTATAAGTATAGTGTATTGTTAGAAGATATGTTAAGTAATATGTAGCTTGAAGTGTTCAGCTCAGTATTTGATTGTTAAAGAATTAAGATAAAATTGTGTCGTAGGAATTAAGTATAAATGGACAATTTAAAGTATAAATGTTAATTTAAATTTAATTTAAAAAAAAAATATGTATATTTAATCAAGCTTGTAAAATGTAAAGAATGTGTAATGTAGATATTATGAATATTTTTTATTTAAATTAAATTAGGGGACATTGTAACATTTATAGAATGGGCTATATAATATTATTTAAGAATTGGAAGAATATATTAGAAATAACTCACACAAAATTTAAAAAGAAATTCATTAAAAGATTGGTTAGGTTAAAATTGAAACTAAATTCAGGTAAAAGCCTAGGTTAGTAAATAAGATATTTGAACTGTAAATACATAAAGAAATTTATTATATCAAATAACCTAACACATAAATTAAAACAAGATAATCTAATAATAGTTATGTGTAAACAAATTTGTAAACTGTAATAACATAGGGCCTAAGTAATTACTTGAAGGAGAAAGTGAACACGTTTGTAAACAAAAGAGAATTGAAAGGTTATGTTTGAAAAATTGGGCTCAAAACACATACAATTCAGAACTATCACAAAAGTAAAACACAAAGACACTTCACACACTAATAATATTAATAAAATAAACACTGGAAACTTTGTTAAGGATCGGAAAATTGAAACAGTAAGTTTCAACCAAAGTTTAACGAAATAAAAACTGGTGAAAACAAACTTGTTGGTATGTCAGCTGTAACACAGATGTGAAAGCAAGAAAGTAGGTCAGTGTGACAATCGATTCTAGTGAAGAAAAAGAAAACAAACTAGATTACAGGCAACATGTGTTTTTTGGAGAAGAAGGCGGCCATATTTTTTTCGTTAACGGTGCTAAAAGTAAAAAGGACGCGTTAGTAGAGTGAGAGATAGCGTGGATGACGCTACAAGACCGGACCAGCCAGGACCAGTCAAAATTCTTTTTATTTGGAAAGAGTTCGTCTAAATTATACCGTTTTGTTAAGAAGATTGGCCAAACTAAATTAAGGAGAAGTGAATTACAAAATGTAATACTGTGTTAATATAAAGTGAAGTAAATAAAACGAATTTAAGTGTGTAAAAAGTCAAATTTGGAGAGAACGGAATCTTACGTAAGCTAACTGAAATTTCGATATTTGATAAGTTATTAGCGCTATAAAAAATCAATTTTAGTGGACTTTTAAGATAATAGAGAAGTTAAATTTGTACATTAGAATATCTTGTAGTTAATTAATAGTAAGTAATAAGAAATGATCCAGTTCAAATAGTTTAGCCTTTTTGCATATTCAAAATTTAAGTATTTCCATCCGGAAAATATTTATTAAAGCTAATTTCAAAATTTAATATTGTTTGTTCAAAATTTATTTAATCAACATAAGAATTTAAAAAAAAAATATAGCCCATGCTATAACCCCGAGATACTAAGAGATCGTAGAATTAGCCAAGGGTATTAAAATTGTGTAACTCTAAAATTAAAAGAAAAAAAGAGTTAAACCGAGTTTGTTAAAACTTGTAAGTTGTAAAATTTTGTTTTGTGTGTATTGTTTAAATGTTGAAATAAAATTGTGATAATAAATGTTAATGAATTGTTCCTGAGTAGTTTTATTTGTTTTAAATAAAAAATTCAATTTATTAAATAGTAAAACATAAGTATATTGTATTGTGTCTCTTTAAAAATTATGTTATAATATATATATATATATATATATATATATATATATATATATATATATATATTCTTGATATTTAACGTTATCCATTGTTTTTCCGTTGCACTGACTTTATGAAGTTAATATATTACTATTGTAAGTAATTTTGTAAAAATTACTTACAATAGTAATATATTAACTTCATATATATATATATATATATATATATATACATGTATATACACCTTGGTAATGAAGCAATAATAAATAACCAACACAATAGTCAATCCAATAACTAGATTTTTTGTGACACTTTGTAATCATGGTTCATTATACGAGGGCCGTTTTTTTTCAACCTCCGATCGCACGCCATGATGGCTAGAAAGGTCACAGACCGGCCCTGTGCGCAGCAGTCGATCGCGCATCTTCCCCACTACAACTTTTGTCACTCCCGAGTTCAAGTAGCCAGTTTGCGCTTAGCTGCAGTGTAAACCAGTCGGGTAAACATGGCTGCGTCTATTGATTCTCCCGCCAAATGTGAGTTGAGAAGTGTTATTCGTTTCCTGCAAGCAGAAGGGAATAGTGCAGCAGAAATCCATCGGAGAATGTGCCGTGTTTACGGAGAAAACATTATGAGTGAAGGTGTTGTGCGGGAATGGTATCGTAAGTTTAAAACTGGCCGAACCGACGTACATGATGAAGGAGGTCAAGGACGCAAGTCTGTCGCTACAGACGATCTTGTTGAACGAGTTGACAAAGTGGTTAAAGAAAACCGTAGATTCACAATAAGTGCTTTGTCTTTGGAATTTCCAGAAGTGACGAGATCTTCTCTGTACTCTATTGTTTCTGAACATTTAGGCTACAAAAAGATTTGTGCTCGCTGGGTGCCAAAGATGTTGAGTGACACCCACAAAACTCGCCGAATGGCTTCAGCTTTGACATTCCTTGAACGTTATCGCAATGAAGGAGTAGATTTTTTAAAATCAATTGTAACCGGAGATGAGACCTGGATTCTTCATGACACACCCGAAACAAAGCAACAATCTCAACAATGGATGCACACAAATTCACCGAATAAACCCAAAAAATTCAAGCAAACCACCGGAGGTTGAAAAAAAAACGGCCCTCGTAGTACTTTAGTAAAGAACCAGTTAAGTACTATCCCTAAAATTTTAGCCAAAAATCATTTTTTTTTTTTTAATAAATGAATGTTATATGTATTACTTTAAAATATACTATTTATATTATTTCGTTTAACTGAAATCTTTTTATTGTTGTAGGGGTCTGTATTAAAACACAACAAAGGTCAAAATATTCATAATTTGACCCCAAAATATTTTAAAGAGCAACAGCCTCAAATTTCATCCATACACCAGAAGTCTTGGATGAAACAGCAGAGGTCTTTGAACCTTCATAATTTTGAAACTAACAATGCAAACACAAATAAAGAAGAAAGAGCTATAAGACAGTCAATTTCAGTTATTTCAAGTCAAAATAATTTAGAAACAAAATTAGATTTATTGTATAATAACAGATTTATATATTGTTTGAACATGACTGTGGATATAACTATAACTTTAGGATTATTTTTTGAAAACTTCTACATAGTTGAGGAAATAGAAATGTGCTTAAATACAACAGTGAAAGATGTAGAAACATGCCTAAATGAGCCAGGTCTGGAAAAGATTGGATGTTTGCTGGATATTTATCTAACCACTATACAATGTTTGAAACAATGCAGTTCTGATGTATCTTCATTCATAGAACAGTTTCAAGAATATTTAGTATTAATAATAACTTACTTCAATTTATGTTTTTAGCAAGTTTTAGTGTGATTTTCTGTAGCTTTATAGCAAATTATCAAATGATAAATTTTTGCCAAGTGATACCAAAAGTAGTCATTTATAAGAAAAAGAACCTCAAAATTTACAACACAAAAACAACATGTAAATTAACTGTTTAAAACACATACTATTAAATCATACCTAACACATATGGAATTAAATATTAAATTAAATATATTTTTAATTTGAATAGGGGATACCTGTTTATAACAAGGATCCTAATTTTTCTAATACCAAAAATCCAGTTCTATAAGCTTTCAAACAAAATCCATAACAATTTCATACTATCTTTTTCCATCTTTTTTATAGTTTTTTATTACCTGGTGAAGCTTTTTAAAGTAAAACTCGCCAAAAATTGTTAGGAAATTTTCAAAAATTGTGGAAATTCTTTTAATGGACAAAACTAAGTATATAATATTATTAGGTTTAAGTACGTTTTGATAGCTACAGCATACATTTTTCAGTTATTACCCAATGGCAACCTAAAGTCTTGCATAATATTTTAGCAATATTAAAGTTAAAATATATACTATAGTATTAAATGTTAAAATTATTAAAAAATCTGACAGATCTGTTTTCTTCATATTTAACTGGTTGAATGTAGGCAGGTTGAAGATCTCATTGTAAACAAGATCATATGGGTTTTTTCTTTGTCACTGAATACAGTGATATATTTTACTGCAAGGGGGAGTAACGTCTTGACGAATTTCGATAGACAAGAGACAATTTCTTGACATTATCTGTCTCCTTGACCTTCAGATCAGGGACGTAGCCAGGACGATGTACTGGGGGGGGGTATGACCCAGGGAACCCCTGGGGAAATTTTGAACATTTTTATCTCTAGAAATGATACTTTTTGTTATTCTGGCACTTAGAATTACACAAGTGACAATCTCGAGATTATGGCAGGTAAAAGCCTATATATAAATGGATATCTACGAATACAATGTCTTACACTCGGACCCTAGTTCTGTTGTCAGGCAGGCCCAAAGCTGTGTTTCGTAGTGTCACTGCACAAAAATAACAGTCAATATTAGTTTTTCTTCCTAGTATTGGTGGACTAGAATAATTTTCTTTTAAGGTAAATATTTATCTGTAAATTAATGGATGTGGGGACACGTGCAACCCTGGCTACGCCCCTTTTCCTGCCAACATTTGACTGAACATTGCCACAAATAACAATCAGAACATAAAAGTCGCTACTTGAACAACAAAAATTATTAGAAGATTTTTTAATTGCTATTAACAGTCACTAAGCATCAACAAAATGAATAACAGGCTTGGACGCCAAGAGGTGTGAATCCCACATACGACAATTGGCTTTCAAGGTAAACAGTTGATGTTTGAAGTAGTACTTAAATCTTCTGCTAGATCGTGCACATGTCAGAGATTTCACTTATTGCCACTAGCATGCGTTGAAGCAACAGCTATTATAGGCTTGATCTCAACGGTAGCACCACAACACTTGTATCACTGTAAAAACCTCCGGGTTCTGTTGATTACACTCGCAGTTTAGAAGTTCTTCTACAGACCTCCAGGGGGGGTAATAATCGCCGGGGACTTGAATCTAATCACAAATGCTGGGGCTGTAAGCCTACAAACATAGGAGGCCAGCGTTTCCAAACCTCCATACAAAACACAACAGCTATAGGCCTACTGCCTGCCCCTCCTGAACCAACACACAGCAAGTAAAACGCAGTTTGATTGGCAAGTAATACATTACGATTTATACTCATCTATTTTAAACTATGAGGTAATGTATGAGGACAAAAGTATATTATATTTTAACAAGATTATTTAAACCAGGTTACAGCTTATATTATTTCACAATGTTTCCTTTCCTAACTTAAGACACTGATGAGAGTTGAGTTTATGACAGTAACAATATTCTATTTAATGATTTCTTGAGCAACTGTGGCCTAACGTTATAATATTTTAAACAACAAACCCAATAACCACAATATAACTTTATTTAATCACTTGATGTACATTTTGGTTACCAGGTAACCATCTTCAGAAGTACTGAATAAAATTAATTTAATTTACAACGTAACATATATAGCAAAAACTTTATAACCTCAATGTTGTTTGCTATATATGTTACGTTGTAAATTAAATTAATTTTATTCAGTACTTCTGAAGATGATTACCTGGTAACTGAAATGTACATCAAGTGATTAAATAAAGTTATATTGTGGTTATTGGGTTTGTTATTTAAAATATTATAACAATATTCTACTTGGGTGAACTGGGCTACATTCTTCTCAGAGCTACATTCCTTTACTAATTCTAGTAGCAAACCTCCATTTCTCTTGAAATCTATAGTAGAACTGTACAATGTTGCTCCTCCAGGCTTCATGGCTCTTATGACCTACGTTTTTTGATCCCTCCTACATGATTACAAATTCGAATGAACTTATTTCTTTATAATAATTATAATGCTCAATAAAATAATAATTTTACTGCAACTAAGACAAGTCGTAACTAGCAGCTTGCTTTCTAAGGGGTGTTTAAAAATGTAACGCTTGTTTGTATGAGCGACATCAACATAATAATTACTATAAAACCTAGTTATAGTAATAATAGTTACTCCGTCGCTCTCAACTTTTTTCTTTCTTATTTAAGAAAATCATAAATATTAATCATTTAAACAATAGTTTATGACCATCCAAACTTTAAAGTTCTTATTAAAAGACTTATTAAAGTTCGGATAGTCATAAACTATTGTTTAAGTGATTAACAAGATTCATCAAACTTTATGGACTACAAAACTCAAGAATCATAAGTATAATCTAAACATAAATAAAATGGTTTTAAATATTCCTTACACCGTATGGTAATAAATCAAACAAAGTCCAAAAAAAAATACGAACATAACATTAAAGCACAACAAACTACAGAAAGTGAATGTTTCTATATAAATATGAACAATATCTTGTCCTAAATAAAAAATATTAACTTTATTAACCTTAATATTGAGGGGACCCGAGCCTATGTAGGTTACACAATACGAGTATACTATCACTATGCAATGTAAGTTAAGTAAATGGATGCCAACTTCTTCACTTTACTTTACTTTGGAAAACTATATTTTTTTAAACCCAAAGTTACCCTAACCAAATATTTTATCCATATATTAACTTATCTGTAGTGTAAATACATATCATAGTTCAAAACCACCAACTGCTATCAGAGTAATTTAGGATTATAATATTCCAGTAAGAAATAACAAAAATATATTTACTAACAACTGAGCTGATTCTTTGAAAAAATCTAATTTGCTTATAAATATACTTATATTTCTGAGACAAAAATAATTAAAACAAATGTCGGTAAAATTATAATTAAACGTTTTATTGATATCAATTTGGCAAAAAACCAATATTGTCTGCTATTTTTTTTAGACGCGTTTTTCAATAGATCAGTGCATTGTTCAACGTTGCGAGTCTTGGGCAGGACTGTTGCTAAGGTGTGTTGTATTACTGTGAGCCTACGGTGTTCTGAGGTGTGTAGTTTTTCCTTATGTCTTCGAATATAGTGCTTGAGTTTGTGTGTTTTGTCCTTTAGAATGTCTTGTGATTGGTTTTTGTGGTGATTGTATATTACGAAATTTTCTGTTGTAGCTAGTATATTGCTTTTCCTTAAGTATTGAAGAACTTTTAGAATTGTGTGAATGTTGGTGTATGTAGTGTATTCTGTATTTGAATAGCAAAATTTGATTTG
Source organism: Prosapia bicincta (assembly GCA_036971475.1). Lineage (NCBI taxonomy): Eukaryota > Metazoa > Arthropoda > Insecta > Hemiptera > Cercopidae > Prosapia > Prosapia bicincta. Next base: position 360,309,214 of record JBAIZL010000001.1, on the reverse strand, counting down.
GCTCGTTTTTATGTGATCCGTGCATCCTGCATTGAATTTTCGCCCTATTTGACATTAGTAGAATCTAGGGCAATTGTTACATATGACCTTGTCTTGGTTGTTCTAGAGAGTTTTTAGGTTCTGTAGTTGGTTTTTAATTTTGTTAAATGGTTTAGAGATGAATTTGTAGTTTTAAGTATCATTTTAAAGTAGCTGTGGCCAATTAATTCAAGTAATATTGCAGAAAATCACTCTCTACAGTAGTCATAGGTCTGTCTACCTACTTCTGTGATGTATTAATTAAATCAATCTGAGAACATAAAATGAACTACAAAACGTAAGAATGAATATAATTTACTTTTGCATGTAGAAATAACATATAGAGGAAACTCGAGGATAGGACTAGTGTTTACTTGTCTTTGAATTATAAAAAAAATAACTTATAAAAGAATTAGTATATTCGTAAAATTTTATTAATCATATTTAATACATTATTTGTAATTTATAAAGTGTGATTAATAATATAATAAGTCATCAAAATAGACACTAATAGAAAGAAAAGAAACTCACTAAAACAATTCAAACATTTTGAAGTTACTGTCCCTTTGTGAATAAAATAAAAACTTGTAGATAGAATATTTGCTTAAGTAAGTATATCAATCCTATCTAAACCAGAACATGTCAAATAACACACAAACAGACTCTTCTGGCAAACATTTTAGACATCACTTAAACTTATAATGAAACTTTTAGGGCATTATTTAGAAGGCGTAAATAAGAAATTCTTTTTTGCAAAAGTGAAAAAAACAGGTTCTACTGTCTTACCTCTAACAGTTTTATAAATATTAAACAGAAATAAATTATAGTAAAAACTACACTTTTTATGTTTCATTTTGTAAAATGGGTAATTAACACATAATGGTTTCAAATCAATCTGTTGGAAAATTTAATTCTGACCAAACTGATGTAAATAAATCAACTACAAAACAAAAATATATTTTTTATTAACAGAACGATAGCCGAAATATGGAAAAAGTGATAACTTGTATTCATAAACGAGCTCCTCCATTAAAATTTTCACTTTTATTTGTTAATTTAATAAATTTAAAAACAACTAATAATTGGTTATAATTGGAGAATGGGCATACAAATTTATAATAGCGTATTATTTAACTGTAAATATATACTATTGTAAACAGATGATTTAAGCAGTCGTGTATAATATTGATATTTTTAGCCTTTAAAACAAACATAATGCAAATAATTTTCTTAGTTTGCGTCTATGTTATTAACGGAATGTACCTTGAAAATTTCAAGTCTACTTTTTATAGTTTCGACTCGATGATGATTCTTAGTGAGTCACTTTTGACGATTCTTTTATATATATATATATATATATATATATATATATATATATATATATATATATATATATATATATATATATATATATATATATAAAACAACTAAGGTTATTCAAATACAATTATTTACAATCATACACACACACACACACCTATATATATATATATATATATATATATATATGAAATAATAAATAATTCTTGTATTTGAATAACATTAGTTGTTATATATATATATATATATATATATATATATATATATATATATATAGAATATTAAATGTGTTTTCCTGTTAGAATATTTTTAAGATCAAATAATACACACAAATACAGGAATATTTAATTTATTGAACAATAAACTCAAAGCTTTTCGTTGGCTTACATTACCAACATCTTCAGGAGTTACAATATTAAGAATGATAAAACAAACTGTCTAACAAACATGAAGCTACTAGATAAAGCAATACACAGTTGCCAAATCTATTACAATATTGCCAAACCTACTCCATTGCTGCCACTACATTATATACATTGAACAAAGTATGGTATTTAGAACGTATTTGAATTTGTTCATCTATTAATTTGTTATTAATATTATGTTTGTAAATTTCAAATGCTTCACATACGTTCATTTTTAACCCTTTATTTACTTCTTTTATAATTTTCATATTATTTATATTAGGAAACATATGATTATTATTAATACAATGTGTTGCGAAATTAGACTTATATATATTTGGTTTTAAAAAACATTAAAATGTTCTTTATACCTTTCTTTTAATTTTTTCTTTGTTTGTCCTATATAAACCTTATTACAAAATTCACATTCTAATTTATATACTCCATTTTTCTCATGTATAGGCCTACTATTTATATTAGTATTATGGTTAATTATATTTATTATTCTATTATTGGTTCTATATGCAATTTTTATGTTTTTATTAGTAAATAATTTGGAAATATTTTTTATTTCAAAACCAGTGTAAGTAAAAGTACTCCATACAGTCTTATTATTAATACTATTACTATTGTAATGAATATTATTTTTTATTTGTTTTTGTAATATATTATAATTTAATTTATCTACCGTTTTCTTTTTGTAACCATTTTCTACGGCTATCTGGTATATTATGTTTTTTCCCTCATTTTATTTTCATTGCTCATAGGAATTTTATTCATTCTGTAAAGAAGATTATATAAAGCAGCCATTTTCTGATTATATGGATGGTTGGAATAATTAGGTATTATTTGATTGGTTAATGTAGGTTTACGATAAATCATATATTCTAAACTCGTTTCATTTCTAATAATTGTGATATTTAGGAAATTTATTTTACCATTATTTTCCATTTCATATGTAAAATCGATACTATTATTAATTTTATTTATTTCATTTAATATATTTATTAAATTAATATTATTATTATTTGATACATATAACCCATCATCCATATATCTAAACCAATGTCCATTTTTATCATACTTTTTTATAATTGCATTTATATTATTATCTATTTCTTGTAAAAATATTTCAGAAATTATACTGGATAAAGGGGAACCCATAGCTAAACCATCTTCCTGTCTATAAATTTTATTATTATATGAAAAATAGTTTTGATTTAATATTAATTTCAATGTATTAACAATTTCTAAAATTAATTTTTTATCTTTTTCATATTGAGAAATTTTAGATTTGATTATTTCAATAGTCTCTTTGATAGGAATGTTAGAATACATATTTTTAATATCAAAGGATATCAATTTCGTATTTTTATCTATATTAATATGATTTAAATGTTCAATAAGATTAATTGAATTATTAATAGTATAACTATTATTATGTTTTACTTTATCCTTAAGAATATTGGCTATAATTTTTGATATTTTGTAAGATGGAGCATTTATAAAATTTATCAAAGGTCTAATTGGCTTATCTATTTTGTGGAGTTTAATAAGTCCATTCATTATCGGAATTTTACAACTTATTAAACTCCACAAAATAGATAAGCCAATTAGACCTTTGATAAATTTTATAAATGCTCCATCTTACAAAATATCAAAAATTATAGCCAATATTCTTAAGGATAAAGTAAAACATAATAATAGTTATACTATTAATAATTCAATTAATCTTATTGAACATTTAAATCATATTAATATAGACAAAAATACGAAATTGATATCCTTTGATATTAAAAATATGTATTCTAACATTCCTATCAAAGAGACTATTGAAATAATCAAATCTAAAATTTCTCAATATGAAAAAGATAAAAAATTAATTTTAGAAATTGTTAATACATTGAAATTAATATTAAATCAAAACTATTTTTCATATAATAATAAAATTTATAGACAGGAAGATGGTTTAGCTATGGGTTCCCCTTTATCCAGTATAATTTCTGAAATATTTTTACAAGAAATAGATAATAATATAAATGCAATTATAAAAAAGTATGATAAAAATGGACATTGGTTTAGATATGTGGATGATGGGTTATATGTATCAAATAATAATAATATTAATTTAATAAATATATTAGATGAAATAAATAAAATTAATAATAGTATCGATTTTACATATGAAATGGAAAATAATGGTAAAATAAATTTCCTAGATATCACAATTATTAGAAATGAAACGAGTTTAGAATCTATGATTTATCGTAAACCTACATTAACCAATCAAATAATACCTAATTATTCCAACCATCCATATAATCAGAAAATGGCTGCTTTATATAATCTTCTTTACAGAATGAATAAAATTCCTATGAGCAATGAAAATAAAATGAGGGAAAAAAACATAATATACCAGATAGCCGTAGAAAATGGTTACAAAAAGAAAACGGTAGATAAATTAAATTATAATATATTACAAAAACAAATAAAAAATAATATTCATTACAATAGTAATAGTATTAATAATAATACTGTATGGAGTACTTTTACTTACACTGGTTTTGAAATAAAAAATATTTCCAAATTATTTACTAATAAAAACATAAAAATTGCATATAGAACCAATAATAGAATAATAAATATAATTAACCATAATAATAATATAAATAGTAGGCCTATACATGAGAAAAATGGAGTATATAAATTAGAATGTGAATTTTGTAATAAGGTTTATATAGGACAAACAAAGAAAAAATTAAAAGAAAGGTATAAAGAACATTTTAATGCTTTTTTAAAACCAAATATATATAAGTCTAATTTCGCAACACATTGTATTAATAATAATCATATGTTTCCTAATATAAATAATATGAAAATTATAAAAGAAGTAAATAAAGGGTTAAAAATGAACGTATGTGAAGCATTTGAAATTTACAAACATAATATTAATAACAAATTAATAGATGAACAAATTCAAATACGTTCTAAATACCATACTTTGTTCAATGTATATAATGTTGTGGCAGCAGTAGAGTAGGTTTGGCAATATTGTAATAGATTTGGCAACTGTGTATTGCTTTATCTAGTAGCTTCATGTTTGTTAGACAGTTTGTTTTATCATTCTTAATATTGTAACTCCTGAAGATGTTGGTAATGTAAGCCAACGAAAAGCTTTGAGTTTATTGTTCAATAAATTAAATATTCCTGTATTTGTGTGTATTATTTGATCTTAAAAATATATATATATATATATAGTCTTTATAATAGTTTTCCTGAAGATGCTGGTACTATTTTATCAGCGAAAAGCTTTGAATAAATATATTCATTAAAAGTATTCTTGTTTTTGAAATATTTTTAATTTTTTATACATGTATATATAAGTTACGTGTTTTATTAAGCTGGAAAGATGGACATTTCACAGTCTAATTTGTGGTGTGTTAAAATGTCAAATGAGCAAAAGTATTTGGAATTGGTTTCACCATTACATTCACTGTCTAAACCTAAAATTACAGAATTAGACACTAATATGTGTCTTACTTTTGGTATAATTGTTACATAAACTGTTTCATATTTCATGGGTATAGAATGTAATTTATACAATTAAAAATTAGTCTTTTCTATAATAGATAAGCTTATAAAATATACAATTGTTTAATTTGCTCATTTTCAATATCTTGAATTACCTTTTCATAATTTTTACCATCATATGCATTCAAATCGCCTATTATAGATTTGATAACGGATCTATAAGACCTCTTTTTATTCTTTTGCTACTGTTATCTTTTAAGAGTATAATTTCTCTTCAATTACATTTTTACTGTGGTTAACATATTTAAAATAATTAACAATATATCTTATTTTATTACCATTATCAGTTACATATTCATTACTTAATAGGCTACCTTTACAATTGTTGCAATTAACTACAAAATTTTGTAACACATAATAATAATAGAAACAATGTCGTTTAAATGATTAATAAAGTTTCTTACATAGAATTAGTGGACAAAGTTATGGTAGGAATTTTAATTTGGCTGTGGCAAGGATGAACAGGAAGGATCTTGATCATTAATTACATTTTTTAACTTGCTAGGCCTTTTAATTTTCGACAAATGTATTTTTTCTTTGTGTTATGATGTCTGGGCTTTATTTTACCGGTTTTTTTTTCTTTATTTTGAAGATATTTCTTCTTTGCTATATTTATTTTTTGTCTTGTCCTGTTTTTGAATTGATTTTACATAAACTTCTGATTGTATTTCTGGTAGTGATTCTTTGTTTATATTTCTTTTTTCATTTGTTGATTCCATCTTCGCGTGAGCTACTAGTAATCACTTACACTTTTAAATGTTTTACAAATATTTTAAAACATTTAAAAGTGTGATTTCTTTTTTCTAAAATTTTTTCCTTAATTTTTTTATTAGCATTTCTAATGCTTTCATACAGTACTTTTGTTTTCTCTCTATGGCTTAAAACGTAGTTGCAAACTGGTTCTCTAAATCCATATCTAGTAGTGTGTTTGAGTTTATATGACCAAATAAAACTTCACAAGCGTTAATTTAGTAACTGAATGTATGCTATTGTTACACGCTATTATAGCATATTTCACTTTCTTAATTATACTGTCCCCTTTGAACTCGATTTGATTATTTAGAAGTCTTATGTGTTCTACTATAGTGGAATGAACTCTTTCACATAATCCATTTGATTGGGGGTTTTGTGTACTTATAAAATGTATTTTAATTTTATGCAGATCTAATATTTCTTTTACAACTCTATTGTTAAATTCTGTTTCATTGTCTGAAATAATAACTGTTGGTAAGCAGTAATGTTGAAAGTAATCTAGTAGCTTATCAGCGACTTCTGTTGCTTCTACTGTAAGCATTTACTGTAATGCTAGAGGATAGACAATGTTTTTCTTCATTTCATTAGGCGTATGAACATACAAATTTTAGGTGCTCAAGTCGCAAAGGAAATTGTAGTCGTTTGAAATCAATAGATAGATCTGATGAAATCATCAGTATTCATGGAATTAAGACCCTATCTCCTTTAAACTTCCCACTTATGATTTCTTTCTGGATCAAGTTGGGTGAAAGTATTTTTGTGGTTAGTCTGGTTCCGATCCACAGCTTTGGTTGATTCAAATTACAAACTACGAGAATATTACCTACGATTCTACTTTTAATATCAATAAATGTGTTAGCAATAACTGTACATAGAATTTACCAATTAAAAAAAAATTTAATAATTAATAATGTATTATTATTCTTACATAATGTTAATAATTTTTTTTTTAATAATTTTAGTAACACTAGTATACATATTCATTTTAACATTAGACTTATAAAAAGCTGTACACTGAACCATCCTAAGCCTCTGAGGTGGAACCCTGTGGATGGATTTACACCAAACCTCACATGAACCATCCAGGCAGTATGTTAAACTATCCTTCCAAATTTCATTAACTTCTGTTAAGCGGTTTAGGCGTTCTTAAGACATTACATACACACATATACATACATCAGTTTTTGAACAATCCCAAGCCTGTGGGCCGGAGCCCTTTAGATGGATCTACACCAAACTTTACACGCACCACCTGGGAGTATGTTAAGCAAACCCTTCAAATTTCATCAACTTCTGTACAGCGGTTTAGGCGTCCATAAGATACATTCATATATACATCAGTTTTTTAACCATCCTAAGCCTCTGTGGCGCAGCCCTGTGGATGGATCTATATCAAACCTAACACAAACCATCCTGGGAACATGTTAAACAATCTCTTTGAAATTCGTCAACTTCTATTCAGCGGTTTAGGCGTTCATAAGTTACATACTAAATACATACACACATACATATATACATCGGTTTTTGAACCATCCTAAGCCTCCGGGGTGGAGCCCTGTGGATGGATCAACACAAAAACTAAAATGAACCATCCTGGGAATGTTAAAAAGTCCCTTCAAATTTCATTACTTTATGTTCAGCGATTAAGGCATTCATATGACATATACATACACACATATATAGATATATCGGTTTTTAAACCATCCTAAGCCTCTGGGGTTGAGCCCTGTGGATGGATCTACACCAAACTTCACAAAAAACATATTGGGAAAATGTTAAACAATCCCGTCAAATTATATTACCTTCTGTTTAGGGGTTAGACGTCCATAAGATATATACATAGATACATACATACATATATACATCGGATTTTGAGGCAGAGCCCTGTTAATGGATCTACACCAAACCTCACACATTCCATCCTGGGATTATTTTAAACAAACCCTACAAATTTCATCAACTTCTGGTCAGCGATTTAGGCGTCTATAACATACATGCACACAAACATTTATTTTTATAAATATATATATATATATATATATATATATATATATATATATATATATATATATTAAAAGAACGATAAATAAGATAAATTATTTATTTATATTCCATATAAATGTATTTGAATAACCTATGTTGTTTTAAGTTACTAAACAAGAAAACATATTTTATATATATATATATATATATATATATATATTTAGGTTAGTTTTGGTTGGTAAAGATTATTTAGATTTTTTGGACTAGGAGACTGACAGACTTACCTTGGTAAGAGTCCACTCTGTAGTCTTGAAATAGAAACACATAAAAGCACTTGACAATGATATATTTCAACCACACAGTGGTCTTTATCAATCGAAGAGAAAACACAAAAAGAAATATGAGAGAATGAAATAAAATAATTGTAATCACAGATTGTGTAGAGTAGAAATCAGATGTCACAGATACACAGATTAAAGATATATATATTGTTTCCATGAACATATGAGTGATTATAGGTTATATAAGTCTGTCAGGGGAAAAGAGATAAGGCTATTTGGAAATAAAAAAAAAAAAAAAAAAAAAAAAAAAAAAAAAAAAAAAAAATGGATTTATCTGATGTTGAGGTTAGGGGATTCTCTGGACTTGGTATACCACTGGTATGATAGTTCCCACCTTCGCAGTTCTGAGGGATTGCAATCAGGGGGGAGTGATTTAATTATTTTTGTGGTATAGCAGTCATCAAAAGTTGTGATGTTGTGACTCGCAGCATGTTGAGCTGTTGGTCTATCCATATTCATAATTTTAACATCATGTCTGTGGCCATTCATTCTGATATTCAGACCATCCGTGGTCAGGCCTATGTACTGTGCTGAGCAAAGTTTACATTGTAGCTGGTATATGACATTTTTCGATGTACAATTATGATGACCCTGTATTTTGAAGACCATTTTTGTTGTTTGGCTGTTGAAACTATTTACTGAGGGGTGTATTGGACACGTCTTGCATCTAGGTCTATTACATGGGAAGGAGCCATGAGGAAGTTTTTGTGGTTTCTCTGCATTAGGGTCTGGTAGTTTAGGATGTACTAGGATGTTTTTCAAGTTGGGAGGTTGCTTGTACCAAATTTGCGGTGGATCGGTGAAAAGATTTTTGGTGTGGACGGAAGCTTGAAGAATTTTGAAGCCATCTCTCAATATCTTGTTGAGTTTATGTAGACCAGGATGGTAGTCTGTTATTAAAGACAGTTTATTTTGTTCTGTTTGTGGTTTATGATGAACCGAGGATTGTGCTGAATGAATTTGGTTTTCAATAAGTTTTTTTGGGTATCCTCTTCTCTGGAAGGCTGTTGATATCTTTCTATTAAAATCTTCCAATTCCCTATCATTCGAACAGATTCTCTTACCCCTGATTGCTTGACTGTATGGAATGGATAGTTTTATGTTTATTGGGTGGTTGCTGTCGAAATGGAGATAGTGTAGGTGGTTTGTAGGTTTGATGTGAATTCCTGTGTTGATATTTCCATTCTGGAGTGTTACCTCTACATCCAAAAAGGTGATGGCTGATGTAGATTTCTCCCAGGTAAATTGAAGTGTGGAGAATTGTGTCAGGCTGTCTAAAAAGTCTCAAGTATTGAAGCATCCTGTGTCCAAATTAGGAAGATGTCATCTATATATCTATACCAACATAATGGCTGGTGTGATTGTGTCTTTAGAAAACTTTCTTCCAACAATCCCATGTACAGATTTGCGTACGGTGGTGCCATTCTGGTACCCATTGCTGTTCCCTTTATTTGAAGGTAGTTCCTTCCCGCAAACTGAAAGTTGTTCTTCTCGAGGATGAACCTGGTCAGGTTCACAAGAAAAGGTGTAGTGGGAGAAGGCTTGCCTGGGCGTTTGTTTAGAAAATTCTCTATTGCAGATAGGCCATGTGCATGAGGGATGTTGGTATAGAGAGAGGTGACATCTATGGTGACCAAAATAGTTACCGGGGGTAGAGGTACAGATATTTGTGACAGTCGATCTATGAAGTGATTGGTGTCCTGGGTATGTGATGGAAGGTTCTTTACTAAGGGTTGAAGGTGTGAGTCGAGGAAAGCTGAAATTCTTTCCGTTACTGAATTGCAGCCAGCAATTATTGGTCTACCAGGTGGAGGGATTATGTTTTTGTGGATCTATTTTTGTGGATATATTACCAAAGATCCACAAAAACATAATCCCTCCACCTGGTAGACCAATAATTGCTGGCTGCAATTCAGTAACGGAAAGAATTTCAGCTTTCCTCGACTCACACCTTCAACCCTTAGTAAAGAACCTTCCATCACATACCCAGGACACCAATCACTTCATAGATCGACTGTCACAAATATCTGTACCTCTACCCCCGGTAACTTCCTCATGGCTCCTTCCCATGTAATAGACCTAGATGCAAGACGTGTCCAATACACCCCTCAGCAAATAGTTTCAACAGCCAAACAACAAAAATGGTCTTCAAAATACAGGGTCATCATAATTGTACATCGAAAAATGTCATATACCAGCTACAATGTAAACTTTGCTCAGCACAGTACATAGGCCTGACCACGGATGGTCTGAATATCAGAATGAATGGCCACAGACATGATGTTAAAATTATGAATATGGATAGACCAACAGCTCAACATGCTGCGAGTCACAACATCACAACTTTTGATGACTGCTATACCACAAAAATAATTAAATCACTCCCCCCTGATTGCAATCCCTCAGAACTGAGAAGGTGGGAACTATCATGCCAGTGGTATACCAAGTCCAGAGTATCCCCTAACCTCAACATCAGATAAATCCATTCATTTTTTTTTTTTTTTTCCAAATAGCCTTATCTCTTTTCTGACAGACTTATATAAACTATAATCACTCATATGTTCATGGAAACAATATATATATATATATATATATATATATATATATATATATATATATATATATATATATGTTGTTGTTGTTGTTGTTGTTGTCGTGTGACAAGTGCAATAAAAACAATTTCAGAGAAAGGTAGAGAGAGCACAGTTACACGGTTCCAAAGGCGTGAAGCACTGCACTGGCCACCTCTGCAGCTTTATCCGTGTATATATATATATATATATATATATATATATATATATATATATATATATGTATATATATATATATATATATATATATATATATATATATATATATATATATTATAAAGATATTTTATAAAACGCAATACAACTATGTTTATATTATTATTTTTATTATTAAATATTTATTTTATTGATGATATCAAATTTCTAGTTAAAACACACAAAAAACTACTCACTCAGGAACAATTCATTAACATTTATTATCACAATTTCATCTCAACATTTAAACAATAAACACATAACAAAAATTTCTAACTTAACAATTTTTAACAAACTCGGTTTAACTCTTTTTTCCTTTTGATTTTACAGTTACACAATTTTAATATACCCTAGGCTAATTTTACGATCTCTTATTATCTCGGGGTTATAGGATGGGCTATATTTTTTTTTAATTCTTAGGTTAATTAAATAAATTTTGAACAAACAATATTAAATTTTGAAATTAGCTTTAATAAATATTTTCCGGATGGAAATACTTTAATTTTGAATAAGCAAAAAGGCGAAACTATTTGAACTGGATTTATTCTTATTACTTACTATTAATTAACTACAAGATATTCTAATGTACAATTTTAAACTTCCTTATTATCTTAAATGTCCATTAAAGTTTATTTTTTATAGCGCTAGATACTTATCTCATCAAATAACGGCAAATGGCTGTTTGCTCACACTAGAATTCCGTTTCTCTTTAATTTGACATTTTACACACTTAAATTCGTTTTATTTACTTCACATTATATTACCACTATATTATATTCTGAAATTCACTTCTCCTTAATTTAGTTTGGCCAATCTTCTTAACAAATCGGTATAATTTTGACGAAGTTCCTAATAAATAGAATTTTGACTGGTCTTGGCAGGTCCGATCTTGTAGCGTCACCCACGCTATCTCTGACTAAACTCCAACTACGCGTCCTTAGATTTTCTTTTAAAATGTTACAAATATGGCGGCCTCCTTCTTCTAAAACACATGTTGTTATAATTCAGTTCGATTTCTTCTCACTAGAGTCGACGGCAACTGACCTACTTCCATTTGTTTTTACAGCTGTTAATGTCAACGAACTATTTTCACCAGTTTTAATTTTGTTAACATACTGTTTCAATTTTTCGTTCCTTAACAAACCTTCCAGTGTTTATTTAATTACTATTATTAGTGTGTGAAGTGTCTTTGTGTTTTACTTTTGAAAATATTTCGAAATGTGTGTGTTTTGACTGGATTCAAAGAACATAACCTTTCATTGTTTACAATCGTTTTTCACTTTTCCTTCAAGTAATTACTTATGCCCTATGTTACTAATATTTACAATTTTGTTTGAACATAACTATTATTAGATTATCTTGTTTTAATTTATGTTGATACAGCAAATTTCTTTGTGTATTTACAGTTCAAATATCTTATTTACTAATCTAGGCTTTTACCTGAATTTAGTTTCAATTTTAACCTAACCAATCTTTTAATGAATTTCTTTTTAAATTTTGTGTGAGTTATTTCTACTATATTCTTCCAATTCTTAAATAATATTATATAGCCCATTCTATAAATGTTACAATATATATATCTTTAATCTGTGCATCTGATTTCTACTCTACACAATCTGTGATTAAAATTATTTTATTTCATTCTCTCATATTTCTTTTTGTGTTTTCTCTTCGATTGATAAAGACCACTGTGTGGTTGGAATATATCATTGTCAAGTGCTTTTATGTGTTTCTATTTCAAGACTACAGAGTGGACTCTTACCAAGGTAAGTCTGTCAGTCTCCTAGTCCAAAAAATCTATATATATATATATATATATATATATATATATATATATATATATATATGAAGTTGTAAATACTTTTATCCATTACTAAATAAAATATCAAAAAAAAAAAAAAAAAAAAAAATATATATATATATATTTATTGTAATTTTCCTGTTGATGTTGGTACTGTTTACCAACGAAAAGCTTTGAATATAAATTAATAAATATTCTTGTATTTGAATAACCTATTAGTTTTAATATATATATATATATATATATATATATATATATATATATATAACCTACAAGTTTATAACCTCTTCCTACTCTAACTCTTATTTCTTTGTGTTTTTTGTAATCGGTCCAACTGTCCTATCTTTTTATTATGTATCTTCCTAAGCTGTTAAAACTTGTAGTTGAAAAACTTTGAATTCAAACTGTCAAAAATCAACACGCACATACTGCTTTTGGAAGCATGTAAAAACCTAGGCCTCACCCCAAAAGGATTAACTGCTGTTTCACCTCTTTCTGGTATGCCCAACTATATGAAACCTTTCATATCTTCAATCTACAGAAATAATTCCCTTGTGTTTACTTAGTGTATTACAATGTTACAAACAAGAACAGTTTAAATTGTCTGAACTCCTAACGTCAACAGCTAAATTTATTACATTGAATTTTCTACATCTGCATCAACAAATGGAAGACATCTCTATAAAGCCTGCATACGCAAGATAATCTTGCAAAAAGTAATCTATAAAAGCTTTCAAAACTCTGTATCCAACAAATAAATTTTTTTGCCCAGATTCAGAAATGTGATAATCAATTTTTACCGATTAACAAACCACCTCTTATTTCCAACAAACCTGGCCTCAGCACTATTTTCAGATACCTGTACCCAGTGGACAGCTCCCTATATTGCCAACCAAACCAATGCTGTTTAAGAATACTGTTAATGTTAAAAACGAAAACAACAAAAATAGCCTAGACATAAAATTTAACATTCCACCAAGTACAATTTCAGTTTATAATATTTCCGACCACATACTTACAGAACATGAATTACAAGTGCTTTCAAAAGGCTTGTCATTCACACCATCTAAGAAATAGACCAGTTCAAGTTGGGTAAGGATGTCTTTAGCTTTGCCAGAAAACTGAGAATACAAAACTATATAGCCCAGACACCAAATTTTAAAAAAGATACTGATGTATACGCTTATCTGGCAAAGTTCAAGCCACTTTCTGACTGGGACCCTCCACCACTATCACCTGATCATTATATTGAACTCTACATAAACTTCATAATGCAAAACATCACGGATAAATCATTCATAAATGGTCTCTAAAAAACAACATCATGATTCTTCCAGCAGATAAAGGTTCAACCATGGTTGTCATGAACAGAGAGGACAACATAAAGGAGGAAACAAGTTACTGTCTGACAGCGCAACATATAAGATCCTCATGTATAACCCAACATCAGATTACAACCATTCTCTCTTGGAATGGCTCAAATATACAGCTCCTAGAGAACAAATTTCGGAAGGATCTATAAAATTACTCTGCAATGAAAGCCCCTCTACTTCTCAATTTTATATACTACCTAAGATCCATAGAAATTTGTTTTCTCCACCGTACCTCCACCTCGTAGGCCAATAATCGCTGGTTGTAATTCGGTCACAGAAAGAATCTCAGCTTTTCTGGATTCGTATATTCAACCTTTGGTGAAAAACCTTCCATCATACATTCAGGATACGAATCATTTCATAGACCGGCTGTCTCAAATACCTGCACCTCTACCTCCTGAAACAATTTTGGTCATCATAGATGTTACCTCTCTTTATACGAACACCCACTATGTAATAAATAAACGGTTTTCATTGTAAATATGTGGTAAATCAAGCTAAATAATGTGCATGTAATATATCACATAGCAGGCCTATAACTATTTCCCTCAGATAGAAGACCCTTAGAATTCACACTATATCTAACATCTTAGTCTCAGTTGATGCTCCAAACTGATGACACGTAATAAAAGTTCATGAAAGTTAACTCGCACTCATACCAAGTAAGATTCTTGTTTAAGTACATATAGTGTATAAATGATAAGTAAATACAAGAACACAGTGTTGCAAAGTTATGTGTGTGTTATAATGGTCCAAACAAGTGGAAAAGTATTAGAAAAGTTACAAATTTAAAAAAATAATTTGAAAAGTGTTTTTTCATCTTAAAACCTAAAAGTTAAATCATTTTGAAAGAGATGTGATGTAATTTTTCAGTGACAACGACCGTGTGTATGTCAAATGCCAATTTTCACGTAGAAACACCATCGATATTTCATTTTCATCAGCGGAAGAATTCTGAGAAATGAAAGATAGAAGATATGAAAAATCATTAAAACGCACCAAAACAAAGTTAGAGGAATTGTAATGAAAATAGATCATTTGTTCATAAACATGAAGGGAGAGAGAGATGTGGGATGCCAGCAAGTGCAGAGTCAGTAGTAACAAAAGACGAGCTGAGAGAACCAAGGCGATGGTAGTCTGGAAACAACACATAAGAAGGTACGATGTTGGGCTCGGAATTGTTTTTGAACGGTGAGTGTTAAATAGACAATGTGCGGCTAAAGGCAACTGGTGATGCCGACATGTAGATATTATGTTATCGCAGAGTTCGTTTTAGGGGTATACCGACTACAACCGAATGTATTAACATCGGTGTTCAAAGTGCATTCTGTTTTCCAAATTATAATATTGTGCATCGTGCTTTGTTTCGTGAATAGTAAATGATAAAAATAAGCTTGAACCCAAAATGAACTGTAAGAAGGCGTAAAGTGGTTTTGTAATGCCGAAATAAATATCAAAAATAGTTCAATCAGGATTAAAAGTTAAATGAAGCTAGGCATATCAAACTTTAAAAAATATTAGATAATAATTAGGCGATAATAACAAGCGTTAAACAACAGATTTTTCAAAATTATACAAAAATACGATCAAATTTAAACCAAACTATCAAGACAAAGAAGACATCCTGTGTGGCCAAACAAAAAGGTACCTACGCAGAGTAAGACCGAGGAGCTAAGGACAGACTGGATTGAGGACCAAAACACCAGACTGAGGGCTGTTCAAAAGGAAGGATTCCTATGGATAAGGACTGGCAAATAAGTTAGCTCTGTCTTTAGTTGTCTTTAAATGTTTTAATTTTGATTAATTAAAGGTATTAAAATTTTTAAATCAATTTTTTCTTTAATTTTGATTTAAATTAAATAAAAAGTAGACTAAAAAGACTAGAAAATTTAAATTACTTTTAAAACTTTTTAAATAACTTCAATAAGGCGAGATTTGCAGAGTGAACTCAAAAGACTTGCAGAGCATAAATTTTCAAAATGGCTTTAACTATAATTACTAAAGGAAATAAGTTGAAATTTATAACAATAAGAAAATAATTTCTCAGTTGATTTATGAACATGTTTAGATTTATAAGTCTGTTAGTTTTATCAAATGTTAATATTTCATGTCTTTTTATATAAAATTTGTGGTTTTTTACAAAGGATTTTTGTTTCTGGGAAATGTTTTAATGACAAGATATGATTAATAGAAAATAATTCAGTAAATTAAATTTGAAAGTGAATGAATTTATAAAAAAAGAACTTGGGTAAAAAATCGTAAATATTTAATTTTGAATTAAATAAATATATTCAAAGAAGATAAAAGTAGATCAAATTATGATTAGTAGTAACACGAGAGTAAATAATTTGGGGGTTTGAAAATATTTTTCAATTAAATATAAAGTGTTAAAATGTACTGTAGAGATATTTTTTTAAACATAAATTTAAATTTTATGTAAGCAAATGGGAGATTCGATGATAATTTTGAAATAAACTATTTTAATAATATTTCAAAATTAATGAAAGATAAATAGCACCACATAAGTAGAAAGAGGGAAATTAAAACAAACTTTTGTTCACTTACATATTTTTAGAGGTGAATATATATTTTGTTCATGATAAATCGTTACAGCCTGAATTATGAGTTGGTAAATGTATTAATGGTTAGACAATAAGTAACGTTAAATAATTAGTAAATATTTTCAATAATTTGAGAATTTTTAAATTAAAATTTTAAAATAATTTTTTATGCATATAAATAAATAATTATTAAAATTCCTGTACTAGTATTTTATATAAATAAAAGTCAATGGTTACACTAACTTACATCTAAGAGTTAAATTTATTTTTCACTAAACAAATTTTTTAAGTAATTCTACAAGTCATATGCTTTGTAATGCCTTTAAATAAAATTTTCCCCGAGATAAAGTGACTCAAAGGGTTAAATATCAGTAAGTTAGGTTTTTAAAATGAAAGTCCAGTGACTGGTTCTCTGGCAGAATTTGACAAGCAGCAGTACAGGTTCTGGCTCGTGTTAGATCTGCTTGTTTGAAATTTTACCTACGTAGGCGGTCTACAGGTAAGTGTGGTTCTGGAGGAATACAACGTCCAAGAGGTAAAGTCTGCGTGCGCTGGATACGGTGACCGTTGCAGTGTGTGTGTGTGTTGCAACAGGCTAAAATGTCACATTTTACAGTTGCAAGTGCAATTGTAAATATCATAAATGTTAATAAGTTTTACAGTCAAAATAGCGAAGCCAAAACAAAATGAAAATGCCTTATGCTGAATGTAATTTAAATTTAATGCGTTTAAGAGATAGAAATAAATCCATTTTCGGGATAAGGGGATTTTTCCAGATTTGAAAGGGGGAAAAGGTTAAAATCCACCTAGAGAGGCCATCGACATTCAAGGGTACGCAAAATGAAGAACAAAGTGAAGAGACGAAAAAACAGATACGGAGCCTCCCGAAGGAGTTAAATTAAAATTAAGAAATATGTGGATATTTCGACAACAAAATTTCTTTTCCACGCTATATCATATGCCTTCTCAAGGTCAAAGAAAACAGCAACGAGTATTTAACAAAAGTGAAAGGCATTTTGAATAGCAGATTTTAACAAACCAACTTATCAGCGGATGATCGACCATGTCTGAAACCACACTGTTCGTTGCTAAGAAGTTTGTTGGTTTCTAGGTACCAGACAAGACGGCGGTTGACCACCTTCTCCAGTAGTTTGCACAAGACGCTTGTAAGAGATATAGGCCTGTAACTACTGTGATTGGTTTTGTCTTTACCTGGCTATAAAAGAGGAATTACAGTCGCTTTTAACCTTGCATCCGGGAAAGACCACTCCTCGAATAAACAGTTGTATATTCGAAGGAGGACAAGTTTTGCCAATGATGGTAAATGTTTCAGCATGGAGTATACAATGGAATCAGGACCTGGAGCAGAATCCCTCGTTGAGGTGATACCTGACTTCAATTCCCCTATAAAAAAAGGAGTGTTCAAAGGAGAGTCCCCAGACAACCCAACAGTAAACGGTTTTGTTTCTTCTTTCAGTTTATGTCTCTGGAATAATCTATTATAGGCTGTAGTAGCAGAAAAGTGAAAAAATGATGTTCCCAGTACATCAGTAATATCATCACTGTCTGTGGTCAATCTTCCATTCGGTTGATTCAGCACAATAGCCAGCAACGGAATGGAAGTACCACAAACTGATCTTAGTTTTTTCCATACTGTGGAGCATAGCATTGTTCGTCTAATTGTGCTAATGTACTGTGCCCAAGAATTATTCCTGCTCAACCTAAATAATCTCTGTGCTTTTGCACGGAGTGTTTTATATTCCTTAGGGTGATAATTTGTTGGATAACTCTTAAGCGCTTAGAGAACTTTGTCGTAAACAGAGGATTCTGTTTCACCACGGGACAGGTCGGTGAATGGCGAGCGTGAACAGATGTTATCAAAATGGTCTTTTCAATAGCATTCAAAATGGTCTTAGTAAAACTTTAACAATTGCATCAATGGGTGTCAGGTAATCTGTGTCAAGTGATACAAAATAATTCAAAAAGGTGTCCCAATTGGCTTTTTCTAAAATCCAACGGGGATGTCTAACATAACAGGGAGAAGAGTCACATAAATTAATACTAATGGGCACATGGCCGTTTCCGTTCATGTTGTTAAGCATTGACCATGTGCATCTAGTAGCCAGAATCGGATTGCAGAGTGATAGATCAACAGCTGTCCATCTACCAGTAGATGCTGCTAAATGAGTAGGCAAACCGTCATTTAGCAGACATAAATCCAGTTCCTTTCTTATACTCTCCATAAGTTCTCCTCACGAGTTTCCATTCAGGGATCCCAAAGACAAATGGTGGGCATTAAAATCCCCTATTAATAAGAACGGAGTTGGTAACTGGCTTATTAAATCTACTAAGTCTCTGTGTCGGATAGGTCCTTTGGTGTCAAGTAGACACAACACATAGTGAACTTATATGAGACGGCTGTATTTTTTAATCTCAAAGCGTATCATTATTAAAAGTTAATTATGTTTTTATTATGCATTTATTTGAACAGGCATGAAAACAGATTCGTATGGTGAAAAATTAAAAGCATTATATTACGTTGGGACGTTTCCAAGAAATTCGCGAACGGGCGGCTAGCCGAATTTTGCTTAGGGATGGCACCATGGCAAAGTCCGCCACTGTCTGTGAGTGCATGCATGCACGTCGTGTGCGAGGATATAAATGAGAGAATAAAAGCTATAATTTTTGTGTTAATATTACTGTATTTTAGTATAACTTGAAATAATGACAATACAGTTGAAATAGGGAATCAGTTATAGAAAGCCGAGTGATCTGAACACTGGAGCGAGAAGTTGTCCCTGTCAGCTGAAACAAAGCTGCAAAGGATTTTCCTGTCTCATGCAATATTTTAGTTTTTTATTAGTCATTATTGCTCTGGTTTTTTGAATGCAATGGGGACATGTTCCTAGTTTTGAGGTGACCTATTAATTTTAATAAAATTGCCTAAAATACAGAAGAGAAGAAGAATATTTTTCTCTAAAATAGAAATATCAAACCCAGTTTCAGGATGTTTAAATAAAAAAATCTCAGTGTATAACAAGAACTATAAGTCTTCCAATAAAATAATTAATTAGTAATAACATATACAAGAAACACATAGAATGGAAATAATGATTAAAAATTAAAAATAAAAAAACTTATGATGCAATGAATACATTCATAAAAATTGCCTTATTATTATATAATTTATTTGTAGTGTACAAAATGTGTTATTAACACATATGTGCGTCGTCATACTAGAACACATAAGAAAAAACCAACAAAATTATTTCAAATATTTTGCAGCACTGCTGTTTTGTTTCTTTCTGTAAGAAATTTAAGATATAAAATGTAATTACCAAGGTAAGATTATCACTTATCCTATTAAGACCTTATGATGACTTTCTTGTGAAGAGGAATTAGTACACTGTGAATATTTCAAAGGTTTTCCACCAGTGTGAGTACGGATATAAGATATCATTTTCTACCAGCTAAGTAACTAGTGTGAACAATTGAAAGGTTTATCTCCAGAGTGGGTAGACATATGTCTTGTAAGATTTCCTTTTATTGAACCTGAATAACTACACTGTGAACATTTGTAAGGGTTTCACCAGAATGTGTACGCATAAGTTTTCTAACACTTTCTCTTTGCGAAGCTAAGTAACTACAGTGTGAATTTGTAAGGATTTTCACCAGAATGTGTACGCATATAACATGTAAACATATGCTTTTGTGTAGCTGCATAGATACATAGTGAACATTTGTAAGGTTTTTCACCAGAATAGATACGCTTATGTTTTACAAGTTGTCTCTGCGAAGCTGAGTACATTCCAAAAATTTGTAAAGTTTTTTACTAGAATAGGCACACATGAGGCTCTTAAGATTTATTTTTTGCGAAGCTGAATAACCACACTGTGAACATTTGTAAAGTTTTCACCAGAATGTGTACGCATATGATTTATAAGTGTATGCTTTTCTGAAGTTGAATAGCTACACTGTGAACATTTGTAGTTTTTCATAAGAGTGAGTACACTTGTCATATAAGATGTTCTTTTTGCAAAGCTGAGTAACTATACTGAACATTTGTAAGGGTTTTCACCATAATGTGTACGTATATGTAATGTAAGTGTATGCTTTTCTAAAGCTGCATAGAAACATTGTGAAAAATTTGTATTGTTTTTCACCAACATGGGCACACTTATGTTTTAAAACATGTCTTTTTTGCAAAGCTAAGTAACTACACTATAAATATTTGTAAGTAAGGTTTTTCACCAGAATGGGTACGCATATGACATGTAAAAGTGTACTTTTGTGTAGCTGCATAGCTACTTAGTGAACATTTGTAAGGTTTTTTCCTATAACGGGACCTGATATATCCATTATGATTTATTGGGTGTATTGCTGAGTAACTATATTGTAAACATTTGTATGATTGTCACCTAGAATGAAGAGTGAAGTATTTTATAAACTAGTTGAATGTGAAGTTAAACCCCCCCCCCCCCATTGTTAATTTTTACAATGTATTTTATTGTGTTTTTTTTTAATGAGTTATAAAATCATACAGCTTAGACCAGATATAAAGGCAGTGTTTGCATTTGAGTAACCTATTTGTGTCTTTTTTAATTGTCGCTATGAGCACAGACATTACTGATACTGTGTAGTTACCTATTGCGAATCTATTTTGCTTACAAGTGTAGTATTACAAACAAGTTTATTAGAGCCTAAATATACTGCTTTCATGTTCCTCATGTTAATCCAGGCTAAAATTAATTATTGACAAATGTTTAATAATACAGATTACCTGAAAATTGAGATACATTTCATTTTCTTATAAATGTCTTACTATTAAATTTTGTAAACTCATTTACTACTAAAACTTACAGTTTTTATGTTATACTGAATTAATATATATATATATTGTAACATTTATAGAATGGGCTATATAATGTTGTTTAAGAATTGGAAGAATAGATTAGAAATAACTCACACAAAATGTGAAATCGGAGAAATTCATTAAGAGATTGGTTAGATTAAATTAAAACTAATTTTAGGTGAAAGCCTAGAAAAGGTTTTAACATATAAAAAAGAGTCTGAACTGAAAAAAAATGCATTAGGAATTTTGTTGGATCAAATAACCTAACAAATAAAATTAGAACAAGATAATCTAATAATAATAAAATTTTAAAAAAAAATTGTTAACTTTGTTAACATAGAGCATAAGTAATTACTTGAAAGAGAAGGTAAAACACGATTGTAAACAATGAGATAGGGGTTATGTTTGTATTAATCCATGCCAAACACACACATTTCGGAATTATTACAAAAGTAAAAAGCAAAGACACTGCACACACAAATAATAGTAATTAAATAAACACTGGAAGGTTTGTTGAGGATAGGATAGGTGAAACAGTATGTTAACCAAATTAAACGATTGAAAACAATTTCGTTAGTTGATCAAGTTTATAGCCAAGAAAATAGGTCAGTGTTACAGTCGACTCTAGTGGGAAAAAAATGGAAGCAAACTCATTACATGAAAGCAAACGTTTATGGATAATTAATATGAAGTTTGGAGAAGGAATCGGCGCCATGTTTTAAACATTTTAAAAATAAAAACGACGCGTTAGTCTAGCGTGGGCAGCCGAACGAAGCGAAGCCATTATCCTGTTTGAAGCATCTCATCAAAATTATACAAATTTGTGAAGAAACTTGGCCAAATTAAAACGATAATAAGTGAATTTAAAATCTATAATACAGTATTATTACAGTTAAAGTAACCAAAAAGAATTTAATTGTGTGTGAAACATAAAATTTAAAGAGAACTGAATCCTATATGAACAACCTGCAAAACTCCGAAAATTGATAAGTACATAGCGCTATAAAAATAAACCTTTAGTGAACTTTTAAAATTATAAGAAAATCTAAAATTGTAAATTATTAGAATATCTTGAAATAATATAATAGTTTAGTAGTAGGAAAGCTAATCCAGTTCAAACAGGTTAGGGACCTTTTCCTTATTCCAAATTTAAGATTTTACATCAGGAAGCTAATTATTAAAACTATTTTCTCAAATGAATCTTGTTTATTAAAATTTATTTAATTAACCAAAGAGTTAGAAGATATAGCCCATGCATAAAACCCCGAGATATTAAGAGATCTTAGAAAATAGCCTGGGTTATAAAATCTTGTAACTAAAATATTAAGGATTGAGTTTAGTCTCTTGTGTTAAAACTTGTAAAGTTTTATTTTTTGTTCTGTTTATTGTGTAAATTAAAAAATTGTTAAAATTAAAAGAATTTAAATTATTCCTGAGTTTTTGTTTTAAATTTTATAGAAAATCATTTATTCATTCAATAATAATTCTCCTTTATAAAGAAATAATTATAATATATATATATATATATATATATATATATATATATATGCTTATATATATATTTAATAAATTTAAAATATTTCAAAAAAAAGAATACTTTTAATGAATATATTTATTCAAAGCTTTTCGCTGATAAAATAGTACCAGCATCTTCAGGAAAATAATTATCTAATAGAATATTTTTACAAAATTAAATCATATGTGCTACAAATGACCATATGTTTATAAGTATTGCACTTTCTGTAATTTTTTCTATAACATCAATGACCTTATAAATAGTTTAGTGCCTTGATCTCACTTGAATTTTATTTATGAGTACTGGAACCTAGCTGACAATCAAAAAATAGTGTTTATACGTTTTATAAGGATAACTGATGCAAAAAGAAAAATGAGCTCCATTGTCACAATGTAAATTTTCGCATGTGTTTGATGATCACAATCTTTCTATTTATCAGCCAAAAAAGGATACCTGTGATACTTGTGAGTCATTGAATGCTGGAAATGTGGGCACCAAACAGTATGAAAGAAATATTTTGAAGTGGGATGAGGCAAGGGTGCTAAAAGACTTCGACAAATCAGACCCAATTTGTGGAACATTCACCATGGATTTACGATCGTTACTCCTTTCTCCTAGATCTACTGTGCTTGTCTGTACTATAAAATGAAGTTGTCGGTGCACAATTTTACAATATATAATGTCAATACAAAGGGAGGGTTCTGTTTCATCTGAAATGAGGTAGAGGGTGGTTTAAGTTTAAAAGAGTTTGCAACCATCATTTTAGACTTCATATTATCAAATATTCCCTTGCCTGAGGGGAAAGAGAAAATTGTGCTGTATGGTGATAGCTGTTGCTATCAGAATCGATGTTCTACACTATCCAATGCTCTTGTCTACGTTGCATCTTCGAACAAAAGTACTTAGAAGTGGGTCACACACAAATGGAGACAGACTCCTTTCACTCCTTCATTGAGCGGAAATCGAAAAATAAAGTAGTTGGTGTTCCAGCAGAGTATCTTTTGATATGTAAAGAGGCCAGGAAATTTCCTGCTCCATACACTGTCAAGTACTTAGATCACAAATACTTCAAAAACTTTGCCAACCACTTATTTTATAAAAGTATTAGGCTAGGAAGGCTCAATGGGTCTCTACAAGTTGTAGATATATGTGCTTTGAAATATCGATCTGATCAAACAATTAAATGTAAGTAGAATTTTTCTAATATAGGGGAAAATTTATCCCAAAGAAAGGACAAAAATATAACACCAACAGCACTTCACAATTTACCAAATCTTTACGCCAAAAGAATGCCTATCTTAAAAAAGGAAGTATGATGATTTACAAGCCATAAAATCTGTTTTGGAACCAAATTTGCATCATTTTAATGATGCAATTCCTCATGACTATAAGATGTTTCACATTGTTAAGAAATTTGAGAAAGTTGAAGAAAATAACAATTCTTTGTTTCAGCCTATATTATAACATTTGTAGTTAATTTTAGTTGGTATGTTCCTGTATAAAATGAACCTTATCAATAATTTGTTACATTATACATTATGTTTTGTTAAAATGTATTCTATTAAAATAACACTTAAGGTAGGCAATGATAACCTTGATAGGTTTTTCGCCAGAAAAAAAATCTATTTAAAATATACTTTATAATAATTTTTAATTTATAATGAAATAGAAAAATGTTTAAGTTTCCTTAAATTTTTTGGTTTAAATTGTACTTTTATATTAAAAAAAAAAAATGTAAGCATAACCTAAATTGGCAAAATCGTAATATTTAATCACAAGTTTAGAACAATAACCACTGTAAAACAAACAATATAATAGAAACAATTTGATGTGTAACAATTTGTTGTAAAAAAAACACTAAAACAATGTAAATAAAAGTAAAAGCCTTTAAGTATCAAGAAAAGTGAAACCATTTTAAGATTGCACAAATAGACCAAGACGGGTAGACTAGCATATTCAGTGAGGTGCGGTGCGCGCATGGTAAATAGAACAGCTGATAATTTTTTTTTTCCTGGCGAAAAACCAATTGGGGTTATCATTACCAAACAAAATCTAACACGGAACGCAATATCAAAAAAAAAGAAAACAAATAAATTTAATTACAACAAAAATTACAAAAGAGAAAACATAACAATAAATAACAAACAAAACAACAACAAATCTAACAAAATAAAAAATTAAAAGAGAAAATAAAAACTATAAATAACAAAAAACAATACAACAATAAATAAATGATAACAGTATGTAAAACAATAATAGGTAACAATTTACATATAAATAAAATAAACACATAGAATTATATATATAAATAAAAAATATGTATAAATATTAAATTTTAAAAAACATTTTCAAGTGGTGCAGGAAATCGATGACTCGGTCAATGGCCGAGGTATCGTCCCTTAGCACCACCTTTAAACTGCCTTTTAAATTAAAAAGGGCACGAATATGTCTGACACTAACACAATCTACTAAAATATGTTTAATTGTGAAGATACCACCGCAGTATTGGCATATTGGTGGATCTTCATGACACATCAAATATCCATGAGTTGCAAAAGAGTGGCCAATGGGAAGGCGTGTAACCACCACTTCCTCCCTACGGTTTGAACGAATTGAAGACCTCCATGGACGGACGGTATCTTTAATTTCCCTCAGCTTATTCTCAATCACGGTATGCCACTCGTCATTCCAAGCCGCGAGCATTAAATGTTTTGCAAAACACACATAATCAGATGCCATAACTCGTTGAGTAATGGGCACCAAACGTGTTACATTCTTAGCCGCTTCATCCGTGTTTCTGAGTACTTCGCAGTGTCCAGGAACCCAACAGAACGTTACCTCCACACACCCCAATTGAAGCCTGTGTACAGCACACAAAATGTCCGTAACTAAAGGGTTGACGGAGAAAACATTCTGAAGAGCACTTTTGGAATCAGAACACAAAAGATAGTGGGAGGATCGAGATCGAATATCAGCTAATGATTTTAAGATGGCAAAAAGTTCTGCCGTGAAAACACTGCAAGCTGAGGGCAATCCGTACGTGTAGGTACATCCAGATGCATAAAACACACACCCAACGCCATTGTCCAGTTTAGATCCATCAGTGAAAATAATTTCACTGTGTTGGTGAGATTTATAAATGGATAAAAATTCCTGGTGGTAGACCACAACAGGAGTATCGTGTTTTATATAACTGGACAATGAGAAATCGAAGTGCAGAGTTTTTATTATCCATGGAAGTAGATAGCACATTAGTCGTTCAAACATAGTTGGAAGTTGCAACTCAAGGTCATCCAATATTCTCAACGTTCGTATGCCAAATGGAGTGGTCGAACGTTTGACGTGTATTGTACACTTGATTTAGCGTATTATTAAAGACTATTTCAAATGCCGGGTGGTTGGGTTTGCTTCGAAGAACAGAAACGTAAGATATTTGTAGCATCTGACGTCGTCTAGAAAGGGCAGGTTCCCCAGCTTCGACAAGAAGACTAGGGATTGGGCTAGTTCTAAATGCACCAGTAGCCAGTCTAAGTCCAGAGTGGTGGATGGTATCAAGAGTTTTCAGAACTGTAGGTCGTGCAGATGAGTAGACTTGACAACCATAATCTATGCGCGATCTAACGACTGCGCGATAAAACCGAAACATACTAGTTCTGTCTGCTCCCCAATCCGTACCACTAAGGACTCTTAACACATCCAATTTCTTGCTGCATCTCACCTTCAAATCACGAACATGTGGACTCCATGAGAGTCTTTTATCAAATAAAACACCCAAAAATCGAACACTATTTGTGGTTTGAAGCTGAACCCCGTCAAGATAAAGGATCGGCTCCTGGTGTTGCCTACGACGACTAAATACTACACATTGGGTCTTCGAAGCAGAGAATTTGAAGTAGTTTTTGACAATTCCTCTAATCTGTATATTGCTAACTGCAAAGATCTTTCCGCAGTTGCCATACTACGAGCAGGCACATATATACAAAAGTAATCCACAAAAAGGGAACAGTGTACCGGAGATCGTATATTACTGGTGATACTATTTATTGCAACGGCAAATAGTGTGACGCTCAGCACGCTGCCTTGCGGTACACCATTCTCCTGTCTGTAACTATTTGAATTTGTGCCTCCAAGACGAACGCAAAAAGATCTGTTAGAAAGAAAGTTAGCGATGAATGCTAGGATATTCCCTTGTATACCCCATGATTTCAGAGTGTTCAGAATTCCTCTTTTCCATGCCATATCATATGCCTTTTCAAGGTCAAAGAAAACCGCAACAAGTGTTTGACGCAAGAGAAAGGCATCTTGAATAGCGGATTCTAACAATAACCAATTGGTCAACTGATGATCGTCCTAGTCTGAAACCACATTGTTCGTTGCTAAGAAGGTTGTTGGTTTCTAGGTACCAGACAAGACGGCGGTTGACCATCTTCTCCAGTAATTTGCACAAGACGCTTGTAAGTGATATATTCCTGTAACTACTGGGGTTGGTTTTGTCCTTACCTGGCTTCAAAAGAGGAATTACAGTCGATTCTAACCATGCATCGGGGAAAGAGCGTTCCTCGAATAAACGATTTTATACTCGAAGAAAGACAAGTTTCGCCGATGATGGTAGATGTTTTAGCATGGAGTACACAATGGAATCAGGACCTGGTGCAGAATCCTTCGTTGACGCAAGAGCTGACTCCAATTCCCCTATAGAGAAAGGGGTGTTTAAAGTAGAGTCCTCAGACAACCCAACAGTAAATGGTATTGCTTCTTCCTTCAGTTTATACATCTGGAACAATCTATTATAGGCTGAAGTAGCAGAAAAGTTAGAAAATGATGTTCCAAGTACATTAGCAATGTCATCACTGTTTGTGATTAATCTCCCATCTGGTTGCTTCAGCGCAATGGCTGGCAACGGAATGGAAGTACCACAAACTGATCTTAGTTTCCTCCACACTGTGGAGGACGGAGTTGTTCGTCTAATTGTGCTAATGTACTGTTCCCAAGAGTTCTTTCTACTCAGCCTAAATATCCTCCGTGCTTTCGCACGGAGTATTTTATATTCCTAAAGGTTTCCATTTGTTGGGTGTCGTTTAAATTTCCTAAGAGCTCTTTGTCGTAAACGGAGGATTTCTGTGCATTCATCGTTCCACCACGGCACAGGCGGTCGACGTGAATACGCAGACGTTTTCAGAATGGTCTTTTCAGCGACAATTAAAATTGCTTTCGTAAAATTTTCTATATTTTCATCAATGGGTGTCAGATAATCTATGTCAAGTGATACAAGGTAATTCGAGTAGGAGTCCCAGTTGGCTTTTCGCAATATCCAACTGGAATTTCGAGCATAACCGGGTTGGGAGTCACATAAACTGATCTTAATAGGCACATGGTCGCTTCCATACAAATCATTGAGTACCGACCATGTGCATCTAGTAGCTAATTGAGGGCTGCAAATCGATAGGTCAACAGATGTCCATCCACCAGTAGATGCTGCTAAATGAGTAGAAGAACCGTCATTTAGCAGACATAAAACTAGTTCCGTTCTTACACTCTCAACAAGATCACCTCGAGAGTTCCTAGTCGGAGATCCCCAAGACGAATGGTGGGCATTAAAATCCCCTACCAATAAGAACGGAGTTGGTAACTGGCTTATCAAATTCACTAAATCACTGTGATGCACGTTTTCTTGTGGTGGCAAGTAGACACAACACACAGTGATTTTATACGGGACAGCTGTTTGAACGGCTACTGCTTGTAAAGGAGTTATTAAGTTTAGAGAAACAGCATCGATACAGTCACGGGCTAGGATGGCTACGCCACCTCTAGCTCGGTCTTCTGTAACAAAGTCCGATCTAAAAACTGAATACTCCCTTAAATGGAAATTATGCGATTCGTGGAGATGTGTCTTCTGTAGACATACAAACATTGGATACACATCTCGGACGAGTACTTTAAGTTCTTCTATGTAACTCCTAACACCGTTGACGTTCCATTGTATCACTGACTTGTTAATTGTTGACATTTATTAACTCAGCAATGGATTGATCTGACACCCATTGGTGCTCTCTCTCCTTTCTTGTTTGGAACGTTTTTAGACGTCCCAGGCTTACATTTTTCAGATTCCATATTCACCCGTTCAGGGATGGAATCTGAGGAAGATTTGAGTTTAGGAGGAGTGGTTTTCACATTCCCTCCTTTGTTAGCATTTTTTCTAATACCCGGTAACGACGGTTGCGATGCGGTCTGACGTAACACTGGTCTACGTGGTTGTTTTTTCCAACATCTTCTGCACAGAAGGTTTATTAGCCGTTGACAATGTTTTTTGCACAGAAACACAAGGCTCACTTAATGATTTATTTCGTGCTGGTACAAGAGGTAAATCACTATCCGTCGCTGCAGGTTGTACTAAATTCAAAGTAGGACCATTCGTGACTAAGGACAAAAGGCGAGAAACTTGTTCAGTTAGAACTTCAATTTTTCCGACAGCTAGGCACAGTTGTTACAGGACGATTTGGAAGCAGTCAGAGTAGTGGCATAAGTCTTACTGTCTGCCTTTGGCTGAGTAGATCTACACATTTCTTTGGCGTCTGGAAACGACAGCTTGTCTTTCTCCATGATGCCTAGGATAGCTTTCTCTTCCTTAAAAGTAGGACAGTTGTAGGATCGCGCTGGGTGGTCACCACCACAGTTGGCGCATTTCGGAGAATTAACACATTCCTTATCATCGTGGCCTCCAACGCTACATATACCGCATACGTTCTGCTTCGAACAGGTAGAGCTGATATGCCCAAAACGCTGACACTTAAAGCAGCGCCTAGGGTTAGCCACATATGGTCTCACTGAGATCCTTTGGTAACCTGCATGCAAGTATTCGGGTATTTCCGGCTTTCCAAAGGTTACGATAAAAGACGCTGTTGGTAATTTTTCTCCTTTGTCCATTTTCATTATAGGGATAACGTAACTAACTGAGAAGACAGTTCGGTCTTAATTTCATCGATTGGAAGGTACATTAAATCCCTACATGTGATGACCCCCCTTGAGTAATTCAAGGATCTGTGGGGAGCCACAGATACCATGACCTGGTCAAAGAAGGAGGTCATTTTCGATAGAGAACGGGTTTGTCTGTCGGTGGAAGTCACAACTAACAGTGTTCCGTTTCTAAGTTTCTTAATAGAGGCTACTGGGACTCCAACACAAGCGGTAATAGCCTTGTTAATCAGGAAAGAAGAAACTTTGGAAATATCTTACCCTTCTTCGGCACTAGAAACAACTAAATACTTTGCTGATGGCAATGTTTGTGACGTTGCCACCATTAACGTTTTACTCAAATCCTTGTTAATATGATCGTCAGGAGAATCCTGGCGTGTTCTCTTCAAACTAGTCATATTTGACGGGGTTTTTGAATCCATAATTTTTTTAAGCCAGCCATCGTGTCAAGCGTTACGGGCGAGACTATAGGAACGGGCACACCCTTGGATCACAATAAGATCATTTCCAATCCTCAGAACTCTGAGGCCTATAGCCTTTCTCCTTAGCTCGACTGGATGGGCATCAGTCGAGAACTCGTAATACTGTGAACAGGATCCGACACCCATGCACCGCGGACACTCCCTGACCAAGGACCAAAGCGGCTCTTAAACCAGAAACCGTGCTTACGTCTTCGGCAGAGCAAGCTCACATCAGTGTCCCAGACCAGAGTTTGTCACGCTCTGGACTTTTCAGAACTCCCAACGTGCAATGGTTCTGACCAGTCAAAATTTTCTAACAGAAGATGTAAGTGTTAAAATGCGTATAGATTGTGTTGATGTGTGTATGTGTGTGTATGCTTTGTGAGTGGTGTAGTGTTAGGCTAGGGTACCGCAAGGGACGCCAAACCCCTCGTAGGTGCGGCTAGTCCGCACCCCCCTGCGGGTAACAGCTGATAAATTTAAACTTAGTAGGCAGATATAATATTTAAATGCAGTTACCTGCAGAGAAATTAAAATCTAGTTATTAAGAACATGAAATGTACAAAAGGCAGTGAAAACAGCATCCGTAAAGCCAGTAACAACAATTAAAAAAAGGAAATAGTTGGTTTTAGCCATTTTGAAAGCCTTAGCTTAGCGTGGCTTCAGTTGTTCAAACCTACTCAAACAAGACAGACGTGTTTCAGAATTGGCCAATAAAATTTGAAGAATTTAAACTTAGTGCGGGAGTGTTAGTCTTGAATTCAATTAACATTACAAAATACTTTCAAGAAAATTAATTAAAACTATTTATTTAAAAAGATCTTATTAAATATTTTGATAAAAGCTGAAAAGTGGAATCTGCAATCTAAAACACTTAAGTATCTAGGCTAGATCCATTACTACATTTTGAAATTTTGCAATCAGACATTTATAAAAGAAAAGAAACCAGTGAATATATTATAAAATTAAACTATAAAAGAAAACATTTAGAGAGAATATTAAGGAACAATTTTACTTAGAAATAAATTAATTTTGTAACATAGTTTATAACATTTATAGCTTAGTTTTTTTTTGTTCTTGTACTTTAGAGTGCCAAATAAGATTTCATTATTCAAAATTTAAAACCCACCAGATAACCTGAGATTAAGAGAGCTTGTGCTAAACCAAAATTAAAATCAATTTAGGATAAATAAAATAAAAACTGTTGCTGCCCAAAAGAGAAATACAATTTAGAATAATAAGACTTGTAATAATAGATGAAGCTTATAGTAAATTTGTAAAACTTTAAAAAAGTAAAAATTTTTTAATTTATTAATAGAACTTATAATTGTTAAGAAATTGTTTTAATTGATACATTAAACTTGTTATTAAAAAAAGAAAGCTCTAGAAAATTTTTTATCTTAAAATAAATTAGAAAAGTTACTAACCTACCTTGATTGAAATTAATATTGAAAAATACATTTTAAAGAATTCATTCATAATATTATTACAATAAAAATAAAAATTATTACAATATTTATTAATACAGTCGGCGCCGCTTATTGTGATCATATTTGTCAGAAGCATATTTGATAACAATAACCGAACGATAACAATAACCGAACGCTTAATCACGATGAAGTCTACAGCCGTACTGCATTGAACACACTGTATTATTGCCACAACTGTTTGTTCTGAACGATCCTACCTTTAAGCCTATCATTACATCAAGTAATTCTAATTCTGTAACACTATAATTAAACTGTACTTACCAAATTTTGATGCTATTCCGGACAGTTTTATGTACAGTAGTAGAATTTCTGTAATTTAGTTTTCTACTTGTTAAAATTAGTGGGCATATTTCATGTCAGTTTATTTTATTCCACTGTAGATTTTTTTTAAACACTGAATCTAGCATAATTGAAAAAAATACAGTATATAAAACTACGTAAAACACTTGATCAAAACATTTTAACACATAAAACTTCATTATAAAACACTTCAATCTTATTTACACTTCAAATTTACATTTACTTTTTCTCGAAGAATTCCTCTATATGTGACTGTCTGTAGTCTTCTCGTAAAATATTGTTTATAAATTGTTCATATTCATAATGTTTGTTGAAATTTTCTGCTTTTTGTTGAACAAACTGCCTTAGAATCTCAAGAGCTTAGTGAACTTCCTGCTTAGATCTTTGCGGTACACATTTATCATTTTCGTCATCATCGGTGCCTTCTTCTTCTTCAGTAACTTTTGATGTTGCAGCAACTACCTCACAAATATCGCCTTCAGTCATTTCCGCTGCTGTTTCAATACTATCGTCAACTTCCATCCACTCAGTATATTCTTTTAAGGACAAATCGAAAGGCTTCAAGTTCTCTTCAGAGTCTTCCTCAGATGTAGCTTGCTCTCGATTTTCTTCAACAAAAAAACCACCTTTTCTAAATCAATTTTTCACAATTTTTTCAGAAACTTCATTCCAAGATTTTGCTATCAGATGAATAGCATCGAGTAAAGAAGTTTTTTTAGCCAATTCATTTGAGCTAAGGGTTTGAAACCCTTCATCCATATTTTCTATAATTCTAGCACGCATCTCTCGTCGATAAAAACTTTTGAGATTTTTAATTATGCCTTGGTCACATGGCTGAATAATTGATGTAGTATTGGCCGGAAGGTAAATCACTTTGATGTGTTTTAGCGTAGTGCTTATGTCATTATGTGCAGTGCAGTTGTCTAGTAGAAGGACAATGTTGCGTTTGAGGCTGGTATCCCAATCAGTCAGCTATTCATTAAAAATTTTTGATGTCATCCAAGCATTG
Organism: Prosapia bicincta; assembly: GCA_036971475.1. NCBI lineage: Eukaryota > Metazoa > Arthropoda > Insecta > Hemiptera > Cercopidae > Prosapia > Prosapia bicincta. Next base: position 360,275,683 of record JBAIZL010000001.1, on the reverse strand, counting down.
GAGTTTGAATGATATTCATCCGGTAGCTTTTTGATACCTTGAAAACAACGTGGATTTTTAGATTTACCGATAATTAAGAGTTTTACATTATGACCAACCATGTTAACACAACACAAAACAGTTATTCTTTGTTTACATATTTTACAGCCGTTAGCAATTTCATTTTTAAATAAGTAAGTATGTTCGGATAAAGCACGATAATAAAGTCCTGTTTCATCTGCATTGTATATGCAGCTAGGAGAATACTCGGCCAAAATCTTTGGCCATTCGTATTGTAACCAGTCCTCAGCTCCAACAAAATCAGCATTTCTTTTTTCACCACACGTTTTCTTGTAAACAATGTTTTCCCTTTTCTTCCATCGATTGAACCATCCATCTGTGGCTTTAAAATCCTGTTTTCCTATTTTTTTGGCAAGATCCTCAGCTTTTAGACGCATTATCGGGCCGTCAACTCGAGCATCTTTTTCGCGAACATTTTTAAACCACAATTTCAAAGCTGCCTCCACTTGCGGATCCTTCCCAGAACGATGTCTTTTGTTGTCAACATTTGCATTACACTTTGATAATGACAAGATTTTTCCTTTGTTGTTCAATATTTTACATAAGAGAGGTTGAGAAACGCCAAGTTGAGAAGCAGCATTTCTTTGACTCATTTTTGGTAATTTACTGTACCTATCTAGAATATCAAGTTTTTGTTTAAGACTTAAATCGCGTCGTTTCTTTTGAGATTCGGACATCTTGCTATACTGTCCTTTGAATCTTCAAGTAACACTAAACTCTACAAAACAAACGAAAAAGATCTTTAAAAATTAAGATAAGTAAAATCACACTGAAATACTGTAATAAACGTTCATAAAAATTCACTGTTAAAAAATACAGTAGGATTGTACTGTAAATGGCTCAGTAGTAACATCAACTAATGTTAACAAACAACTAAAGACGACTCAAGCGAGGCTAGGGTGTTTGCGTAAACAAAGAGTAAGGGAGACATTCTGAGAACTGTGCTAAGTGCTGAAACCGTTATAAAGTATTTCTGTCATTCTAAAAATAAACATTTTATGAATTGGGCGTCATTGTGTGTTGCACGTGCTGTTTACACTACTTCGTAGACATTTTTACTTGGTCCATGCTAGTATACGTTAACGCATATGATTTTGAATGGCAAATTAAATGATAATAATAAGCGAACAGATGATTACAATAACAGGGTGTCTAGTAAAATAGCTTGAAGAAATTCCCTGAGTTTTCCCTGACTTTTCCAGGGTGTCTAGTAAAATAGCTTGAAGAAATTCCCTGAGTTTTCCCTGACTTTTCCTCTTTTAGATGTCTATAGAAAGCCCAGTTTACATTGATATCTGAAGGATCTTGGATAAATCCAGACTTTGAAGAACGAATTGAGTAACTCTTTTGCTTTTGTGTCTGTAAGGAACACAGAACCAAAATATCGAGCTTTCACTTCATCCGTCTCTGCATCCCAATACCTAACACTCAAATCCATTTGGGCTCTTTGTGATATTTTGTTTAAACTTTCATCAAAGCCAATTACATAGTTAGAATTTGAATTTAATTATGTCAGTAACAGGTCTTTAATATAATTTGATAAACCGATTACAACACTATAGGAAATGTTATCTTTCCCCAATCTCATGTTCTGTGCAATGGTGCTATCAGGGAACATCCTTAGAAAAAGGCACACTACCTTCTGCATTGCGTAAAGAAGTGTTGCATTACAAAATTCACGCACCATATAATCTCTGCTTCAGTCACTTTATCCTTTAGTTTATATTTATCCTAAGGAAGGAGGGGAGGTAATGACGACATCTGCATGACGCGCTTGCCCTCTACGGCAATGAAAACTGGAACCTTCCATGTTGAAATAAACAGTGTACAAATAATCACCGTCAAATAAAACACATACTATCACGAGTCTAGACAAATAGCTGGCTACGAATGTTTACACAGCGTTCTGTGTGGTCAGAAACAGACTGAGTTATCTGTTATCCCTACCTGTCCATATGATAACAGAACCACTGCGCACCCCAAGGCCACGGTCCAGGCTAAAATTTGAATTTTTAAAAATTTGTCAAAAAATTTTATTTGGTAGCAATATAGGAATAACATTAATGCATATACTGTATAAAGAGACCAATAAAAGTTTTGACTAAATTTATTTGAAGTTAAATTGATTACATACCACTATTATTTATCTTCTTCACATTGTGTAAACTTGTTCCTGCATTTCTATTTGCAAGGATAATACGAAGAGCATAAACTTTATTTTCTGGAGCACAAAGAAGATGGTTTAGTACAGTTTAAACAGTTGCACGTTGGAATCAAGGATTTTTGCATTAATTTTCACTTTCAAATCCTCCAGATATATAAAGTATTTTTTCAACAGAAGATAAATTTTAATGGTATGTAATAAATTAAACTTTAAATAAATTTAGCCTAAACTTTTATTGATTTCTTATACAGTAAATGCATTATTATTATGCCTATATTGCTACCAAATTATATTCAAGGTCCTACATAACAAATTATCACAAGCAATATTAGCTATAAACTAATTACACTAAAGCCTTTTTTTAGCTTAATCAATAGTAAAAAAAAGCTTTAAAACTATAGTTTATTTAAAGAAATAATGGTCTTTTCAATACTGTCATCTAAAATGTTCCTTATGGACAGCAACACTGTTAAGTATTTTAGTGTATGATTGATCCCCTACACTTTTTATTACGTTTTAATATACTTTAAAAATCGTATATACATTTGTGTTCCTTCAGACTGAATTTTATTCTTTATAAATACATTTCAGAAATACATAATATTTTTGGTAGAAAACGGAAAATCGACTTTCCATATTAAAACAGGCGGGCAAAAAGTCAACTTCTAATTGATCGATTCTTCTTGGTAACAAACACATTATCACAAATAATAAATTACATCTGCTTATCAAGTTGGATCAAAATCGGACATTTCGTTCCAAAGTTACCATGATTTAGACACAAAAACTATTGTAATATTAGTAGCCTATATATTTGTGTATATAAATTTGAACAAATATTTTTTTAAATTCCAGAGACCCTAAAACAAACATCCTTCTTGATCTCCGGCTTACGTTTACCACAATGTGTCAAATTTTCAATGGAAATTCACTAAAAAACTAAGTAAAAGTGAAACTTTTAGGAAAAATAATTTTTACTCACTAAGTATTATAGTTAGGATTTTTTACATAAGACTCATTATTGTACTCCTTTATTTTTGTGAGTTTACAAACATTGTTTTAATCATTCAATCTTTTATAGTTTAAAAGATACATAGGTACTGAAGTACTGGGAGTTCCTTGCGATGTAACCTCCTTCCACCCCCCCCCCACGTATATTGACAATGTGGTGGGGCAACGACATACGTTTTTACAATCACCCACATGCCCAGAACAATAATCTGAAATAAAATTGTGTTAGGCTTTCAGTGCAATGCTCAACCCCCTTTAGATCCTGGACTATATTTCTTTCTAAATTAGAAATTGAACTTTAGGATTTTTAAATAAAACAATCTCAGTGTGTAACAAGAACTATAAGTCGTTAATAAAATAATTTATTAGTAATAACATATACAAGAAACTCATATAGTTACTCAAGAATGGATATTCTGGATATAATGTTTATAAATTAAATATAAAATGTTAGCTTATGATTCAATTAATACATATATAAAAATTGCATTATTAATGTATAAGTTATTTATAATGTATAAAGTGTGTTATTAACTTGGTGAGTCGACATATTAGACACACATAAAAACCAACAAAATTATTTCAAATATTTTGCAGCACTGCTGTTTTTTTTTATTTCTGTAAGAAATTTAAGATATAAAATGTAATTACCAAGGAAGACTATTATTAATAATATTATGCTCTTCATATGATGACCTTCTTGTGAAGCTCAATAAGTACACTGTGAACATTTGTAAGGCTTTTCACCCGAATGTGTACGCATATGACATGTAAACGTATGCTTTTCTTTAGCTGCATAGCTACATAGTGAACATTTGTAAGGTTTTTCACCAGAATGTGTACACTTATGCCTTATAAGGTGTTTCTTTTGCGAAGCTGAGTTACTACACTGTGAACATCTGTAAGGTTTTTCACCAGAATGGGCAAAAATATGACTTATAAGATTTACTTTTTTCAAAGCTGAGTAGCTACACTCTGATCATTTGTAAGGTTTTTCGCCAGAATGAGTATGCATATGATATGTAAGCGTATGCTTTACTGAAGCCGCATAGCTATATAGGGAACATTTGTTAAGGTGTTTCACCAGAATGTGTACACTTATGTGTTATAAGATATCTCTTTTACGAAGCTGAGTAACTACACTCTGAACATTTGTAAGGTTTTTCACCAGAGTGGTCAAACATGTGACATAAGATGTACTTTTTGTGAAGCTGAGTAACTACATTGTGATCATTTGTAACGTTTTTCACCAGAATGAGTACGCATATGATATGTAAGCGAATTCTTTACTGAAGCCGCATAGCTACATTGTGAACATTTGTAAGGTTTTTCACCAGAATGTGTACGCTTATGTTTTATAAGATATCTCTTTTGTGAAGCTGAGTAACTACACTCTGAACATTTGTAAGGTTTTTCACCAGAATGAGTATGCATATGATATGTAAGCGCAGGCTTTACTGAAGCCGCATAGCTACATTGTGAACATTTGTAAGGTTTTTCACCAGAATGTGTATGCTTATGTTGTATAAGATATCTCTTTTGCGAAGCCGTGTAACTACACTGTGAACATTTGTAAGGTTTTTCACCAGAATGTGTACGCTTATGTTTTATAAGATATCTCTTTTGTGAAGCTGAGTAACTACACTCTGAACATTTGTAAGGTTTTTCACCAGAATGAGTATGCATATGATATGTAAGCGCATGCTTTACTGAAGCCGCAAAGCTACATTGTGAACATTTGTAAGGTTTTTCACCAGAATGAGTACTCATATGATATGTAAGCGCATGCTTTACTGAAGCCGCAAAGCTACATTGTGAACATTTGTAAGGTTTTTCACCAGAATGAGTACGCATATGATATGTAAGCAAATGCTTTACTGAAGCCGCATAGCTACATTGTGAACATTTGTAAGGTTTTTCACCAGAATGTGTATGCTTATGTTGTATAAGATATCTCTTTTGCGAAGCCGTGTAACTACACTGTGAACATTTGTAAGGTTTTTCACCAGAATGGGTGTGTCTATGACTTATAAGATAATCCTTTCGCGAAGCCGAGTAACTACACTGTGAACATTTGTAAGGCTTTTCACCAGAATGGGCTCGCTTATGATTTATAAGACTTTCTTCTCGTGCAGCTGAGTAGCTACACTGTGAACATTTGTAAAGTTTTCCACCAGAATGGGTACTCATGTGACATGTAAAGGTATACTTTTGAGTAGCTGCATAGTTACATAGTGAACATTTGTAAGGTTTTTTCCTAGATATTAACCTGATATATCCATTATGATTTAATGGGCATATTGCTGAATAACTATATTGTAAACATTTGTATGGTTGCTTCCTAGACTGAAGTGTGAAGTATTTTTTAAAACTAGTTGAGTGTGAAGTTGAAAACTCCCATTGAAGATTTTTACAATATATTTTATTAATGTGTTTTTTTAAATGAATTATAACCTCATACAGCTTTGAGCAGACATAAAGGCACTGTTTACATTTGAATAATCTATTTGTGTTTATTTTAACAATAGCCATGAGTGCAGACATTGCTGATGCTGTGTAGTTACCTACTGCTACTCCATTTTGCTTACAAGTGTCGTAATGCAAGACTGGTTTATTAGAGCTTTAATATATTGCTGTCATGTTCTTCCGGTTATTTCAGCCTAGGGTTATTAATTGACAAATGTTTTGCAATACTGATTACCTGAAAATTAAGACATTTCATTTTATAATAAATCTCTTACTATTAAATTTTATAAACTCTATTACTACTAAAAGTTGCAGTTTTTATGTTGTACCTCTCCACGCTTTTTTAAATATACACATTTTTAAATATATAATTTTCATGAAAACTGGGGAATAGCTAAAAGGTGCCTCAAGTATCAAAGGTGACAACTTCCGCTTTTAGCCTTGGGTAGATGCCACCCACTCTCAGAGGTAGAAATTTTGTTACCAAAAATAACGCCAGGAATCTATAGAACGACAAATTTTAAGCCCTATTTAATCTATACAATTTTTGAAGTCTTTTGAATAGTTTTGAATTATTAATGTTTTATATTGTCCTTTTTTTGTAAAAATGCATATTCAGGGTGTCTAGTAAAATAGCTTGAAGAAATTCCCTGAGTTTTCCCTGACTTTTCCAGGGTGTCTAGTAAAATAGCTTGAAGAAATTCCCTGAGTTTTCCCTGACTTTTCCTCTTTTAGATGTCTATAGAAAGCCCAGTTTACATTGATATCTGAAGGATCTTGGATAAATCCAGACTTTGAAGAACGAATTGAGTAACTCTTTTGCTTTTGTGTCTGTAAGTAACACAGAACCAAAATATCGAGCTTTCACTTCATCCGTCTCTGCATCCCAATACCTAACACTCAAATCCATTTGGGCTCTTTGTGATATTTTGTTTAAACTTTCATCAAAGCCAATTACACAGTTAGAATTTGAATTTAATTATGTCAGTAACAGGTCTTTAATATAATTTGATAAACCGATTACAACACTATAGGAAATGTTATCTTTCCCCAATCTCATGTTCTGTGCAATGGTGCTATCAGGGAACATCCTTAGACAGGGTGTCTAGTAAAATAGCTTGAAGAAATTCCCTGAGTTTTCCCTGACTTTTCCAGGGTGTCTAGTAAAATAGCTTGAAGAAATTCCCTGAGTTTTCCCTGACTTTTCCTCTTTTAGATGTCTATAGAAAGCCCAGTTTACATTGATATCTGAAGGATCTTGGATAAATCCAGACTTTGAAGAACGAATTGAGTAACTCTTTTGCTTTTGTGTCTGTAAGGAACACAGAACCAAAATATCGAGCTTTCACTTCATCCGTCTCTACATCCCAATACCTAACACTCAAATCCATTTGGGCTCTTTGTGATATTTTGTTTAAACTTTCATCAAAGCCAATTACATAGTTAGAATTTGAATTTAATTATGTCAGTAACAGGTCTTTAATATAATTTGATAAACCGATTACAACACTATAGGAAATGTTATCTTTCCCCAATCTCATGTTCTGTGCAATGGTGCTATCAGGGAACATCCTTAGAAAGAGGCACACTACCTTCTGCATTGCGTAAAGAAGTGTTGCATTACTAAATTCACGCACCATATAATCTCTGCTTCAGTCACTTTATCTTTTAGTTTATATTTATCCTAAGGAAGGAGGAGAGGTAATGACGACATCTGCATGACGCGCTTGCCCGCTACGGCAATGAAAACTGGAACCTTCCATGTTGAAATAAACAGTGTACAAATAATCATCGTCAAATAAAACACATACTATCACGAGTCTAGACAAATAGCTGGCTACGAATGTTTACACAGCGTTCTGTGTGGTCAGAAACAGACTGAGTTATCTGTTATCCCCACCTGTCCATATGATAACAGAACCACTGCGCACCCTAAGGCCACGGTCCAGGCTAAAACCTCCCAGCTGTACCAACTCGACACGTTTAATATTTATTGACATAAGTCCTGAAGTCATAGCATTGGGCTTATCAAATAAATAATGGGCATCTAAATAAAGAAGTGTTATTTCCTGACTGCCCTGCCCCTAAACCGCTGGCTTACAATACCAAATATTCGAGAGCAATGGCCATTAGTTTTGTTTCTAATCAAAATAAATATTTTCCCGATTTTTTAAAATTTTCCCTGACTTTTCCCTGAATTTTCCAGAATCTTAAAATTCCCTGACTTTTCCAGGTTTTCCCGGTTTTCCCTGTCACTAGACACCCTGTTAGAAAGAGGCACACTACCTTCTGCATTGCGTAAAGAAGTGTTGCATTACTAAATTCACGCACCATATAATCTCTGCTTCAGTCACTTTATCTTTTAGTTTATATTTATCCTAAGGAAGGAGGGGAGGTAATGACGACATCTGCAAGACGCGCTTGCCCGCTACGGCAATGAAAACTGGAACCTTCCATGTTGAAATAAACAGTGTACAAATAATCACCGTCAAATAAAACACATACTATCACGAGTCTAGACAAATAGCTGGCCACGAATGTTTACACAGCGTTCTGTGTGGTCAGAAACAGACTGAGTTATCTGTTATCCCCACCTGTCCATATGATAACAGAACCACTGCGCACCCCAAGGCCACGGTCCAGGCTAAAACCTCCCAGCTGTACCAACTCGACACGTTTAATATTTATTGACATAAGTCCTGAAGTCATAGCATTGGGCTTATCAAATAAATAATGGGCATCTAAATAAAGAAGTGTTATTTCCTGACTGCCCTGGCCCTAAACCAGCCCGCTGGCTTACAATACCAAATATTCGAGAGCAATGGCCACTAGTTTTGTTTCTAATCAAAATAAATATTTTCCCGATTTTTTAAAATTTTCCCTGACTTTTCCCTGAATTTTCCAGAATCTTAAAATTCCCTGACTTTTCCAGGTTTTCCCTGTCACTAGACACCCTGTTTAATCTAAAGCCTCGTACTTTATGCTATAATATATATATATATATATATATATATATATATATATATATATATATATATATATATATATATATATATATATATATATATATATATATATATATATATATATTCCTTCATAATATATTAACTTCATAAAGTCAGTGCAACGGAAAAATAATGGATAACGTTAAATATCAAGAATATATATATATATATATATATATATATATATATATATATATATATATATATATATATAATAATAAATTGAAAATATTTCAAAAACAAAAACACTTTTAATGCATATATTATTCTAAGCTTTTCGCCGATAAAACAGTACCAGCATCTTCAGGAAAAATAATTATCGACTAATAATTTTGTTAGATAATTATTTTTCTTGATTATTGGCATATAATATATATATATATATATATATATATATATATATATATATATATATATATATATATATATATATTCCTTCATAATATATTAACTTCATAAAGTCAGTGCAACGGAAAAATAATGGATAACGTTAAATATCAAGAATATATATATATATATATATATATATATATATATATATATATATAATAATAATAATAATAAATTGAAAATATTTCAAAAACAAAAACACTTTTAATGCATATATTATTCTAAGCTTTTCGCCGATAAAACAGTACCAGCATCTTCAGGAAAAATAATTATCGACTAATAATTTTGTTAGATAATTATTTTTCTTGATTATTGGCAAAAATCTTTGAATAATACATACATTGAAAGTATTCGTGTTTTTGAAATATTTTTAATTAATTTATTAACTATATTACAAGAAAACATATCACCATATTTAATATATATATATATATATTATATATATATATATATATATATATATATATATATATATATATATATATATATTTAATAAATTAAAAATATTTCAAAAACAAGAATACTTTTATTGCATATATTATTCAAAGCTTTTTGCCGATAAAACAGTACCAGCATCTTCAGTTAATTTTTTAACTTAAATTTTTATACATATATTTAAATATACTTATAAAGTCTCCAATTAGGATAGATTTGGTTTTAAATTTATACAATACTGCATACCTATATTAAAATATACCTAAAAAGTGTCAAGTTAGGTTAGATTTGGTTTTAATTTTATACATTACCTAAATGGTTATATATATATATATATATATATATATATATACGGTTGAAATGCAGGGTAAAAATGCTGAAGCTCGGCGCCATACGATATTTTGGGAAATTGTTTAACATCACCAAATAGGTCGATATCCACAAGAATTGTTTTTTTATTGACTTTGGAAAGTTACTTTTTTTCAATTTAAAGTAGGGTAAAAAATTCAGCGCGGATGTAGAAGTTGTGAATGGGCGTGGAGTGATACAAATGCTTTGTGATGTTACAACTTTATTGCGTGCTTTAGCAATCTAAACTTTATGTAACAAAAACATGTCTTTAAGCTATATTGATAACTATCATTTTTGTTAATGCCAAAGAAAGTGAATTTTATATATCTATATTGAAATATACCTATGAAGTATCCAGTCAGGATAGATTTGGTTCTAATTGTATATATGGTAAAAATGCATACAGTTGTAACATCACAAAGCATTTGTATCACTCCGCGCCCATTCTCAACTTCTACATCCGCGCTGAATTTTTTACCCTACTTTAAATTGAAAAAAAAGTAACTTTCCGAAGTCAATAAAAAAACAATTCTTGTGGATATCGACCTATTTGGTGATGTTAAACAATTTCCCAAAATATCGTATGGTGCCGAGCTTCAGCATTTTTACCCCATTTTTTTCACTGTTACTCAGATTGCATTTAATATTGAATCTTTAGGCAAGCTTAATAAAACTTAACTGATTAGTGTAATACCAATATTGAACAAAAAATAGTAACAGATACCAACTCATATGCACCAATTTCTTTCTTGAGCAGTAAGGGATGTAACTAGCCTTGCTGTAATAGTTTATTATTGTAAACTGTAAGAAGAAACAAATTATTGACTTGAAATCAATGTTCTTTGTTGTTTACCTACATGTACATTTTTATCCTCTAGTTATTCTTCAAATTTTAAAGCTTAAAATTCTCCTAGTGTAAAAAATCAGGCATTAATAATCTTGATAAAAGCTTAGTTCTAAGCAAATTGATCTCTAGCACATTGTTCTCACTCTTCACTAGAAGTCTCATTTAAAAGCACATTGATTGTTTTAACATATTATGTGGGTATTTTTTGAAGTCTAGAATAGGTTTCTCTATATACCTATATATTTGTGTAGGAGATATAAGTGTACTATAATTAATTAACATAAGATGAAGCAATTCTTTTCATAATAATTAACATGAAAATATGTTGTCTGTAATTTTGCGACTTACTATCGCAAAACAAATGATATGTGGGCGCGAGTTTCATAATTGTAAAAGGTAGGTAGAGTGCTTAGTAAGGTAGGTTTTAATTACTAAAACTGCTACATATTAGTATGCAACGTTCTATAAACCGTGCCTATATTTGCTTGAAACATTCCGAAACATGTAAAAAGGCTATTTTCATTAAAATAAAAATTATGCCGAAACTCAAAACGGTGTGCTAGTTACGTGACGTCAGAGCTTTGTGACGTCATGTATCCCTCCGCGAGGCAGGCAGGTGCTTTACAACTGCTACATCCGCGCTGAAAAATTTACCCAACTTTAATTGAAGAAAACATGTTTCCAGGCCTAAAAAAAATTTCTCATGAAAACAGCCTTTTACATGTTTTTGAATGTCTCATGCAAATATAGGCCCAGTTTAGTGAACTAAACATTTACCAATTATTTCAAATATTTTGCAGCATTGCTGTTTTGTTTATTTCAGTAAGACATTTAAGATATTAAAAAAAATTACCAACGTAAGACAATCACTAATCCTATTATGTCCTTTATATGATGCCCGTCTAGTGAAGCGCAAAATAATACACTGTAAATATGTCTAAGGTTTTTTACCAGAAAATCTACTGAATGTGTACGGATGTGGTTTATAAGATATCGTTTTCTAGCAGGTGCAGGTGAATAACTAAAGATGAACAATTAAAAGATTTGTCTTCAGAGTGCCTATGTCTTATAAGATGTCCTTTTTGCGAAGATGAGTAACTACACTGTGAACATTTGTAACGTTTTCCACCAGATTGTATACGCATGTAAATGTATGCTTTTGTGTAGCTGCATAGCTACATAGTGAAAATATGTAGGGTTTTTTTTATAACGAAAACTGATATATTCATTACAATTTATTGGGTGTATGGCTGAATTATTATTAATCACTTTTTCGTATGACTAATTAGGTTTCACCGAACGTAATGGACTACAAATGGACAAGATTGAAAAAGAAAAGATTCAATGGACAAAATTGAAAAGTGAATGACTATATTGTGAACATTAGTATGGTTATTTCCTAGAATGAAGTGTAAAGTATTTTTTTAAAACTAGTTGAGTGTATATTTGAAAACCCCCATTGTAGATTTTTACAATGTATTATATGAATGTGTTTCATTCATAATATATATATATATTCCGATGTTTTGCTAGAATCTCATCTAGCATTGACGAGGTGAACCCAACAACAGTTGAAGAGCAAGACACAGCACTGCAGAATGTTCTCCTTTCATATAATATTAAAAATATTTTTTATATTTCTATAAATATATTTTATATAAATTTAAAAAATTTTATAAATTTTGTTTTGAATTAGGTTAAACCTTATTTTTTGTTCTTTGGGATATGATATATTTTATTCATAAATTATTATTTTAGAGCTTTTTTTAGTTACCAGGGCATGAGTAAGATAAATGTCACAACATATGAAAGGTAGCAGGATGATGAATAAATAGGATTATGTTAGGGACCATTCTAAACCGCCTATAGAGTGTCATGTCATCATATGTGTTGTGCTATCTATTACTTCATCATCATCAACATTTTGTTATGTCATCTTAAAAGTACTTTTTTTAAATTTTGTATATCAAAGAGCTCTGTGGTTACTTATTTACAATTATAACTTATAAAGATCATTAACATTTATTTTGCTTAGCTTATCATCAGAGGTACAGGCTGCCTCTAACAAGCTGACCACCAAGAACTGGATAGAGTAGTTCGACTTTTTTCTCCATTTTATTCATTGTCCTCAACTCCTGGATATATCAATATATCTATAATGGGTTATATTGACTCCATATATCTATTTCTATGGGGAGTCAAGTAATTTAACTGTGTACATGGTTTTTTTGTGACTCGTAAGACTTGTGAAAATATTTTTGCTACACATATTGTTCATTCTTTTACCGATTGTACACTATATTTATAATCTATAATTTATAGCATAATATGAAAAAGAGTTTTACAGTTTATTTAATTCTGAATCACTCAGAAAGCAATAGTTATAAATTTATTTATTGGTCTTGTATGAAATTTAATGAAGTTGTTACTGACTTAAAAATTTCTTTTATGGGTTTTAGTGTCATCTTTTATGTATGGAAGAGCCTAAGGCGCTAATTACCCATAAAAAGGTCTCATAAAATTAGTTTGTCTTTATCAATTTGAGGATTTTTGGTTTGTTTTTGTTTTGCTTATATTTCATCAACATATATTAAATTAATTACATAATTTGTCTTGTAATTAGAATAGCTATGTAAACTCAATATAAATTTGATTATTGTTTAAAATGTATTTTTTTAAAAAGACTTTGCCTTTCATCATTTCATATTATGCTTTTGATATCTATAATAAATTTCTACAATTATTTATTCCTACTCTTAAATAATACTTATATTGAAGCAGCATTTTGTCAACAGCATTATCAATTCTATGATTAAGTCTAATTCCCCAATCTAACACTAACAATCTATCCCTTGAAAATATGAGAGACATTGAAAATATCTACACATTTGTTGATTCCATCTTCGCGTGAGCTACTAGTAATCACTTACAACTTTTTTTTTTTTTTAAAAAAATGTTTTAACTTGCCTATAGTAGCACTTACTTTTTTGTGTTGAGGACGGCCGTTTCGGGAGATGTGTCCCTTTTTCAACTCGGACCGTAAATGATCTCAAGGTTTACGTAGGTTAGGGTGGGGGTGGGATATTTTGGTGGTGTGGGTGTATTTTGTGTGTATTAGGAGTTATGATGTCAAAAAGTGCGTGTGAGTTGTAATGTAATTGTGTATTGAGTATGTGTGTACTCATCATCAAACGCCGATCATCTCAACTCCACAAAACACGACTACACAGACATAACATCTAACCTACAAATTCTTCATAAACAACACAGAAATAACCAACGCTACACAACCGAACAATACGAAATATATAGGCACTTCAAACTACACCCTACACACATACTCAATACACAATTACATTACAACTCACACGCACTTTTTGACATCATAACTCCTAATACACACAAAATACACCCACACCACCAAAATATCCCACCCCCACCCTAACCTACGTAAACCTTGAGATCATTTACGGTCCGAGTTGAAAAAGAGACACATCTCCCGAAACGGCCGTCCTCAACACAAAAAAGTAAGTGCTACTATAGGCAAGTTAATACATTTTTTTAAAAAAAAAAAAAAAGTTGTAAGTGAAAATATCTTTGAAAGTTTAAGAGATTTCTAATTCTAACATATTGAATAATATTTATAAATCCACTTTTAATAAATTAAATTTTAATCAAACATAGGCTGCTTTGACTACTTATTGTTCAAATTTAAGTTAATAATCTATACAAGTATTTTTTGAGCTTAGCTTGTGAGGTTATATTAATACAAATAAAAGATGTACACAAAACTTACAAATTCATAATTTATTAAGTCAGACGTATTTCAATGACAAAGTCATCATCATCAGTGAGTGTTGCTACTACAAACTCTAACTTACAACTTAATAATCTATGTTTACTAAATAATTTAATTCTGTGGGATGGTAGTTTTATTTAAAAAATGTTGTCTTACATTTTAATTGATAAAAAATATTTTAAATTTATAAATAGATTCTTATTTAAAACAAATGCACTGTATTTTTTCAATCATCTTTTCATTGAACTAAAACACTTGCCTATAGTAGCACTTACTATATATTGTTCAAGATGGCCGTTTTGGGAGATGTGTCTCATCATCAACTCAGACCGTAACTCGGTTACTTAAGATGTAATGGTCTGACTTCACGTTACATCCCTTATTAGTTTGTACTGAAATGAGTGAAATTGATTTTGAAAGTTAGGAAAACATCAGTTTTGTGGAAGGACAATTATTCCCTTGTAATAGCATCCAACAATTGATATAAATCGGACTTCAATTTTTCAATTGCAGTTATAATTAAAAGCAAGAATAATCATGGTAATTTATTATTAATTCTAAAAATAAAACTTAGCAAAAAAAACTTTAAAATAATTATAATTTATTATTTTTTAAAATAAAATAAAGTTGAAAAATAACTTGCAGATTTGTGTCGTACATTTTGAGGCTTTTTTTATAAATTACACTTTTGACATCACATGGGGAAAACGCTACTTATGGTCTACTGATATTTTTCAGCAGCTGCTTTTCACACCAGATGAGTGCATTGTTCAATGCTGTAAGTCACAGACAAGACAAGAGTCTTACCTGACAAGACAATGCACCGACCTAGTGCGAAATGCGTTTGCTGAAAAATATCTGTAAGTAGTGGTTTTTTGCCAAGTTATAACAAAAGTGTAGTTTAAAAATAGTTATAATTTACTATTTTTAAAAATAAAATGAGGTTTCAAAAAACTTGATTAAAGAGGAAAGGTATATTAAAACGAAAACCTTCCATGTGTGACAGGAGTGGCATACATTTCAAACAATTTACGAATGTTAAACATTAAACCTGTCTATTAAACAACAATAACCATTGCCACCGATATTTAAACTACCTTGATGCACATCTAACTAACACAGTTAGCATCACCAGAGGTATCAAACACATATTTTTTTGATGATGCTATCTGTGTCAGCGAAATGTACATCAAGGTTGTTTAAATATTTGTTGCCAGGGTTATTGTTGTTCAAGGATTATAATTATACTGATTTACTCTGTAGAGATTTTTCTATTAAATCTGTTACAGATATTATGTAATTTATATAAAAAGTATATTTTTACAAATACAGTATTTCTAATTGGGTTTTTCTCAGAAAATCTGAGCTGAAAGACAATAGCCAGTGTTTTGAGTTTCTTTCAGCATGAATACTCAGTTTGATTTAATAGCTCAACTGTATGATTATGTAGGAACACACTCTGTTCACACAATGTGCCAAGGGAGGAGGAATTCATACATTTTTAATAGCTGAAAATATATTCGATGTTTTTAAGAATATATTCAATGAAAAACAAGTAATATAAAAAAAGGAAAATTCCTACTTAGGTCAACGGAGGTAAATTTTATTTTAGTTACTTTTTATTATTAATTACAAATAATAAAAATGAAATAACCTAACCTATGTGTTAAAACAGCTGCCTACCACATAACCTATAACAAAAATTCAGTTGTTTAATGAAATCACTTAATCCCAATGGGGTGAAATAATTACATTGGATATTTTGTCTCTTTTGTGAAAGGTTTTTCCTACGTATAAAACTAAAATTAATTAAATTTATTCAAGGAATTAATTTGAAGAACCCATAATAACATCAAGCGCAATCCATTATACGTTAAAAAAATTTATTTAAACTTGAGAGGTTGAATTAAAAATATTTTATTGGCGATTAAAAAGTTGCATACGATATATATATATATATATATATATATATATATATATATATATATATATATATATATATATATATATATATATATATATATATATAAGGAGAGTGTGAACTAATAGAAGGAATTGAATGAAACGTCTATTTTGTGTGCAACAGTTGAAACTGTTTCAAGCTTTTCTATTATACAAATATCCATGATATCCTTTTGTTGAAAGTAAATATTAAAATATGATTCCTTAGATCTGTCATTTAAATCTATCAAACATAAAAACTAAATTAAAATCATTAAAAAATCTGACAGATTTCTTCATATTTAACTGGTTGAATGTAGGCAGGTTGAAGCTCTCATTGTAAACAAGATTATATGTTTTTTTTTCATTGTCACTGAATACAGTGATATGTTTTACTGCAAGGAGGAGTGTCTTGACAAATTTCCATAGATAAGAGACAATTTCTTGACATTATCTGTCTCCTTGGCCTTCGGATCAGGGACGTAGCCAGGACGATGTAATGGGGAGGAGAGGGGAATCCCTGGGGAAATTTTGAACAATTTTATCTCAAGAAGTGATACTTTTTGCTATTCTGGCACTTAAAATTACATAAATGATGATCTCGAAATAATGCAGGTAAAAGTCTATATATAAATGGATATCTACGAATACAATGTCTTACACTAGCTCTGTTGTCAGGCCAGGCCGAGAGCTGTGTTTCGTAGTGTCACTGTACAAAAATAGCAGTCAATATTAGTTTTTGTTCCTAGTATTGGTGGACTAGAATAAATTTCTTTTTAGGTAAATATTTATCTGTAAATTAATAGATCTGTGGGGGCACGTGCACCCCTTGCTACACCCTTTTTCCTGCCAACATTTGACTGAGCATTGCCACCAGATATTTCACTTATTACTACTAGCATGCGTTGAAGCAACAGCTATTATAGGCATGATCTCAAAGGTGGCACCACAACACTTGTATCACCATAAAAACCTCCAGGTTCTGTTGATTACACTCGCAGTTTAGAAGTTCTTCTACAGACCTCCAGTAGGGTAATAATCGCCTGCTGGGGCGAATGTGTAATAAACACACATGCTGGGACTGTAAGCCTACAAACATAGGCTTACATAGGCTACATTGGAAATGTAGCATTTCCAAACTTACAAAACACAACAGCTATAGGCCTTCTGCCTGCCCCTGCTGAACCAACACACCACAGCAAGTAAAACACAGTTTTATTGGCAAGTAATACATTACAATTTATACTCATCTATTTTAAACTATGAGGTAATGTTCTGTAACATTAAAGGACAAAAATACATTATAATTTAACAAGATTATTTAAACCAGGTTACAGCTTATATTATTTCACAATGTTTCCTTTCCTAATTTAAGACAGTGATGAGAGTTGAGTTTATGACAGTAACAATATTCTATTTAATGATTTCTTGAGCAACTGTGGCCTAACGTTATAATATTTTAAACAACAAACCCAATAACCACAATATAACTTTATTTAATCACTTGATGTACATTTTGGTTACCAGGTAACCATCTTCAGAATTACTGAATAAAATTAATTTAATTTACAATGTAACATATATAGCAAAAACTTTATAACCTCAATATTTTATGCTATATATGTTACGTTGTAAATTAAATTAATTTTATCCACTACTTCTGAAAATGGTTACCTGGTAACTGAAATGTACATCAAGTGATTAAATAAAGTTATATTGGGGTTATTGGGTTTGTTATTTAAAATATTATAACAATATTCTACTTGGGTGAACTGGGCTACATTCTTCTCAGAGCTACATTCCTTTACTAATTCTAGTAGCAAACCTCCATTTCTCTTGAAGTCTATAGTAGAACTGTAAAATGTTGCTCCTCCAGGCTTCATGACTCTTGTGACCTACGTTTTTTGATCGTAACATTCCACCTAGTACAATTTCAGTTCAATATTTCCAACCACATACTCACAGAACATGAATTACAAGTGCTTTCAAAAGGCCTGTCATTCACACCATCTAAGAAATAGACCAGTTCAAGTTGGGTAAGGATGTCTTTAGCTTTGCCAGAAAACTGAGAATAAAAAACTATATAGCCCAGACACCAAATTTAAGAAAAGATACTAATGTATACACTTATCTGGCACCTTCTGATTGGGACCCTCCACCACTATCACCTGATCATCCTATTGAACTCTACATAAACTTCATAATGCAAAACATCACGGATAAATCATTCATAAATGGCCTCAAAACCAAACCTAACCTTACCAAACTCGATAGAGCAGCAATATTCTCTAAAAAACAATAACAACATCATGATTCTTCCAGCAGATAAAGGTTCAACCACGGTTGTCATGAACAGAGAGGACTACATAAAGGAGGCAAACAAGTTACTGTCTGACAGCACAACATATAAGATCCTCACGTATAACCCAACATCAGATTATAACAATTCTCTTTATTAATCACTTAAACAATAGTTTATGACTATCCACTTTGAATTCACGGACTATTAAATTCAAGGAAAACAATTCTCTCTTGAATGACTCAAATATACAGCTCCTAGAGAACAAATTTCGGAAGGATCTATAAAAATTACTTATGAAAGCCCCTCTACTTCTCAATTTTATATGCTACCAAAGATCCATAGAAATATGATACCTCCACCTGGTAGGCCAATAATCGCTGGTTGTCAATCGGTCACAGAAAGAATCTCAGCTTTTCTGGATTCGTATATCCAACGTTTGGCAAAAAACCTTCCATGATACATCAGGATACGAATCATTTCATAGACCGGCTGTCTCAAATACTTGCACCTTTACCTCCTGAAACAATTTTGGTCACTTTAGATGTTACCTCTCTTTATACGAACACCCACTATGTAATAAATAAATGGTTTGCATTGTAAATATGTGGTAAATCAGCTAAATAATGTGCATGTAATATCACTTGGCAGGCCTATAACTATTTCCCTCAGGTAGAATACCCTTAGAGTTCACACTATATCTACCATTAATATTTTCCGGACGGGAGGAACCCTTTTCCTCCCCTCACACCAGCCCTCCTAAAAATATTTTTCTAGATCCATTCCTGCACCAGGCAATATACAAGAAGGACTTAGTCTCAGTTGATGCTCCAAACTGATGACATGTAATAAAAGTTCACTAAAGTTAACTCGCACTCAAACCGAGTAAGATTCTTGTTTAAGTACATATAGTGTGTAAATGATAAGTGAATACGAGAACACAGTGTTGCAAAGTTATGTGTGTGTTATAACGGTCCAAACAAGAGGAAAAGTATAAGAGAAGTTACAAATTTAAAATCTTTCAATTTTGAATAATTATTTTTAAAAAATAATTTGAAAAATGATTTCTCATCTTAAAACCTAAAAGTAAAATCATTTTGAAAGAGACCCGATGTAATTTCTCAGTGACAACGGCCGTGTTTAACTATGTCAAATGCCAATTTTCATATAGAAACACCATCGATATTTCATTTTGATCAGCGGAAGAATTCTGACAGAAGTTAAAGATATGAAAAATCATTAAAACGCACCAAAACAAAGTTAGAGGAATTGTAATGAAAATAGATCATTTGTTCATAAACATGAAGGGAGAGAAAGATGTGGGATGCCAGCAAGTGCAGAGTCAGCAGTAACAAAAGACGAGTTGAGAGAACCAAGGCGATGGCAGTCTGGAAACAACACGTAAGAAGGTACGATGTTGGGCTCGGAATTGTTTTTGAACGGTGAGTGTTAAATAGACAATGTGCGGCTAAAAGCAAGTGGCGATGCCGACATGTAGATATCATGTTATCCCAGAATAAGTTTTAGGGGGATACCCCCTACAACCGAATATATTAACTTCGGTGTTCAAAGTGCATTCTGTTTTCCAAATTATAATATTACGCATCGCTCTTTGTTTTGTGAATAGTAAATGATAAAAATAAGCTTGAACCCAAAATGAACTGTAAGAAGGCGTAAAGTGGTTTTGCAATGCTGAAATAAATATCAAAAATAGTAAAATTAGGATTAAAAGTTAAATGAAGCTAGGCATATCAAACTTTAAAAATTATTAGATAAAAATTAGGCGATAATAACAAGCGTTAAACAACAGATTTTTTTCAAAATTATACAAAAATACGATCAAATTTAAACCAAACTATCAAGACAAAGAAGACATCCTGTGTGGCCAAACAAAAAGGTACCTACGCAGAGTAAGACCGAGGAGCTAAGGACAGACTGGATTGAGGACCAAAACACCAGACCGAGGGCTGTTCAAAAGGAAGGATTCCTGTGGATAAGGACTGGCAAACAAGTTAGCTCTGTCTTTAGTTGTCTTTAAATATTTTAATTTTGATTAATTAAAGGTATTTAAAATTTAAAAAATTTTTAATCAATTTTAAAACTTTTAAATCAATTTTTTCTTTAATTTATATTTTAATCAATTTCAAAGTAAATTTAAATTAAATAAAAAGTAGTCTAAAAAGACTAGAAAATTTAAATTAATTTTAAAACTTTTTAAATAACTTCAATAAGGCAAGGTTTGCAGAGTAAACTCAAAAGACTTGCAGAGCATAAATTTTCAAAATGGCTTTAACTATAATTACTAAAGGAAATAAGTTAAAATTTATAACAATAAGAAAATAATTTTTCAGTTGATTTATGAACATGTTTAGATTTATAAGTCTGTTAGTTTTATCAATATTTTGAAGTCTGTTAATATTTCAAAAATTTTCTGTCTTTTTATATAAAATTTGTGGTTTTTTTACAAAGGATTTTTGTTTCTTTGAAATGTTTTAATGACAAGATATGATTAATGGAAATTAATTCAGTAAATTAAATTTGAAAGTGAATGTATTTATAAAAACAGAACTTTGGTAAAAAAATCATAAAAATTTAATTTTGAATTAAATAAATATATCCAAAGAAGATAAAAGGAGATCAAATTATGATTAGTAGTAACACAAGAGAAAATAATTTGGGGGTTTGAAAATATTTTTCAATTAAATATATAGTGTTAAAATGTACAGTAGAGATATTTTTTTAAACATAAATTTAAATTTTATGTAAGGAAATGGCAGATTTGATTATAATTTTGAAATAAACTATTTGAATAATATTTCAAAATTAATTAAAGATAAATAGCACCACATAAGTAGAAAGAGAGGGATATTAAAACAAACTTTTGTTCACTTACATATTTTTAGGGGTGAATATATATTTTGTTCATAATAAATCGTTACAGCCTGAATTATTGAGTGGATAAATGTATTAATGGTTAGACAATAAGTAACGTTAAATAATTATCAAAATCTTGTTGCTGTTCATGGCGAGCTGGTTGTAAATTACAAATTAAACTTTTGCTATTACTTGCGACCAGACATTTGTTAACTAAAAGGTGTTACTTGTTAACTTACACTTGGAGGAAACGTTTTCGTCTTACGACTTCTTCACCCTCGTATTTTTTGCTGCTAGGAATGCTGCTGTTGTGCTTCCTCGGTACCATCTTTTTGAAAGTTAGAAGTGATGCGATCGAAAAGTATGTGTGATCTGTGCCGTGTTTGTTCATATAAGATGTCATTTTTATGTGTGTTGCTATGTCTATATATTTCAAACTGTTCTAGTGTGTTTAATTTATGGCCTTTGTTGCATGTGTGGAGGATGCTCATGTTATTTTCCATACTTTTGCATGAGTGTTTAGTGTCCATGAGGTGATTTGCGAAGGTGGATTCAATAGTAGTGTGCAGTGCCAATTTGTGTTTTTTATATCTTTCAGCGAAAGATCTGCCTGTTTGTCCAATATAGAACTTATTGCATTTGTTGCATTTTAGTTTGTATACTCCTGGGTTATTGTATGTGTTGGTATTGTTATTAATGCTGTGTCTGATAGCTGTTTGGCTTTTATTTGTTGTTCTGTAAGCTACATTGTATCCTTCTTTTTTAAATTGGTGTGCTATCTTATTTGTGAGTTTGTTTATGTATGTGAGGGTGATGAATTTGTTTGTGTTCGTGTTTTTGTTGTTACTATTTTAGTTGAATATTTTTCTGTGTAGTTTGTCTATTAAATAATAGTCATATCCATTTTTGTGAGCTAAATTATTGATTGTGTTTAGTTCCTCTGTGTAGTTAGTTGTGGACATAGGTATTTTATTTAGTCTGTGTAGTAAATGTTTGAATGCTGCGTGTTTATGTTGTATTGGGTTGATCGATGAATTGTGTATCAATGTGTCTGTCATGATTGGCTTGCCGTATATGTTGAATTCATATTTGTTTTGATTTTTTGTTATGGTGATGTCAAAGAAATTCAATGTTTTGTCGTTTTCAAATTCTGCAGTGAACTGGATATTTTTGTGTATTTTGTTTATATGTGTTTGGAGTTGTTGGCATTGTCTTATGTTTCCTCGGTATAGTATTATAATGTCATCTACATATCTGTGCCAATATATTATCATATCTGCGTGTTTGTTGTTATTTATGATTTTATTCTGTTCCATGTGTTGAAGGAATACTTCTGCGAGAATGCTTGAAATCGGTGAACCCATTGGTAGGCCTTGTTTCTGTGTGTAATATTTGTTGTTGTGAGTGAAGTAGTTCTGTTGTGTAATGGTGTTCAAAATGTGTATGATTTCTTTTGTGATATTTTCTGGAGTGTTGTTAAGTTTTAGATTGTCTCGTAATATGTTTAGCGTTTCTGTGACTGGGATATTGGTATATAGGTTTGTGATGTCAAACGATGCCAAGGTTGAGTTATGAGGGATTTCAATGGTCTTTATTTTGTTTACTAGATCTATTGTGTTCTTTATACTTGTGTGTGTGTCTAGTTTTATGTATTTTCTAATAGTTCTATCCATATGGTGTGCTAGTTTGTGTGCGGGTGATTGTTGGCTGTTGATTATTGGTCTTATTGGTGTTCCTTGTTTATGTAGTTTAGGAAGTGCTTGTAAGGTAGGTGCCGTAGGTCTTATTGCTTTAAGGTATTTTTTTTGTGTTTTAGATATTACGTGTTTTGCTGAATTAATTATGTTTTTAACTGTGTTGTGATATTCGTTTGTTGGGTCTTTATTTGTTTCTGAGATTTTATTTGCCGTAATGAATTCATTAATTTTATTGTTTAAATCCTGGGAATGTATAATAACTGTAGTATTACCTTTATCTGCTTTTACGTACTTTAAGTCGTGTTCTCTGGCTTTTTGTTTTAGTGATTTGGCTGTCTGTATTTCATTGGTGTGTGTTATGCTCTTTTGGGTCTTGTGTGTACATATGTGTGTGGATACAATGTAGCTTACAGAACAACAAATAAAAGCCAAACAGCTATCAGACACAGCATTAATAACAATACCAACACATACAATAACCCAGGAGTATACAAACTAAAATGAAACAACTGCAATAAGTTCTATATTGGACAAACAGGCAGATCTTTCGCCGAAAGATATAAAAAACACAAAAGGGCACTGCACACTACTATTGAATCCACCTTCGCAAATCACCTCATGGACACTAAACACTCATGCAAAAGTATGGAAAATAACATGAGCCTCCTCCACACATGCAACAAAGGCCATAAATTAAACACACTAGAACAGTTTGAAATATATAGACATAGCAACACACATAAAAATGACATCTTAAATGAACAAACACGGCACAGATCACACATACTTTTCGATCACATCACTTCTAACTTTCAAAAAGATGGTACCGAGGAAGCACAACAGCAGCATTCCTAGCAGCAAAAATACGAGGCTAAAGAAGTCGTAAGACGAAAACGTTTCCTCCAAGTGTAAGTTAACAATTAACACCTTTTAGTTAACAAATGTCTGGTCGCAAGTAATAGCAAAAGTGTAATTTGTTAAATAATTAGTATATATTTTCAATAATTTGAGAATTTTTAAATTAAATTTTAAAATCATTTTTTTATGCATATAATTAAATAATCATTAAAATTTCTGTACTAGTATGTATCTTATATAAATAAAAATCAATGGTTTTTACTAACTTACGTATAAGAGTTAAATTTATTTTTCAATAAACAAATTTTTTAAATAATTCTACAACCTGGTCATTATGCTTTGTAATGCCTTTAAATAAAATATCCCGCCGTTAGGGGAGTCCTAACAAAAATAGTTAGTGTGAAGGATATTTTTTATTCGTTTGAACTACAGTTTGATGAGATAGCTATGTGTCGTTGACCTTATTTGACACTTTTTCTTGGTATTTATCTTATGCCTAAGCGTTATGCAGTGATGAGAGGTGGAGGTTAAAGTGTCACGCCATAGTGTGTAGGGTTCGGTAATAAAGACGGTTTCGAAACGTGTTGGCATAGCAAGTTAATAGTTTTCATTTAGTTTTTTAAATGATTAACTATGATTTCATTAGTAAAATCAAGATTACAAGCAACTTTACCATGTTTACCCCAGAAGTATACATATTTAAAAATGTATATATTTTTAACAGTCTGTTTATACAATGTTGAAATTTCAAAGTTTTCATCATTAGAAATTTGACGGACTCCATGGATAGAAATATCGGCACTTGATTTTATAGGAAAAAAGGATACTACACTGATATCTTTAATATTATTATAAAGTTAATATTAACACGCTCGGACACACTAACAAGCTTCCTTTATAAAAGCTATCAAAATGTTGGGAAACGGTTATATAAGTTCTTTTTTTAAATTGTAATATAATCGGAACTGTGATATCAAGAAGGCTTAGGCATGACATAGTTTCGATTTTCTGTGATTAAAATTGACAATTATACGTAATAGCTTATTGCGTAGTATTAAATTAAAACATTTGGTTTTTACCAACGTATTTGTGGACCGGTTGTCATTCTTTCAGCAAAATACACAAGTGAAGATGCAAGGTAATTGCCACAAAAATTTGTGGATATAATCTTAAAACAGTAGTTTAGCGATTTCACTTGCAGAATTCGAAATAGATGAAACCTCTTTCTGCTTTAATTTATAATAAAGTTTATCATCAGGAATAAGGATTAAGATTTTCTGACAATAAGCTGAAATTTTTAATTAATTTAGTTTTTTGTACTAGCAAAAAACTAAGGTTAGGGTAATAGCTAGGTTCTGAAATTGGTTTTCCTTTTAACAAAGCGATTGCGCATGCTTGAAAAACCCGCTCACAACCTGTTTTCAACAAGAGACAATAACACTTACTATTAGCAAACACTCGTCAGCTGATTGTTACAGGTTATGTGTAATAGACAAAGGAATTTGTTGTTTTTAGCACTGTTTGTGACGCAGTAGTTCTTTAGACAAAAGAATATTCTTAGGTGTAACCTTGAATTTAGATAGTCTTGAGGAAGGAACGTATTTTAAAGTATTTATATTGTTCTATATGTTCTAAATACTTTTGTTTACATTATGTCTAATGTTAAACGAAATAGTCTCAATGTTTTTAACAAAACTGGTGAGTAACAACAATAGAGAACATTTATGTCATATTAATAAATATTTATTTGGTATTTATTATAAGTGGACATAATAATAATATTTTAATAAATTCTTGATAACAGTAAATTAAAAAAAAATTTACAATTAAATTTCATTTTGCAATATAACTATTAAGTTTGCATTATTACTTTAAAAATATATAATGAATTTCTTCATTAAAAAAAAAAAATAACTTTTGTTGATTCCATCTTCGCGTGAGCTACTAGTAATCACTTACACTTTTTAAAAAATGTTTTAACTTGCCTATAGTAGCACTTACTTTGCTTGTTGAGGACGGCCGTTTCGGGAGATGTGTCCCTTTGTCAACTCAGACCGTAACTCGGAGTTACGGTCTGAGTTGACAAAGGGACACATCTCCCGAAACGGCCGTCCTCAACAAGCAAAGTAAGTGATACTATAGGCAAGTTAAAACATTTTTTTAAAAAGTGTAAGTGAAAAAACAACTGTTGTAATGCCAGAAGAAATGAAGATTATGTAAGCATTTTTAGACAATATATTTTCTTGGTAAAAATATAGTCTTAATGACATTGGTTAAAAAATTTTTTTTGTTTTTAAATTATTTTTTTTAATGTGTAGAAAACGAATATCCACTTTTCTTTCCTCGGAAAATACGGAAAGTTACTTTTTTCACATTTTAAATGTTAGGCTATAAGGGCGTGTAACCCTATAGCGTGAACCGGGCGTGTAGTAACTACAGCCCACTGCACTATGTTTAGATTTGGTTGTAATTTTATTCAACATTACTATATACTTATATTAAAATATACCTACGAACTATCCAGTCAGGATAGATTTGGTTATAATTAAATTTAATATTGCTATCTACCTGTATTAAAGTATACAGTCAGGATAGATTTGGTAGTAATTTTGGTAAATATTTAGACTTTTTGGCGATGCAGAAAATTACAACCAAATCCATTCTAACTGGATATTCATAGATATATTTTAATGTAGGTATATAGTAATGTTGTATAAAATTATAACCAAAGCTATTAAATTATAGCGCTGAAGCTACTGCGTGGCCGGTACACGCTATACATGCTATTACAGACTAACATTAATAATGTGCAAAAAAATTAACTTTTCGTATTTTCCAAAGATTATTATTACTGTTCTACACATTGAAAAAAGTAATTAAAAGAAAAAAAATTTACTATATCAATAAGACTCGTTTACTCTATACATGCCTTTACAACCTAACATTTAAAATGTGAAAAAAGTAACTTTCCGTATTTTCCACGGAAAAAAAGTTGATGTCCCCAAAAGGGACACATCTCCCAAAATGGCCGTCCTCAACAAGCAAAGTAAGTGCTACTATAGGCAAGTTTAAAACATTTAAAAGTGTTTAGGAACTGATATTTGCTGAATAAACTGTAATAAATACATTTCCTGTATATTTGTCTTATCGTGTCGAAAATAAAGTAAGAAATACATTGTGAATATCTTATTAAATAATTTTAATTTTTGTAATATGTGAAGACATTTGTTTTTTTATTCCCTTATGACATTATAAACATAATTAATACACTTTTATAATGACTATTGGTAAACAAAATTTTGATCATTCATGTTAACCATAAATAGCAAAGATAGTATTATTTACAAAGATGAATAATACTTTACTTTTATAAAAGAAAAAAAAACAATTTAACATACAGTTAGTTCCATGTTGTAATCATCTTGAATTGGATGATTAAACGATAATTATATGATACTTAACTAAGTGATACATAAGGGCGTTTTGAGAGGCTCTACTTCATTGAAGAAACGATTGTTTCAAAATGCTTGAGCGAGTAAGCCCTTATGCATTCACTTGGTTAAGTATTATTCAATTATGAAACATTAAACCTATTAAGATACATAAATCTTTTACTAATAGTTATTTCTATATTAGTTCTAAAAAATTAATTGCTGTATATTTCAGTTGTTGAAAAAAACAATTCGTATGAGATTTAAAATGTTTTCTTTTAATAATCTTTAAAATCTTTTAATATTATTGTAACATTTACCGATATACATCATAAATCATAGGTTTTAGTTCCTTTCACCACTAATTTTAAGCGTAATTACTTTGTAAAACTAATTTTCTCTGATGGATGATGATGTTGTATTTAACATCACCATATTTAGAACTAAATATTACTGATATGGGCAGTGCCTAATGTTTAGTGATCAGTAGAATCATTTTGTAAATATCATTGTTGCCTACAGTAATCAGTAATAATTCTTTTAAATTTTGCTTTAATCTCACTGTAGTCAATTTATCAGACCATTGTTGCTGTATTGTTTCCGTTTCTAAACAAAAACTTTCAGTTCTTCTTTAATAGCTTTCCCCATTTGCTAGCAGGTACTTCTAATTGGTTTTTTTTGTTTTTGTTTAACTATTTCTTCTGTAGACCCCTCTCTAACACCTTCCAATAAATCATAAGTCGATCCTTAAAAAGTCCTCATTTTTTACTGGAACAGTAAATATAGGAGGCCTATTAACCCCAACAAAAATATAGGGAGGGGCATATTATTAATAACACTAATTTTAAAAAATCACCAATAAAAATAGAAATAAGTATTATTAGATAATTATTACCTCAGATATTTCAGTACCGCTTTTTGTATATACATAAGCCACAGGTAATCAATTTTTCAAACAAAAAAAATGTCTAAAGAGATATATTGCATTTTTTAGAAATAAAATACAATTTTTTTAAAAAAGAATGGGTTCACATTTTCTTTGAATTTGATAGCAATTTTTGTATGTAAAGCGAATGTCAGAATTTTGTCAAAAATTTATATTTTGTTAAACTTAATAGGTTATGATGACAATTATGAAGCAATTGGCTACAAATTTGTGCATAGCAAAAGTTTATCCAGGTACGCTTCAGCAATTTTGGTTATTGGGGTAATTACTTGATTTTTTTCTATTTTTAAAAATAGATATTTTACAAAAAATAGTGAGAAACCCTCTATACTTGGATTAATATTATTCATACCTAATTTCTACATAATCTAATGATTATTTCTATGGAAAAGTCCGAAAAATGTAAAAATTGGGCATACAAATTATTATTATATTTGTTGCTTCCATCTTCACTGGAGTTTCAGTTTGAGTTGACAATGGGACACTTATCCCTAAATGGCTGTCTTCAACAATTAATTATAAAGTAAGTGCGACTATAGCCAAGCTTAACATATTTAGAAATGTTTTAAAATATCATTATATGAATAATATAATTTCATGTACAGATGTCCTATCACTATTTTCTTTACAAATTTTTATTTAAAAGCTTAACATGTTTAAGTAATTTAGTAGGCTAGGGGCTATGGGTACAATACGTCATATCTCATATGTTATTTTTCCATATTTAATTTACACTTACACACACACACGTCATATATGATATACATATAACAACTATGGTTGGTGGTCTGAAATGGAGATCTATAGTTAAGGGCCTATGTCCAAAATGGGGCCTGGGGCAGACTGACCATCCCCCACCCCTCTTCACAATCCACTGATCATAACCCTTCTTGAATTAAACATTATTTTATTTTGCCTACCTTCCCTCTTCTAAATTATTTTAACCTCTTCTCCGGATTCAGTTTTTCAGTTCAGTTTTATTTCCTTTAAAACTTACTTAAACACTCATACTGACTTGCTTTTTAAAAATAAAAACATAGTTTCATGAATAAAATAAGTTTTAGGTATATCTACATTGAAAATACAATATAAATGTAAATCAAAATAGTCTGACTTGTGTTAGTGTCAAGTTTAACTCAGGAACTGTAGGAGTAGGGTTGTTTTTACAGCATTTATCCTTCACATGTGGTAGTTGAGAATTAGACTTTAAAATTAACAACACAGACACACATACCACACACACCAAATGAATGACCTAAATTCATATGTGTGTGCGTGCGTGGAAACAACTGAATATGAAATATATAAAAATTTCAAACTCCGCCTAATACATCACATACTTAACACCCTCTTACATAAAACTCAATTAAGTTTGTTGACATAACCCCATTACTCTTTAAAAATACGCCTAATATCCCTATTCTACCCCACCCCCACCTAAATCAAAAAAAAGGTCAGTTACTGTCTGAGTTGACAATGGGACACATTTCCTAAAACAGCCGTCCTCAATAATCAGAAAAGTAAGTACTATTATAGACAAGAGTAATATAATTATAATTTTATTTTGAATTTTGAACTAAAATATTTTGCCACTCAATAATATTTTGAACTGTTACTCATTTTTCATTAGCCAGAGAACACCACGTGGAGGCAAGTAAATTCCTTCTTATAAGCTTCGTTATAAGTGAAAAAAAGTTATAAACTTTGAATATGTACCATTATAAAACAGTAAATTTACAACAAGTAAAGACGACAATAGTTAAGTTGTTTGTTGTAATCATCTTGAAATCGCTTAATAAAGTATAAGTAACTACTTGAGTAACTATGTGAAAACTATTAAACTGAAAATTGATAAACTTACTTGCTGACGCTTTTTATATTGGTTGTTTCATTTACGAAGCTAACTCGCTACTCTGAGTAGCATTAACTACTCTAAGTTAATAGTTTTTGCTTAGTTACTCAAAATAATAACTTATGAACAATATTTTATATTATTCATTTATTCTTGAATTTATTGAACCTATTTACGTTTAAAACTTTACAATTTTCTATAAACAGTAATTAATCTCGTACTTACTCTAAAAGTAATATTTATTGATTTTATTATCTATAACTATAAATGAAATGTTTTCACTAAAACACTTGTAAATATTTTACAAACTTGCCTATAGTAGCACTTACTTTTATTTGTTGAGGACAGCCGTTTCGGGAGATGTGTCCCATTGTCAACTCAGACCTTAACTGGTCTCAAGGTTTTTGTAGGTTAGGGTATCAAGGTGGGGTTGGGATATTTTGGTGGGGGTGTGGGTGTACTTTATGTGGATTAGGAGTTATGTCAAAAAGTGTGTGTGAGTTATAATGTAATTGTTTGTTGAGTATGTGTGTAGGGTGTAGTTTGAAATGTTTGTATATAATATACATATAAACACACTCTCAACTTCTATGAAAGTGAAATAAATTAAAGACACGCTCATCAACCACACTTCATACCAACCACTTGAAGATTAACTGGCTGTGTTTAGATCCATGGCTTATGATCTTGGAAGAAGTACTTTGAAATCACCAGTAAAAGATTCACTATTTAAGCATTAGTGCACAGAAATGAATTTAGTAACACAATAACTGATTAACTATGGCATCCAATTAAAAAAAAAAAACGTAGCATAAACAACTTAACAGTGAAAAAAAAGAAACTTATCATTTTCTCATCCATAAACAAAACCTTGATTAAGATTGGTGAAGGAAAAACAGTATAGAATAGCATTTAAAACAAACAAACAAACAAACAAAATTGAACTCTTAGAATCATGTATAAACAGACTTTAACAAATTAAAACTTGCTGATGAGTTAAAACTTTCAATAAAAATTATAAAAACTCATGCATTAAATATGACACACTCACATCTTTTGTAACTACAGTAAGAGAAACATATTATTCTTAAACTGACATCAATCATAAAAAAAGTATGAAATTTACAAATATACTAAAAAACAAAATTAAAACATATTACCTTTTCAAATCCAATAAAAATCTCATATTGTTTTAATAACATATAATTTACCTGCCTTTAAAACCACTGATGTTTGGCTCAACAATGATTCCTCGTGACAGTTGTAGACATTGACAAAGATCACGTAGTACGGTTTTGTCTCATTAAGTGTTTAATGAATTTCCTCAAGTTCAGCATGTCGTTAAGTTCAAACTTATTTCTTGTTGTAAGAGCATAACACGGGAAATGAATGCCACTTTCAAGAGTAATGGCAGAGTTGACAGTGACACTCCCATTTTCTCTCAAAATGGCCGTCTGTGTGTCAAACAAAGTAAATACTATGATGATAGGTACACTTACCAAAATTTCTTTGTTGAATAAATATGCAGTATTTTTGTGAGTCAAATATCATTTATTACAAATTCGGCTATAAATTTTTAATAAATGATACTTGACTCACAACATAACCACATTTTTATTCACCAAAGTAAACACTATTTTTAGGAAAGTGTAAATTTTTAAAAATCCAAGATAAAGGTTTCTGTAGAATATACTAGATAGTAAGAATCCTGATCAATATGCTTTAACTGCTAAATGTAAGTCTTGTCTGACCCAGACTAATTTGCTGTTGTGCAGTGGTTGCTTAGATCGACCTTGGTGTCTTTGTAATTCTAGGGTAAGGGGGTGAGGTTAAAGCCCAGATTGCTGTATGAGTGGTAGTTCTTTACAAATACTCTCATGTCGGGTATATTTTAACCTGATAATTTTGTATTAGGTAACTTATTTTTGGCTGAGCTAAAACATTTTTCATGGTATTGTTTCATTGGCCACAACCAGGAATCTAATAATCCGGGTTCATTTATTGACAATGAATTCAACAGTGTCGTAAATGATTACAAAACAGTTGTTAGTTATTGAGAGTGAAAGAGAATGTGATCCTTATTTACATCCAGAGCAGTTACCCTTAGCTCACAGGGTAAGTGAGGATAATACTGAAGAAGATGCAGAGCCTGTAAATATTGCTTGCTTCTTTATGATGTAAACTGCTACAAAAACAGAGGTCTTTTGCAGATTCATGAACCAGACTACAAAACATATTTATTATGTATGGAGTTTTGTTTTTACAGTTTTGTTTAAATAAATTTTTTGTTGTAATTTTTATATATGTTCATTTTGTAACCTAAATATATATAATGGCTATACCAAGTTCATAATAAATATATAAACAGATTTGTTAAAGTATTGTACTTTATAACACAAATTTTTCAGATATGTGTTTCAAAGAAATTTCTTCCTTAAATAAATTACAGATTTTTGTAAACAAAAAAAAATTCGAAAACAATACTTTTGAATTCTTCAATGCTAGAATAATAATAATATTATTTTTTATTTGCATGTAAAGTGAATTAAAAGTGCTAATAAATGTCAAATTGAAAAAAGCTAAGGATTGCAACTAAACAGCAAACATCCACAGCATCAGTTAATGGTTAAATTAAGAAACATGCTATTCAAAATTTTTTTTAGTTGAAAAAATTTAGTTATAAAATTTCCTAATCTTCATACAAAATTTTTACCAGACATTTAAAAAGGTATGCTACTGATACTGATGCATGTAACTATTCTGGTACATATCATATACCTCGTAATTCATGAACCAGTTTCTACATCTATTTAAAGAGATTATTTTCTATAGCTTACTAAGTACTCAAAAGCCATTCCATCATTACACATTATCAAAATGTACTAACTACTCTCCTTAAACCACAACCTCATTAATCTATAAGTAAGTTTACAAATACTACATAAACTAAAAAAGTAACAAACTTTATATAACCAAATTATATAAAATATACAAAATCTTCAAATTATACAACACATACGTAAAACAATGCTAAATTACATTATAATTCTGTAAATTATATACAAATCTGTTTGACATAATTTAATAATCTT
This sequence comes from Prosapia bicincta, assembly GCA_036971475.1. NCBI lineage: Eukaryota > Metazoa > Arthropoda > Insecta > Hemiptera > Cercopidae > Prosapia > Prosapia bicincta. Next base: position 360,242,165 of record JBAIZL010000001.1, on the reverse strand, counting down.
ATTTTCTTGAACTTTGTAGTCAATTTTGTTCGGTGAAACCTAATTAATCACTTATTTTATTGTTATCATTAGGTACTTTCTTAAACTTTCCTAATATTCTATAACATTCATATTTAACTTTTATTTCCCATTTTCAAACCAGTACTTTCCATCTTCCACTGGACACAAAAATTGTTTTGGTTTGATTCAAGTTTAAATGGAATGTATTTCACAAAAAGTATTTTATGCTATTACTTTAAGTACTATTACTTTAGTACTAGGATTACTATTGGATATAATTATGTAAGCGTCATATTTATTGTCAAACAGTTACAAATTAGATCACTGTCCAGGATTTAGATTTCTGAAGGTTCATATTTTCATGAATGAAGAAAAATTTAGATCAGTTTCTCTTGATTCTTCTCTAATGTTTAATAAAGGATTTTAATTTTCCTCAACTAACCGCTGTGTACTTTTTGTTTCAGAGACAGACATGGATTTCTGTGAACCTGATAAAGATAACATTGAGAAAAAACCACAGACCCGAACTACAATAACAGACATTTCTGCACAACCATATACACTTCTGTCTTTACTAACCAGTGTCCTGTTTGTGATCAGTTCTGCTTTGATTGTGTTTACCGCATTCAGAAATACTCTAACTTGGTAAGGGAAGAGTAGTGATAAAAGTTATGTTCTTATGTAATTAAAAAAATATGAATTTTTATCTATTAATATAAAACTGTCTATAATTACAAATATAATACAATATTAATTAATTTTATGATGTTGATAAATAAAGTAACAATATAGTAAAAGACATGAATAAGTGTTGGCAAATGTCATATAGTTTGTCAGTTTATAATTATCATAGAGGACTCATGATCATATGAACACATACTTGCAAATGTTTATAATAATCATAGAGGACACTTATGATCATATGAACATGTACTTGGAATCTCATTTTGTAAGTATATTAATCTAACCTATTTATTAACAGTCATAATTGTCATAAGTAAAGTAAATGTGTTTAAAGTTCATTGTTTATGAACTAAGTTATGACTTTATTGAAGGTTTTGATGGTTTATAATGATATAATTTTGTAAACAAGATAATTTTTTCATGAGAAAAAAGTTTTTCAAACCTAGAGGTTATGTTGTAAGAGATGTTTCACTTTTCTTTTGTATTACTCTTTGTCATTATATCTTAGTGGTTTAAAATACACTCAGTACACAAACAAAAATATTTTCTACTTGTATTCTACTGTGAAGCCATAAAGCATTGCATGTGTTATAGATTTTATTATTTATTCAAATATTATCTAACGTAATATAATCTTTACCATAATCTTCATCTATGGTTCTCATATCGACTGTTAATAGGTCTGAGTAAGTAGTACGTATCTATTTTTCTTGTTGTTTTATCTCGTAATTTTTTATTTTTTATTTGTTGCCAATATATTGTTGTGGGAGGGTACTAAAAAAGAAATACACTGAGAAAAAATTTAGACATTTTTAAATTTAATGGGTAGAAAATTCTAAAAGTGATCACTTATGGAAAAGAAAAATTGTTTTGGAAAAATATCAGCACTTTCTAACCATTCTTAAGTTAACATTCACTGTAGTATAGAGCAGTGGCTCCCCAACCTTTTTCATTTCACATACCTCTACAAAAGTTTTTCCTGTAAAAAGTACCCCCTCTATTCCTCAACGTGGCTAAGACAAAAAGTTGGTTGCCTGACTACCTTGTAAGTAATGGGTGGAGAGAGGTCAACCAGCTGTGTATACGATATGTTGTATGGGCAACACGACAGACGGTTTCCTGAAAGTTTCTTATCATCAAATCGTAGACCCATTCCTGCATTTGTATTGTTCACTTAAATCTGGAATAGAAGTTTCCCATCGCTCTTCTATTCTGTGCTTTCAGTTGCACACATACACCCAAGCTCCACACAAGTTCTGATGAACAACACATTTACTATCTTTTCAACTGCTAGTGTAACTTCGTATTTCAAATCTAAAGAGTGAAATATTGATGTCTGCCATTACTGGTTTATTTTCATGTACCCCCCCCCCCCCACAGGCTTCTAAGTAACACAAGGGGTACACGTACCACCGGTTGGGAAGCGCTGCTGTAGAGGGACTCAATCTAAAAACACTATATATAATAGCAGTAGAGCTGACTTCACCTGTTGATGCCGTCGATATAGAAATAGTTATGATTAGGAAGTATACTGATTATCACCTTCTGAAAATAAAACTACCATATTTTTTATTGTAATTTTTTTAATATTTCTATGTATTGTCTACATTGAGTGTTTTTATTATATTGTTATAGATTTATTGTTATTTTGTTTGTTTGTTATATATTTATTGTTGAATATGTAATTTTATAAAATTACTGTTATGTTTAAGTTTGGTTGGTTTTTTAATTTTTGTTTTATTTATAATATTATTATTTTTCATTTGGTTTTATTTAATATATTGAGTTGTCTTAGTTGTTGATTGACAATGTTTATAACCACAGTTAGTTTTTTGCCAGAAAAAAAATTCTGCGACTACGGCCTATAATAGTAAATTCCAAACATTTAAACCGAAGGAAGAAGCAATACGTTGATTTAATTTTTGGGTTCTCTGGAGATTCTCCTTTAAATACTCCTTTCTCTATAGGGTAATTGGAGTCAGCTCTATTGTCAACGAAGGATTCTGCATGAAGGATTCTGATTCCGTCGTATACTCCATGTTGAAACATGTACTGTCATTGGCAAAACAAGTCCTCTGTTGAATATACAATTGTTTATTCGAAGTGCGGTCTTTCCCCGATGCATGGTTAGAAGCGACTGTAATTCCTCTTTTAAAGCCAGGTAAAGACAAAACCAATCCCAGTAACTACAGACCCATATCTCTAACAAGCGTCTTATGCAAGCTACTGCAGAAGATAGTCAACCGCCGTCTTGTGTGGTACCTAAAACCAATGATCTCCTTTGCAACAAACAGTGAGGTTTCAGACAAGGAAGATCATCCGTTGACCAATTGGTTTTGTTAGAATCTGCTATTTAAAATGCCTTTCTCTTGCGTCAAACACTTTTTGCCATTTTCTTGGACTTCGAGAAGGCATATGATATGGCATGGAAAAGAGGGATTTTGAACAGTTTGAAAGCATGGGGTAAACAAGGAAATATCTTGGCATTCGTCACAAACGTCCTGTCAAATAGATCTTTCCACGTTCGTCTTGGAAACACATATTCCAACACTTATAGACAGGAGAATGGTGTACCGCAGGGCAGCCTGTTGAGATTCATGCTATTTGTCGTATAATAAATAATATAACATCTAACATACGATCTCTGGTACATTGTTCTCTCTTTGTGGATGACTTGTATTTATGTGCCTGCTCGTAGTATGGCAACTACAGAGAGATCTTTGCAGTTAGCAATAAGAAGATTAGAGGAATGGGCAAGGACTACAGGTTTTAAATTCTTTCCTTTGACGGCCCAATGTGTAGCATTTAGTCGTCGTAAACAACACCAGGAGCCGATCGTTTATCTTAATGGAATTTAACTTCAAACCACGGACAATGTTAGATTTGTGGGTCTTTTATTTGATAAAAGATGGATTCCACATATACGTCATTTGAAGATGAAATGCAAAAAGAAATTGGATATGTTAAGAGTCCTCAGTGGTGTGAATTGGGGAGCAGACAGAACTAGTATACTTCATTTTTAGTTAGATCAGGTGTCAGGTAGTTAGACATGGATTACGGCTGTCAAGCATATTCATCCGCACATTCAAAATGGTCTTTCATAACCAATATGCACTTAACTGTGATGTTCATCAATGTTCAACAGGGCCGTTCGGCATAAAAAGGTTTCACATGATAGGTGTGATTTGGTACCTCCTACTATTTCGAACAAATAATGTGCTATCTACCTCCATGGGTAATAAAAACGCCACATTTCGATTTTTCATTGTCCAGTTATATCATACTACTCCTGATGTGGTTTATCACCAGGAGTTTTTGACGATTTCCAGATTTTACCAACACAGTGAAATTATTTTCACTGATGGGTCTAAACTGGACAATGGTGTTGGGTGTGCATTTTATGCGTTGGGATATACCTTCATGTATGGATTGCCCTCAGCTTGTAGTATTTTCACAGCAGAACTGTTTGCCATTTTTAAAGCTCTAAATTCGATCTAGATTTTCTCATTACCTTTTGTGTTCCAACTCAAAAAGTGCACTTCAGGTTGTATTCTTCGTGAACCCTTTAGTTGGGGATATTTTGTGAGCAGTACACAATCTTCACTTGTGAGGTGTTGGGCAAGAATTCTGTTGAGTTCTCGGTCACTGTGGAATTACTGGAAACACAAAAGTGAATGAAGTGGCGAAGATTTCCACTAGTATAGTGCCATCTACAAGATGTATTATGTCATCTGATTATATTTTTCATATGAAACGCTCATTGGCTGCTGCTTGGAATGATGAATGGCAGTGTGTAAATCAAAATAAGCTGAGGGAAATTAAGGATATCGTCCGTCCATGAAGGTCTTCTATTAGTTCGAAACGTAGGGAGGAAGTAGTGGCTACCTGCCTTTGCATCAGACACTCTTATTTAACTCATGGTTATCTGATGCGTCGTGAGGACCCGCCTTTATGTCAGTTTGGCGGAAATACCATTACAATATGTCACATACGGGTAGATTGTAGTGGTTTGAAGCATGTTCGTGACAGGATTAATTTACAAGGGAGTTTGAAGGTGGTGTTAAGGGACAATGCCATGGCCGTCGACCATATCATTGCATTTCTTCACCATCTAAATATACTTTTTAAAATTTAATATTTGAATTTTTAAAAATATTTCAATTCACATATTTATTTATTTATTATAGTATAGAGCTATTCATGTTAGATTGTGTTTAGAGTTTATTTATTGTTAACCTATTTATTTTCTAGATCGTGTTATTGTTACGTTGTTTTGTTATATAATTGTTATATTCATCTTTATTGTTATATATTTATAGTTACATATTTATTTTTATATTATTACTGTTATGTTTTGTAAATTTTGTTTTAATAAAATTTTATTATATCTATTTTGTTTTGTCTAACTATTTTGCCATTTCATTTCCTGTTGATTAGGGATGATAACCACAGTTGGTTTTTCGCTAGGAAAAAATTTTTTGGTGTGGGAAATTTTTAACTATAACTGATTATTAGATGCCAAGTTTCAAAAGTGCATAACCACTTATTTCGTTATTACTTATCAATGATATATTAATTAAATTATAATAATTAAAAATTATACTTATTCTGTTTTGTGTCATAGTAGAGGAACATTATATAAGATTCTTATAATGATATTTTTTTAAAATATAACATCTACTATACAGTTATATAAGAACTGTGCTAAATTATTCTAATTTATATTGACCAGTAGAAAATACAAGGAAAAGTTTATTGTATTTTATTTTATAGTGATCAATTGTTCTGAATCTTTAATAAATTGATAGTTGGATTAATATAGTTTATAAAAAAGAAAAATTATTATTTTGTGAATTTGAGGCCAATGATTATTTTCAGGCATCTTCAAAATTTTTGGGGTGCTTCTGCTGATTTTTGGCATGCAGGATGGGGTCGGATTGTGGACACTGTTGGAGAAGACCCAGCTACATTCTGGATTTATGGTTAGTTTTTATTTAGATTTCGTAACAAGCAAAAAAATCTGTACTAATTATTTAACTAACATTTTCAAGGTTTTTGGATATAACTTTTTTTATTTTCAACTATAAAATTTTGTAGATGAATCTATACAGAACTTTAAACAAAATTAATATGTTTTCTACTGAAAAAATTTTAGTTTTCATCATGAAAAATTACAGCAGTAGTTAATTCTTTGTTCACTTTTTACATATATTTATACGTACATACCGACTCTTTCACTTGTCTTTGTGTATGCATATTTATAGTTTTATGCCAAGAATAATTGCTTAAGAATAATATTAAATTTTGTTGACTCATTTTAGAAAATCTCCATTAATAAAGGACCATTCTAGGCTGTGTTTGCCTCAACCATGTCTTGTTTTGTATTATTATTCAGTCATGCCCCTGATAGATGTGATTTAACCTGATAGATTGATACCCAACTACTATTTTTTTAAAATTTTGGAGTACTTTTAAATACTGTAGAACTTAAATAATTTGAACACATTTAATTCGAAATTGGTGATAATTCAAAGTTTTGGATTGGTCTCTTGAACTTTATATGCTATCAGTGTAAAAAAATTATGTATAATTTCATGTTCAACTTCTTTAATTTGAAGCTATTAGTTTAGATATGGGCTTGAATTCCGTGACGCTAGAGGTTGTCTTACAAGAATTCTTTCAGATCGAGATCACAAGATTTGGTGGGTAAGCTGTATCAGGAGGGTCAGTTATCGACCAACGCTATGGTCAGTCATCAGTTTGCTGTTATTAGTTCGAGGTCGCAGTGTTTGGTGCGTAAGTGGTGTCGAGTAAGCAACCGACAGATATCGATCGATGCTCTGCTCAGTCATTGGTTTGTTGTTACAGTAGTGTGCCTCTGCTTGTTTTTTGAAAGCCTTAGGTAGTCACCATGTCTTTGAATAAACCTTGTGTTCCATACAAGACGAGCCCAGCTAGTATTGAATGTCGTCACTGTTTTATTGATTTGTTTGGTTCAAGAGAGTTTAATTTCTGATTTGTCACCTACAAGACTAGACGTGTCTGCTTTATAAGGGATATTTATCAACTCTTGATACTTACAGCATTAGTAAAGAAATATATTTCTGGCTGATTGACCTTCTGTCAGACGTCTAAGTATAATAGATCGCTTCAGCAGTTTTTAGGTCAACTGGAGTGAGAAACTCAATATAGATTTTACTCGGTGTTGATTAGTAGAGTAAATATTTTTATATAGTTAGTTTATTCTTGTGCATTACTATTTCCTTTTGGCATATGGTAACTTCATTTAAGAGGTATCACTCTTGACTAAAGGTAGTGAGTTTAGAGATAGCGCAGTGTACTTTTTTTCTATAATCAAGATTTCCCACAAAGTTATAAAAATTGTTTTGCTTGTTCTTGATGATTTTTTTTGCAGATTGGCCTGAACGTTTCTTAGTTGGATGCAATCTTTAAAATCAGGGCTTATTTTGCCAGTTTTCATCACTTGATTACAAATTCTTTTCACTTCAGTCAACTTCAAAAACAGAAGAGCCCTTTTGTCCTCTGAGTATGTGTTTTACAACCAGGAGCAATAATAACCTTTGAAACTTCTATAGGTGTGATCTATATTACACGATTGGCCACAAGGTATAGTGTGATCATAAGTCCGTCTGATGAAAATTTCTTTCACGTCCAGTTTCATTTAGTTAGACTTTTTTCTCAGTATGCACTTTAGGGAGTTTTTATGTTATAATTATTTAGTGGCTGTATCTTGAGAGCTCATTATATAGTTGGAGTTCATATTTACATACAATATCTACTTGTAAAAGAAATAGGTCAGGTAAACTCTGTTGACATAAAAAGAATAGGAATGTAGACTCTTAGTTAAGAGGCTGTTGTAATACATTGTTGATTAAGGTTTCGAATAGTACTCTGACTGCTGAAATGGACCGGGTTCATGATGCATTAAAATCTCCTATATAACCATCTTCTATGATACAACTATCTCATAAAATCACGTATGGTTAAGTTCGTAATAGCCTATTTTGCCACAAGATGGTCAAACGTATGTAGTGGAGGGTTATGGGTTTCTACTATCAAGAAATGCTTTTTACTAAGTGTGGTATAAATAGTTTTCATACCAATTTGAGTGACTTCCAGTTTGTCTTTTATGTTTATTATAACATACCTTCTCTAATCCTCCTTCAGGATATTTGGCATTTAGGAAATCAATTAATACACAACTACTTGCTTTTACAATAACTGATTTATTTTAATCCTGACTTTAAACGTTAGCATTTGTAGGTAGTTACATAAGATTAGTTTTTAACTAACTCTACTATTGCCGGTAGACATCAAGACTCTTATAATTATTAAATTAACAATTCTATTTAAACTGTCCTTAATTATTTTAAGGTGTGTATAGGTTATTGCACCTGGTTTGATAAATTTTTTATTTGAATGAATTATTACTTTTTAAACAATTAATAAAGTTTAAAAGATTCTGAATATTTGTTACTTTAAAGAGTTGGCTTTAAATTCAAGATAAATTATTACTTATTACTTGCATGACTCCTTGTTTCCTTATTAATATTTTCCTTTCAATTTCACTTTTCATAATCACTCGAAATGCTTCTATGCCGTAACTGACTCTATTGCATCACTCCCTTATTAATTCCACTTACTGTTTAGTTATCTCCCTTATTTAATTTTTTGTACTACTTTTCTATCTCCCTCACTTAATATTACTCATTACTTGATAATCTCCCTTACTTTAATCTTACTTATTACCCTTTAATCTCCCTCTTTTACTTCATTTTCTATTTATTAATATCACTTGATACTTTACATTGTGACGTATTTGATTTTAATATTTCTTACTTAAAACTTCACATATTTCTCCCTCGAGTCCTGCATTTTGACTCCCTCGAGTCCCTGCACTTGACTCCTCAGAGCCCTGAAAATTGATTGACTCTTGTGTTTCGTTCTGGATCGTTTCCATACAGGTTTCTTCCCCTCTTCAAATTTGATTGGCTTTCTTATGGCGCTCAAATATGTTCCAACCTATCAGAATGGCATTCCTCTTGGCTTGGGTGGGAATTTCTAGAACATTCCCAATGTGCAGTTGTTTTGCTGGACATACTTTTCCTACACTTTTAGAGATTCCTCGCCATAAATCTGCATGGTTCCTCGATGTCCAAGTAAAGCGCCTCTTCAGTGATCGAGTCACGTCTTGGTTTACCTACAATGAAACATTTTGACGTATATTAATATTTATGGCTTACCAGATGCGTGCAGTAACCGTTTTTGGATGAAAGACAATAGACTACCCTTGCTAGGTAGCGACTGTGTACTACGATCTCACAAGTTCAAACATGTAACAGTTTTCTTAACTTAATGAATTTCTTTATACTAATTTATAAACAAATTTAAATTATGGGGTGGTATCGTTGCTAGTATTAGCAATCATTCCAGAAGCTACTTGTCAGCGTCAGTATATAGTATGTATGGTAGAACCATTTAGGTGATATAACGGTAGGTTGTTACTTGCACCATCAACTTCTGTGATTATAAAAATATTGATATCACACTGAGATCTACAATACTTCATATTACTGAACTTTGAATGATTCAGTCTGGCTGCATTCCAGAATAATATTTTAAGAAATCTAGATATCTGTCTTAGTAAGGCATCTTTGCCACTTTGAAAAAGACCATTTTGAGATGAACTTGCAATTACAGTAATTTCCCTTTGATACTACATGATGTAACCTCAGGGGTGATGATCATTTCACACTGTTTAGTGTTCACCACGAGGAGGCAAGCTACTTTACAGGGCTTAGTAATAATTGTCATAATAAATTTGTAATTTATATATATATATATATATATATATATATATATATATATATATATATATATATATATTGTAATGTCCTTTTATTATAAAATGATTCTCCAAAATGTATTATCTCAGAAATTTTCTTTAATAAAATTTCTCAGTTATTTAGTTCAAGGTAGGTTAGTAAATTTTCTTATTTATTTTAAGAGAAATAAATATTCTAGAGCTTTCTTTGTAATAACAAGTTTAATGTATCAAATAAAAAAATTTCTTAGTATTTATAAATTCTACTAATAAATTACAATTTTCTATTCTTTTTTAAAAGTTTTATAAATTTGCTATAAGTGTCCTCTATTATAATGAGTCTTATTAATCTAAATTCTATCTCTCTTTTGGCAGCAACAGTTTTTATTTGATTTAGTCTAAACAGATTTTAATTTTAGTTTAGCACAAGCTCTCTTAATCTCGGGTTTCTGTTAGGTTTTAAATTTTGAATAATGAAAACTTATTTGGCACTCTAAAGTACAAGAGCAAAAAAAAATCGCTATAAAATCTTATAAATTATATTACAAATTAATTTATTTCTAGTAAAATTGTCCCTTAATATTCTTTCTAAATGATTTTCATAGTTTGATTTTATAATAAATTCACTGGTTTCTTTTTTTTTTTATAAATGTCTGATTGCAAAATTTCCAAAGTGTAGTAATGGATCTAGCCTAGATACTTAAGTGTTGTAGATTGTAGATTCCACTTTTCGGCCTTTAATAAAATCTTTTCTAAATAAATAGTTTCAATTAATTTTCTTGAAAGTATTTTGTACTGTTAATTGAATTCGAGACTAACACTCCCGCACTAAGGTTAAATTCGTGAAATTTTATTGGCCAATTTTGAGGTACGTCTTGTTTGAGTAGGTTTGTACAACTGATGGGACGCCAAGCATTTAAAAATGGCTAAACGATCTTTTTCCTTTTTTTTATTGTTGTTACCGGCTTTACGGATGCTGTATTCACTGCCTTTGGTACATTTCATCTTCTTAATAACTGCATTTTAATTTCTTTGCAGATAACTGCATTTAAATATTATTTTTCCGACTGTCTATTCAAACTATCAGCTGTTGCCTTCACAATGCTCGTGCACGTTACTGAATATGCTAGCCATCTTGTTTTGGTTAACTTGTGCAATCTAAAATGTTTTACCTTCTTAATACTTGAAGGCTTTTACTTTTATTTACATGGTTTTAGTGTTCTTTTCAAACTGTTACATATTAAATTGTTTCTGTTATATTGTTTTTATAGTGGTTATTGTTCTAAACTTGTGATTACATGTTCCGATTTTGCCGTGTGCATTCTTCCTCACAACCCAGTTTAGGTTATCTTTACATTCTTTTTTTTCATAATTTGGTTATTTTATGGTTTGAATTTACTTACACATATTTATATTATATTAGACATAGTGCCTTTCCTACTTGCTATTCCAAAATGTTACAATATATTATTTTACAAAAAACGTGTCCCTGATTAAAAAAAGTTGACAAAAAATAATTAGGCAAACTTTCATGTCATTAAATAATTATACATGAAACAATGAGAATAGCAAATTTTTGATTATTTGTTCACATCTTTAACACACTTACACACTTTGACATATAATAGTATTTAACATTTGTATAATTATCAATTATGTTTTTTCTAAATGAAGACAGCTGTTTCAGGAGATGTATTCCATTGTTTTAGTCAGTTGATAATGTTATATATTTTCTAAAATGGCAGTTATAATTTAGAGACAAAGATAGTCCTATATAGCCTCTCCTATGGGCTGCATGACCTTGACGTGGTGGAGAGGCTTAATCCGGGCGTGGGGGACGGGTGGAGCGGAGCTGTACGTATGTGGCTCCCTATAAACGGGAAGTCCAGGCATTTGTGTGAGTGCATGAAGGCGGCTCAAAAAAAAGGGGCCAGTCCTAGCACCTGAAGGGTTGTTATCTGCCCGGCTCTCGCCCTGCCCTTCCCTTGCGGGCGGCAACCAAGAAGCACCCCTCATCCAGGTTGGTGGTCTGGATGGGCACTTACACCCCCGATCTGAAGGTGTTATGCGATCTGTGCCGATGTAGATTCGTGGCCCTCAGGGTAAGGAGGGTCTTTAACAGAGCCTCAGGGGCACCTGGCGCCACCCCTGAGTACTTAAGTCGCCTTACCGCCGTAAGCGGGGCTCTGCGGCGGCGGACCTTTATTTTCCTAGCTGCTCGTGGGAACACACATGGCAGAGAAAAAAAATAAATTTAACTGGTCAGGGCTTAGAACCTACCGACAAATCTGTTCCTATGGAGGTGGCTTCGGCCCCCGTAGAGACAGATGAAAATCCAGCTGCGAAGGCAACAGGAAGAATGAGTGGTGCACAAAGGAGGAAAGCACTCTGGCTTTCCTACCATGAGGAAGCAAAGAGGGCGGAGGCGGAGGGCAGAGAACCACCGCCACCCCCTTTGAGGAAACACCGATCCGGGCAGCGGAAGGGTTTGACGGAGGCTGGGGCTAGAACCCGCCCTGTCGTCCCGGAAGCCAGTGGATCAGGTAGGACTTTAGTACGACAAAAGAGAGAAAGGTAAAGGAAGGAAAGGAGTACTTCTAATCCTACTCCAGAGTCGGAGGTCAAGAGGTCTAGGCCTGCTTGGTCGGGAGGGCCGTCTTTCTCGGCGATCTCCGCCAACCTTCCGAGGGTTCTTGTGACCTTTGGGGATAGTGTAGGCGTGAGGATGGAGATGGCGGCGTTCGACCACCTTAAGGGCACCGTCATGGACCGGATTCTGGACACTCCTAGTGGAGGTTTTGTTCCGCGGTTCAGAGACACTCACCTAAGGGATGGAGTCGCAGCATTTATTTGTGCTGAAGAGGAATCGGCAAAATGGTTGAGAGAAGTGGTACCGTCAGTTAAGCTCGAGGACGGGACTCAGGCAAGGCTAGTACTGCCTGATGAACTGATCAAAAGGGTGAAAGTGACGGTGCTAGTACCACCACCAAAAAGGGAGGCCACTCAGCTGGTCAAGTTCATCGGGATGCAAAACCCAGAAATTGACACTTCGAAGTGGAAGATCCTACAGTGCATAGAGTGGGGACCTGCAAGCCTCCTCTGCCTAGGATTGGATGAGGCATCGGCCAGATTATTAAAGGCAAGAGATGGGAAAGCCTTCCTGGGGACTGCAGAGGTCACTTTTAAGTGGAACTCTAAGGACCTGGAAGAGAAGGGCGAGAGAGAGAATCAGGAGAAGGCATAGAGGTCAGTTGGAGATGGCTGACCCTCGAGCAATGATCCTGCAAATCAACTTGCATCACAGTAAAAGCGCCTCGGTGGTCCTAACCAGGTGCTTAAATGTGAGGCACACATTACCAGCGCTTGCGCTGGTGCAAGAACCGTGGCTGGTCTGACTGCAGCTGGGCGCACCTACGCAAATGGGGAACATGAGGGGCACAGAGCATGTGTGATAGTCAGAGGACTAGAAGCCACGCTGATTCAAGAATTCTCAACTAAAGACCTTGCGGTGGTTAGAATTCGAGGCAAGGGCGAGGTAAGTGGGAGCAGGGAGTTCATTGTGGCCTCCACTTACTGCGCCCACAATAGAGAATCGCCCCCTGCAGAATTACGTAAGTTAGTTCGGTACTGCAGGGAGAGGAATATAGGAATTTTAGTGGGCTGTGATGCCAATGCTCATAATGAGGTGTGGGGCAGCACAGACACAAATGAGCGAGGCGAGGAGCTCCTAGCCTTCTTGATTGAAGAAAACCTTGTGGTTTTAAACACAGGTGCCGAGCCAACATTTGTCACTTCAAACAGAAGGGAGGCTCTAGATATCACCTTCTGTAATAGACAAATGGTAAGGTGGGTGCATGACTGGCAGGTTTCGGATGAGCCCTCCATGTCTGATCACCGAATCATCACTGCTACAATGAGGGGAGTGGTTCCCCATGTGGTGTGGTTTAGGAACCCGAGAAGGACAAACTGGGAAGGTTTTAAGTCCTCGGTGAGGAGGCGGATGTCTGACTTCCGTGGTAAATATGGTACATCAAACGAACTGGAAAATACTGAGGCCTACATCAGGACTGCAATTTCCACGTCGTTTGAGGAAAATTGCCCTCTCTCGCGGATAAACACTGGGCGTGGTAAGCTCAAGTGGAACAGCGAGTTAGAGGCAAGACGGAAAGAGACTAGAAGGCTCTTTAATAGGGCAAAGAAGAAGAAAATGGCTGAGACCTGGCAGGCATATAAAGACAGCCAGGGTCTCTATAAAAATCTTATTAAAGAGGTTAAACGTGCTTCTTGGGAAAAGTGGTGCTCAGAGACAAGCACACTGAGTGACACTGCTAGACTGTTTAAGGTGTTAACAGGTGGACCGAGGGGAGAGCTTAAGTTTGTCAAGAAGACTGATGGTAGCTTTACTGACACCCCGGAGGAAACACTGCGTCTGCTTATGAGGAACAGTTTTCCCGATATTAGACCGGTGGGGGACGGTGCTCAAAACCTCCGACATACTGGGCTAAGGGCAGACTGGAATATTGCTGGGCAGGTGATCTCAGCGCAAAAGGTGAGAGAGGCAATTCTGTCTTTTGAGCCTTTTAAAGCGCCTGGATTAGATAACATTACTCCAGCACTACTACAAAATTGCTTGGAGGAAATAATAGGGCCACTGACAGGATTACTCAGAGGCTGTGTTGCTTTGGGTTACACGCCTGGGCAGTGGCTCAAAACGAAGGTTATCTTTATCCCCAAACCAGGGAGGAAAGGTTACACAGAGGTAAAGGACTTCAGACCTATCAGCCTCACATCTTTCTTGTTAAAGACATTGGAAAGGCTGGTGGACTACTATTTGAAGGAGGGACTTTTGAAGCAGTATCCGCTTCATCAGGACCAACACGCCTACCGAACCGCTAGGTCAGTGGAGACTGCGCTGTTGTCGGTCGTAGACTTTATTAAGGGTCAGATCAACAACAAGGGGATATGTATTGGGGCTTTTCTTGATGTGGAGGGGGCTTTTAATAGTACCTCTAGACTGGCCATCAAGAGAGCAGCTATGGATCATGGGATTTCTGATGGAATTATAAATTGGATTATGAGTTCCTTGGAAAACCGGATAAGCACTGCATCCTGGATGGGGTGCACGATAAATGGGATGGTCTCGGAGGGCTGCCCGCAGGGTGGAGTGTTATCCCCTTTGCTGTGGAGCCTTGTCGTGGACGGCCTACTAAGGACACTCAGTGGAATGGGTGTCAAGGTGGTAGGATATGCGGATGACATAGCTATCCTTGTTAGGGGACCATTTGAAGAGGTCCTCAAAGACCTGCTTCAAGAGGCACTTAAGGTAACAGAAGTATGGTGCAGGGAGAATGCACTATGCATTCAAGGAGAGAAATCTGTGGCACTCATCTTCACTAGGCGATATAAAACTAAATCGCTGGAGATGATGGAAGTTGGTAATACTAAAATAAGCTACGTTGAGAGTGCTAAATATCTGGGAGTTATTCTGGATAGGAAGCTACTCTGGCGTGAGCATTTGGAGGATAAGTGCAAAAAAGCCATAGCTACGTTCTGGCAATGCAGAGGAGCAATAGGCACGAGATGGGTTTTGGGTCCACGTCAAATGAACTGGATTTATTCCGCCATTGTGGTGCCGAGGTTGGTCTTTGCCTCTATCGTCTGGTGGGACAGGGCACAGAAAGAAACAAGTAAAAGAATGCTGGACCGCGCGCAGGGGCTCTTCCTTAGAGGCATAACTGCTACAAGGAGAAGCACACCATGTGCGGCCATGAGGGTTATGTTGGGTTTTCCATCCTTGAGTCTTCAAATTAGGATGGAGGCAATGAAAACTGCATACCGGCTAAGCTGTACTGGGCAGTGGAAGACAAGTAGCAAACTTCATAAACAGCTATTTGGGGATTCACTGAAGGAGCTCTGGATAGAACCTCAGGATAAGATACTGCCTCTTAAAAGGGAAAAAGGAAACTACAAAATCCTTATTCCTGCAAGAGAGGCATGGGCGGAGTATAGACCCAGACATGGTGAAATCTGGTTCACCGATGGGTCCAAGATGAAGGAAGGAGTGGGAGCAGGATTTAGTGGACCGAGACACCAAGACAGATTTTGTCATCGCCTGGAGGACTACAACTCTGTCTTCCAGGGGGAGGTGCTCGCGATCAAACTATGTGCTGAGGAAATAATAGGGTCTGGCAGGAGGGGCAAGACCATCTGGATTTGCTCGGACAGTCAGGCAGCTCTGAAGGCTTTAGGTAAGGCTAGTACCAGCTCTAGGTTGGTGGCTGAGACTATGGCTTCTTTAGCAGAGCTGAGTAAGCATAATTCACTCAACCTAACCTGGATTCCAGGACATTCTGGCTGGATAGGGAATGAGAGAGCTGACGCCTTAGCAAAACAAGGGTGTATAACCCAAGGACCGTTGCTGAGGGCAGTGGGCATGCCGCCTCGGGAGGGGCGCAAGAGGATCATGGCACATATAGACAGGTTGTGCAGGGAAGAATGGAATGTAACCTTGGGGTGTAACAAATCCAAGGTACTGTGGGGTTACTCAGGAGATGTGTGGGGCAAAGAACTACTCTCCTTAAGTAGACATCAACTCAGAGCTACTGTAGAGCTGGTTACAGGCCATGGGAATCTGAGGGGGTTTCAATACAAAATTGGAAAATCTAGGTCCCCTGTATGCAAGAGATGCGACGAGGACCAAGAGGAAAGCCCAATCCACGTACTCTGTGAGTGTCCTGCTTTGGGAGCTGCAAGGAGAAAGTGGTTTGGCTGGCAGGTATGTACACCAGAGGATATCAGAAGATCTAGCATCAGGTGGGTACTTGATTTCTGCAAGGAGGTAGGTATCCACTAAGCTAGTCCTGTGGTAGGGATGGGAAGAGAGTACAAAGGCTACAGCTAAGTGCTCTACACCGATAAGGTCCCTCCGAGTTTTTTAGTAATAATAATAGTCCTATATAGGCATGTGTTTGCTTATGGTTATAAGTTGAAGTTTTCAAGAAAAGATTTTAATTAACCCATTGAACTAAATTATTAGAATTCCACACAGCCTAAAGGAATTGAATTAATTCCAAATTCAATGATAACACACATGTGTTGTTCTATATTATTATTTTTCAATTGATATTTGTGATTATTATTATTACAAAATAATAATTATGAATACAAATATGAAAAATAATAATAAATAATAAATATGTAAATAAAATAATTCAGCTACATAAGAACCTAGATATTGTATCACTGCCCTATGCACTCTCTGGACTCTCTCTAATGTACAAATGAACGATAAGGCGATGAAAGACCCTAAAAAGTAATATCCCTTTAAGTGATAAAGGCGAGTAAGAGATTGACCTCTTAGGTCAGCGGACAAGTTAGTTATAAATGTTAGGAAGGCAATAAAAACCCTACTTTATGTTCTATCATTCTGAGAAGATATAAGGACGTACATAAATATCTCATTATGGAAACAGATTCAAGAGGCGAAAACAATGGCTTGAACATGAAAATTTCTTGCACATGCTTATCTGAACGATGGAGATGATAACAAATTAACAAGAGTCAAGGATACTAAAGATTCAACAAAAAAAAGTTCCTTGAAGCAAAGACGAAGTCAATATCGAGAGACCCTTGTCTGTACACCTGTTAAACACATTTTGTAGAGACATTTAATCCGTGGGAGGCAGTGGGTTAATTTAAGTTGGCTTTCCCCTATTCTTGGTTGAAATTTAAACATATGCAGTTTTCAATAGATGATTAATTTCTTAATGCTTGTTAACCCATTGTGGATTATATTATTCGGAATCCTAGAGATCTAGCAGCTCATGTTAACTCATCACATCGTTATCACAGCAATTAAATTGTGTTGTACTAAAAAACGAGTAATATAAAAAAATTTCTTTAAAAGTAAATTCTTACTGAGGTCATTTTATCATGTCTCAGAAAAAATTTTATCATTGTTTGCCTATTTGCAATTTGTTTTTTTATTTTATTTTTTAAATTTATTATTAATCCTAGAATACTATTTATGATATTGTGTGATAACCATGGCAATAGTTTAAGGTTATACAATAGACATTTTGACAATAACCATATGTGAAGGGGGAAATAGGTATATATCTTTGAGAAACACAATTCTAAGTATTGAAAATTTGGCGCAGCGACAAAGCTTGCTAGACTTTGAACATGAAGATTCTGAGTTCAAATCTGGATAGACCTCCAAATTTGTATAATTTAGTTATTGAATAAATATTTGAAAAAAACTTTATTAACATCAATTCATTATATATTTAAAAAAATGTATTTGGATTTGATTGGATGAATAAAAACTTATTTTACTAACGATTGAAAATTTGTACAAAATATATATCAGGAGAGTGTGAGCTAATAAAAGGGATTTAAATTTAGTGTGAGCCTAGAGATGGGAAACATATTGCATGTATTTATCTGAAGTGTTAAGACTATGACACATTACTTAGGGTCAAGCAGACTAAACATTAAAATTTTAAAAAAAACATCTAGTTTCTTCAAGCGACAAAAATCAATAATGAGAAATGGTCATCCGTATGCCTATTTAACGTATTTGTAGGGAGAGACACCTTCTCCAATGAGAGGCAATTGGTTAAAGAAATAACCATTAATGTTATTTTAATGTTAGGATTAATCTTTATTTTAAACTCTTGTAGTTTGGCAATAATAACCTTTGGTTTTTCACCAAGAAAAAACTTTTTTTAATCAAATATTTATAAAAGAGTACATTTTCAGCTTGGTAAGAAATACAAAATGTAATCCTAACACTGTAATAAAATGAAGTTTTATCTAGCAAAAAAATTATTGTGTTTAGTTTCTGTTGAATTTATTATATTTTAATTGTTTTTAGGTATTTTGGCTGAAATATTATGGTCACTATTTAGAGGGCCATATAGTCATACTGTATTCAGTCAATCTGAATTCTTAGTCTTTTCTAGATTGAAATGTTTCTCTTTTCCATAATATTCTCCTTGTCATGTTAGGGGACAAAATATTACATTAATTGTTCTTAGGTTAATTATTAGAAAAAAATCATAACTAGTATGTTGCTTTTTTTGCTAGATTACTTCACTTGGCTAAAGGCAATTAAAAGCAGCCAAAACTAATACAATTTTTAAAATCTTGAGCTTTAATTAATCATTGTTTTAAAGAACAAACATTTTATATAGATTTGTCACTTATAACCGCTTGTTATTTAAATATTAGAATTTGTAATATTGTTCTAATTAATTAAGTTTGAATAATATTGAGTCCTCTTAATACAAGTTGTTATATTTCTTGTTAAAAACCGAACCTCTTAGCAGCAAAATATTTCACAGTCAGGGGGCTGATTGTTGAAAAAATTTTAAGTGGCTCTATATAAACAGCACACCACAATATTAATTGTGCCAATTTAAGACACATACATGTCAGAAGTCAGTGTATTTCGATTTTCAATGTTACTATGACATTCGATTAGAAATTCAGACCTTTCTCTTTAAATAACTTGCTCAAGTATGTAATCATTTCAATGTATGTATTATTTTCAGTAGATTATTTATCAATTTTCTTCTTTTTTTTGATACAATCGAAATTAAGTAGCCCCCGCAGGGGTGTGCGGACTAGCCGCACCTACGAGGGATTTGGCCTCCCTCGCGGTACCCTAGCCTAACACTACACCACTCACAAAGCATATACACACACCAACACAATCTATAGACATTTCAACACTTACATCTTCTCTTAGGGATTTTTGACTGGTCAGAACCGTTGCGCGTTGGGAGTGCTGAAAAGGCAAGAGCTAGACAAACTCTGGTCTGGGACGCTGATGTGAGCTTGCTCTGCCGAAGACGTAAGCTCGGTGTTTGGTCTACCAGCCGCTTCGGTCCTTGGTCAGGGAGTGTCCGCGGTGCACGGGTGTCGGAGCCTGTGCACAGTATTACGAGTTCTCGGCTGATGCCCATCCAGTCGAGCTAAGGAGAAAAGCTATAGGCCTCAGAGTTCTGAGGGTTGAAAATGATCCTAATGTGATCCAAGGGTGTACCCGTTCCTATAGTCTCGCCTGTAATGCTTGACACGATGGCTGGCTTAAAATCATTTATGGATTTAAAAAACCCGTCAATTAATACTAGTCTAAAGAGGACACGCCAGGATTCCCCTGACGATCCTAAAATTATCGATGCGAGTAAAAAGTTGATGGTGGCAACGTCACAGACATTGCCATCACCAAAATATTTAATATTTTCTAGTTCTGAGGAGAGGAAAGATCTGTCAAAAGTTTCTCCTTTTCTTATTAATAAGGCGATAACTGCCGGTGCTGGAGGTGCTGTTGCCTCTATCAAAAAACTACGAAATGGGACACTGCTGGTGGCAACCTGCAATGAAAAACAAACCAGAACCCTTTTAAAATTGACCTCTTTTTTCGATCAGGTCATGGTATCTGTGGCCCCCCCATAGATCCTTGAACTTTTCAAAGGGGGTCATCACCTGCAGAGATCTATTAAACGTCACTGTCGACGAAATAAAATTAGATCGTCTTCTCAGTCAGTATTTGATGTCGTGCCTATTATGAAGACAGACAAAGGGGCAAAAGTTGCAACAGCCTCTTACATACTTAAATTTGGCAAACCAGAGATACCCGAATATATACGTGCGGGTTACCAACGGCTCTCCGTAAGACCATATGTGGCTAACCCTAGGCGCTGCTTCAAGTGTCAAGTTTCGGGCATATTAGCTCTACCTGTTTGAAGCCGAGTGTTTGCGATAAATGTAGCGAGGAAGGCCATGATGAAAAGGAGTGCGTAAATTCCCTAAAGTGCGCCAACTGTGGCTGTGACCACGCGGCGCGATCATACGACTGTCCTCACTTTAAAGAGGGAAAGGCTATTCTCAGCGTCATGGCTAAGGATAGAATATCCTTTACACAGGCAAGGAAAATTTATAGATCCGCCCAACCAAAGGTTGACGGTAAGACCTATGCCGCTACTGTGACCGCTACATCGTCCTGTTCAAACTGTGCCGACCTGGCGAAAAAGATAGAAGTTCTAACTGACCAAGTTTTCCGTCTACTGTCGCTAGTCACATGTGGTCAATCTTTGAATATTAAAGAACCTGCAAAGACGTCACGTGATTTGCTTCTTCTTCCGCGGAGGGGTTAGGTGGCCGAACCAAGTCCGTCAATGAAATATGCATCTCCGGACAAAAGAAATCGCCTAGCAGTATAAAGTCTGTTGCGTCCAAAGTAGTACTACAACGGAATACAGCAAAAAGTAAGTCTGTATTCCAAAGCAGTAAATCGGCACCAACTATGTTGGGTGCTAAAAAACGTATAAATAAAGGAGGGCATGGTACAAAAATCCCTCCGAAATCCAAATCTTCCTCAGATTCCATCCCTGAACGGGTGGATATGGAATCTGAGAATTGTAAGCCTGAGACGTCTTCGAACGTCACGGGCAAACGAGAGCGAACCAATGGGTGTCAGATTAATCCATTGCTAAGTTGATAAATGTCTGCAATTAGCAAGTCAGTGATACAATGGAACATCAACGGTGTTAGGAGTCACTTAGAAGATCTTAAAGTACTTGTGCGAGATGTGTATCCAATGTTTGTATGTCTACAGTAGACACATCTCCACGAATCGCACAGTTTTCTCTGCATCGACGCTGTTTCTCTAAACTTAATAACTCCTTTACAAGCAGTAGCAGTTCAAACAACTGTCCCATATAAAATCACTGTGTGTTGTATCTACTTGCCACCACAAGAAAACCGCATCACAGTGACTTGGTGAATTTGATAACCCAGTTACCGACTCCGTTCTTATTGGTAGGAGATTTTAATCCCCACCATTTGTCTTGGGGATCTCCAACCTTTAACCCTCAAGGACAACTAGTGGAGAGTGTAAGAGCGGAACTGGACCTATGCTTGCTAAATGACGGTTCGCCTACTCATTTAGCGGCATCTACTGGTGGATGGACAGCTGTTAACCTATCTATCTGCAGTCCTCAATTAGCTACTAGATGCACATGGTCGGTACTCCATGATTTGTATGGAAGCGACCATGTGGCCATTAAGATCAATTTATGTGACTCCCAACCTTGTTATGCTCGAAATTCCCGTTGGATTTTGCGAAAAGCCAACTGGGACGCCTTTATGAAATATTTTGTATCACTTGACACAGATTACCTGACACCCGTTGATACAATTGTTGAAAATTTCACTAAGACCATTTTAAATGCCGCTGTAGAGACCATTCCTAAAACCTCTGCGCATCCACGCCGACCGCCTGTGCCGTGGTGGAACGACGAATGCACAGAAATCCTCCGTTTACGACGAAGAGCTTTAAGGAGATTTAAGCGTAACCCAACAAGTGACAACCTTCAGGAATATAAAATACTTCGTGCGAAAGCACGGAAGATATTTAGGCTGAGTAGAAAGAACTCTTGGGAACTGTACATTAGCACAATTAGACGAACAACTTCATCCTCCACAGTGTGGAGGAAACTAAGATCAGTTTGTGGTACTTCCATTCCGTTGCCAGCTATTGCGCTGAATCAACCGAATGGAAGATTGACCACGGACAGTGATAATAATGCTAATGTACTGGCAAAATCATTTTCTAACTTTTCTGCTACTACAGCATATAACATAGTATTCCAGAGACATAAACTGAAGGAAGAAGCAATACCGTTTACTGTTGGGTTGTCTGGCGACTCACCTTTGAACACTCCTTTCTCCTTAGGGGAATTGGAGTCAGCTCTCGCGTCAACGAGGGATTCTGCACCAGGTCCTGATTCCATTGTATACTCCATGCTGAAACATCTACCATCATCGGCGAAACTTGTCCTCCTTCGAATATACAATCGGCTATTTGAGGAGCAGTCTTTCCCCGATGCATGGTTAGAAGTGACAGTAATTCCTATCTTAAAACCAGGTAAAGACAAAACCAATCCCAGTAGTTACAGGCCTATATCTCTAACAAGCGTCTTGTGCAAACTACTGGAGAAGATGGTCAACCGCCGTCTTGTCTGGTACCTAGAAACCAACAATTTTCTTTGCAACAAGCAGTGTGGTTTCAGACAAGGACGATCATCGGTTGACCAATTGGTCTTGTTAGAATCCGCTATTCAAGATGCCTTTCTCTTGCGTCAAACACTCGTTGCTGTTTTATTCGACCTTGAGAAGGCATGCGATATGGCATGGAAAAGAGGAATTCTGAACACTTTAAAATCGTGGAACATACAAGGCAATATCCTAGCATTCATCGCTAACTTTCTTTCAGTATCACCAGCAATATACGATCTCCGGTACACTGTTCCCTTTTTGTAGATGACTTTTGCATATATGTGCCTGCTCGGTGTATGGCAACAGCGGAAATGTCTTTGCAGTTAGCAATGTACAGATTAGAGGAATGGTCAAAAACTACAGGTTTCAAATTCTCTGCTTCGAAGACCCAATGTGTAGCATTTAGTCGTCGTAGGCAGCACCAGGAGCCGATTCTTTATTTTGATGGGATTCAGCTTCAAACCACAGATAGTGCTCGATTTTTGAGTCTTTTATTTGATAGAAGACTCTCATGGATCCCACATGTTCGTGATTTGAAGGTGAGATGCAGCAAGAAATTGGATATGTTAAGAGTCCTTAGTGGTACGAATTGGGGAGCTGACAGGACTAGTATGCTTCGATTTTATCGCGCAGTTGTTAGATCGCACATTGATTGGCTGTCAAGCCTATTCATCCGCACGACTTACAGTTCTGAAAACTCTTGATACCATCCACCAATCTGGACTTAGACTTTCTACTGGTGCGTTTAGAACTAGCCCACTCTCTAGTCTTCTTGTGGAGGCTGGGGAACCTGCTCTTTCGAGACGACGTCAGATGCTACAAATATCTCTTACATTTCTGGTCTTTGTAGCGAACCAAATCACCCGGCATTCAAAATTATCTTTAACATCATCCATAATGAAGATTACGATGCACGTCAACGTTCTACCGCTCCATTCGGCATACGAACATTACGAATAATGGATAACCTTGGGTTGCAACTACCTACAGTGTTTGAACGATCAATGTGCTGTATACCTCCATGGATAATAAAAACGCCCCGCTTTGATTTTTCATTGTCCAGTTTTATAAAAACCAATACTCCTAATGTGGTGTACCACCAGGAGTTTTTGGCAATATACAGATTCCACCAGTATAGTGAGATTATTTTCACGGATGGATCTAAACTGGACAATGGCGTTGAGTGTGCGTTTTATGCGTCTGGACGTACGTACAAGTACGGATTGCCCTCAGCTTGCAGTGTTTTCACGGCAGAACTATTTGCTATTTTTAAAGCTTTGACCGTCATTCAATCTCGATCCTCGCATAATCTTTTGTGTTCGGATTCCAAAAGTGCTCTTCAGGCTCTTCAGGATGTTTTCTCTAACAACCCTTTAGTTGGGGACATTTTGTGTGCTGTACACAGGCTTCAATTGAGGGGTGTGGGGGTAACTTTCTGTTGGGTTCCTGGACATTGCGGAATACTTGGAAACACAAAAGCGGATGAAGCGGCGAAGAAAGCTACAAGTTTGGTGCCTATTACTCAACTAGTTATGGCATCTGATTATGTGTGTTTCGCGAAACATTTATTGCTCGCTGCTTGGAATGATGAGTGGCATACCGTGATTCAGAATAAGCTGAGGGAAATTAAAGATACCGTCCGTCCATGGAGGTCTTCAATTCGTTCAAAACGTAGGGAGGAAGTGGTGGTTACACGCCTTCGCGTTGGCCACTCTTTTGCAACTCATGGATATTTGATGCGTCGTGAAGATCCACCAAAATGCCAATACTGCGGTGATATCTTCACAATAAAACATATTTTAGTAGATTGTGTTAATATAAGCAATATTCGTGCCCTTTTTAATTTAAAAGGGAGTTTGAAGGTGGTGTTAAGGGACGATGCCTCTTCCATTGACTGAGTCATCGCTTTCTTGCACCACTTGAAAATATTTTTTAAAATTTAATACATAAATATATTTTTTTTATTTATACATATAATTCTCTGTTTCTTTTATTTATTTTAATTTTATTTATTTTGTGTTTTTGTTATTGTTATTGTTATTGAGATTTATTTATTGGTAAATTGTTACCTATTATTTTTTTACATATTGTTATTATTTATTTACTGTTATATTGTTCTTTGTTGTTATTTTGTTATTTATAGTTTTATAAGAATTTTTTCATTGTTATAGATTTATTGTTGTTTTTTGTTATTTATTGTTGTTGTTTTTTGTTTTGTAATTTTTGTTGTATTTAAATTTATTTGGTTTTATTTAAAATATTGCGTTCCGTGTTAGATTTTGTTTGGCGATGATAACCACAATTGGTTTTTTCGCCAGGGGGAAAATAAATTAAGTAGCCTCTATCTAAATGATTATATTTGGTTTGTTTGTATTATCTCTAGTGTAAAGCCTAGCATGAATTTTTGAACTATTTACATGTTTGCAGGTTTTTAAAATTATCTGTTGCCTACTCTCATTTTCACCATATGTTTGTATTAATTATACATATGTTTTAGGCACAATAATTTTTACAATGTCAGTGTATTGGTTCTTTGGAGGATTGTATACCATTCTAGATGTTTTCAACAAGCCAGCAGCTTTACGCCGTTACAAAATGCAACCTGGCACTAATGAGCCAGTTGAAATGAGCAGATTGTTGCAAGTAGGTTATAATATTTATTTCAAGAACAGTTTATTAATTCTTGTGTTTTAATTTTTAAGTTATACAAGGGGTTTTAATTCATGATGTTGACATACTTGGAAATATCAACAAACGAACATATTCACTACACAGGGGAGTTTGAACTTAATTAGGAAGTTCTTAGTAACAATCATCCATTATATGCCTGACAATATAATATACACGTAGAAACTGTAAAGTGGACTTTGTTGGTGAGTATCTTACGCTTCTTGAGTATGGTATTAATCTAAATATTTTAAGTACAGGTCGGTGACTTTTAGTTGTTTTTACCAGTTGTAATTACAAATTATAATTCATTAACAATTAATTAACTAAGATACAAAATAATGAGTATAAAAATTGCATCTGTATAAAACAGTATTACTGTATTTACAGTTATATTAATTATATATATTTGAGTACAGTTTTCTGCCTTTCCTAATGATACAATACTTTCCTCTGTTAGGAGAGGCAGAAAACTAAGGTCCCATACAGTTCTTAAGGATGTACTGCACAGTAAATGTCAGACATCTGGCATAGTTGATAGATCACTGTTTATGTGAACTTACCCTTATTTATAATCTCCTTTATTTATTTAGTGTTTTGCTTTTATTTTAGTTCTGACATATTTTGTTATATACATATTGTGCTTTCGAATAGGCTTACAATGTGGGCTGAGGGCTATTGCCTGACTTGGCCAAATAACCTGGGATTACATACAAACATTTACTTTGATTAGTTTCACACTGTCAAAAACTATAAACAATAAATTGAAGTGTTTTTCAAGTGGCCAAATAAAGAAGTATGTGTAAATAAATTCAGCCTAAACAAATTTAACAATTTTGAATAGGCCTAAATTGCATTTTTCAATAATTTATATTTAGACCTATATATTGTTTGTGGTACCTACTTTAATAAATATATTTTGTGCTTGTAAATATGCTGTTTAGTGCAATTTGCTTTTGTTTTAAAATAATTTCATCGAAGTGAACTATTATGTCACATTCAAACCTAGTTGTAGCTGAGTATTACAGTAGGTACATCATTCTTGGCATTTTTATACACATTTTATATAATGTATATTACAAATAGATTTTTGTAATAATACTTATGCATATATTTTTATTCAGTATTACTTTGGGTTTAAACTGACTCTATAATTCATCATAAGTAAAGTGCTATTTCATCAAAAAAGGAAAATATAATTTTTTTTTTTATAATAAAAAAACAGAAAAAACGGCATTTTATCAGGACTATTGAATTTAAACTTACAGTTTTCAACTTACAAACCTCATATTACTGTTCTTCATTTTATTCTGAAAACCGTGGTATATTATATATATATGCATGAAGTCTTAATTTCTTAGTGAATAATTAAACATACGTGTACAAATAATTGGAGTCCAAAAGGTTAATGAAGTTATTTGGTAACAGTACAATAAAGATGACATGTTTGGAAACTAGTGAACAATGGTGAAATGGTAAGAAGAAAGAAAAAGAGTTTAACACACACAATCAGATATAACAGGAGGTACTGAACCAGATATGATGATAACAGTAACTTCTGTGTCCAATAAACATGCAATCAGAACTAATTTCAAATATAATCTTAGACTTAATTTGGATTGCTATATATAAAAAAAATAGTGTGACAAATATGATGATGATCATTACCTAGTACAATACTTTAAAATATTTTACTAACAGTTATATGTCTGTGCAAGTTATGATAATTCAAGCTTAATTTAAAAACTATTCAAATGTTACAGACAAAATCCAAAGATATATGCATGATTGTTATTTTTATATTTATATCATCCATATTAAATAGTACAATCATGTATAATTTTATCATACATCTCAGTAGTTTTATGTTAAAATATAGGTGTTCGGTACAATTTAAAATGATAAAAAAAGACAGTCAAGACAATAATAAGTACCACTAATTAATAGAAAATTCTGATGATCCTTATACCTTAATTTCAAGTTTTAAAAAAAAATTTTGAATTTTTTCCTGTCTTATTAAGAATATTTTAAAATATGATATTGCTCCTGTAACATCTTCAGTCATGAAATGATCCTAAAATTATATGAACATCAAAATAAATGAGAACAAAAATTTTTGAATTTTGTTTAAAAACCATGTAATATTCAACATGTTAATTTAGGAAATATTTTGTTACATTGTTAAGCACAACAAATAATATTTAAGTCGCTTGATGTAATAATCTTGAATTCACTGGTTAAACTAAAATTAAAAATACTTATCAAAGTGAATACATTTCACTTGCTGACGTGTTTCAAAAGAATCGTTCCTTTTACGAAGCAAAGCCTCTACTGGCGGCATCGAGTTAAGTACAAAGGATGTCGAGATGGATTTATGACTCTGGAAGGGGTGGCCTCAAAGTGTGTGTGATCGTTTATATACACGCTTCAAAGAACACAAAGAAACCAAACAAACCCAAAATCCAGCTATGCAATACACACTGACATACATACTAATTTAAACATGCTCCACAGACTAAAACAAAGTAAAAACTAACAACTTTAGAAAAATACGAGATATACAAACACTATGCAACAGATAAAGAAAATATATTAAACGATCTCACACACTTTGAGGCCAACTCCCTTTTCCATTACATAGCGCACAACCAAAATAACCCACTCCTTCCACAGTCATAAATCCATCCCGACATCCTTTGTACCTTAGTAGAGGTACAATGAGTAGAGGTGTCTGTAGAGGCTTTGCTTCGTAAAAGAAATGATTGTTTTGAAATGCGTCAGCAAGTAAGCTCTATGTATTCACTTAGCTAAGTATTTTTAATTATAGGTAAATAATATTTAGTTAACAATATACTATATAAGTAATATGTGAGGTTTCCAAATCTCTATTATTTTATTTCTTGTGTGTAGGTAATAGGGTGTGTACTGTTCAACCAACTGGTTGTAGGTTTGCCAGTAGCCTTTATAAGTTATTGGCTGATGAAGTGGAGAGGCTTTTCTCCATTAAGAGAACTTCCCACATTTCACTGGGTTCTTGGAGAGTTGGCTCTTCATATTTTGATTGAAGAAATTAGCTTTTATTATTCACATCGGTAAGTTATTGGCAAGATATTTAAAACAGTCAATGTTTTAAAATTCTGATAAAACAAAATAAAAAACTGATGAGGATATTTTATGAACTTTTTTTATTTTTAAACAAAACTAAAATGCATAATTTATTTTCTATAAAATGCCTAATTAGTTTTAAGTTTCATTTTTAAAATAACAGAATTTAAGTCAAAATATTTTTGTTTTATTTGCATTTCATTTGTGATAAATTCATGATTGTGTCAAATTTATGAAAGAAATAGTTTTAAAAATAATAAAATATTGATTAATGGTCAATCATTGTGTTTTTGAAAGTAGGCTCTTACAGAGCTTTGAATCAGGAAAGATAAATTTCTAATTTTAGTTATCCTGTTTTTGCTCAAATAGAAAATCCGTGTAATGTATTGGAGATGTCATATCTTATCAACTGCTATTAAGTACTATATTACTTGAGATTTAGTACTTTATTATTTGAATGAAAATGACTGCTTTTTAAGATTTTCTTATAGATATTTATTGTGAGTAATTTTCATGTGTGGATTAAGCTCAATCTGTGATTTGTTTGTTTTTTTTTGTACAAAGCCTGTCAACTTTATGTTTCAAATTACCACTAAAATAAGAATGACTGACGGAAAATATTTTTGTTGTATATATTTTGTCTGTAATATGTTTTATATTTTCTGCATTTGCTCAGGTATACAGGTTACTCAATACTAAATGATGTAATAATTATAAAATTTTGCAAGATATGTTAAGGCCTGGGAGCGGAAATCTCCGAAAAGTTGCGAAATCAGTTCGTCAGAATTCGACCGAAAACGCACGAACTATCCAAACACGTGACTAGGTGCGGGACCGCGTCCACTATGCCCGCATCATTCGTCAGTTTTCGTGCGTATAGGTGCGAAGTTCGAAGCGATCCCGTTCAGCTGGGATTTTTCGGACGAACAAGTGCGAAGAGTTGTCATGGATTGCGAGAAGTTAATTTTGCTTGTGCAAGAAAAAAAATATCTGTGGGATCAACGAGAAAACAACTACCACATGCGGAATGTACAAAAACAATTGTGGAGGGAAGTTGCTACTGAAATGAAATTACCAGGTAGGGACGTTATTGTTTATTTGACATTTTATTGTTATTGTTTATTTGTATTGTTATAGTTTATTTGACAACATTTTATTTACAACTTATCATTTTCTACTTGTAAATAACAGTTTATTTTTTAACTGTTATCATCTAATCTATGTGTAGTTAACAAAATAAGTTTTAAAAGTTTCTCTGACTTCACACGCGCTCGAACCACTTCTATTATTGCCTAAAGTAGTAAATCTATTGCCTCTATTGGTAGTTATCGAAACATTATCACTTGCTTGAGGCTGAAATGGTCCTATACCTTCCCTATCTATAATTATATTATGCAATAAGCATATACATTTTACAATCACGTCTGCTCGGTCTGGTGTTACTTCTATTGATTTTAGAAGTATTCGCCATTTATTGCTGAGGATACCAAGCGCACATTCCACAGTTTGCCTGGCAAGTGACAAACGTTTGTTGAAAATTTGTTCACCTGACCCAGCGTTTCTGTAAGGATAAGGACGCATTAAATATGGTTTCAGAGGATAACCCTCATCACCAATTATCACGCGAGGTGCACATAAATCGCTGTCGGGTAATTGTTTCTCAATGTGCACTCTGAGAGCACCGCGTTTCAGTAGCTTGTTCAAGTTGCAAAGATCAAAAATTCCTCCGTCACTTTGTTTCCCATAGGCTTTAACATCAATGCAAATGAATTTGTAGTTAGGTCCAACTACTCCTTGCAGAACTAAAGAAAAGAATTTTTTATAGTTATAATACATCGTACCAGAATGCTGTGGGCATTTGATGCGAATGTGCTTCCCGTCGATGGATTTCCATTTCCTCCAAAATTCTCTCGATATTTCATCAACCTGTTCGTCAGAGGGAAATGCCATGTGCACATTACTTAATGATTCCCATATGGCTGCACAAGCTTCGTGAACAATTCTCCCAACAGTCACATCCGACATCCGGAAAGAATAGCCTAGAGTTTTGAATGACGCTCCAGTTGCTAGATATCTGTAAAGAAAAAACATTTTAAATCAAAAAGGGGGAAAATATTGGTGCATCACTATTTCCTTAGCCAGCATTTAACTGAATTTAATATTTTTTGTTTCAGAAGAAGATATCAAGAAAAGATGGAGGGGCCTTCGAGACACGTTTCGAAAAGAATTCATGAAACAGATGAAAACCAAAAGTGGCAGTGGCGGAAATAAAAGTACATCATCTTCATGGCCGTTTTTCAACCAACTGTTATTTTTGACAGACACGATCAAGCCAAGAAGAATGGAAAGCAGTGTTCCATCCGTTGCATCAGATGATATGAGTAACGATGAAGGCAACGAAAATGATTCGGAGTTAGCTGATCTAAGCCATGCAGATCTACTCTTACCTACAAGTGAGAATGTTGATAGTCAGCAACAAGCATCCACCAGCTCAAGCGCCACAAAAATGTTTAAAAGCCCACCAAAAAAAAAAATAAGGTCAAAAAATGAGCTGTCAAAGTTTGATGAAAAACTACTCGAAATTGAAAATAAAAAAGTCAAATACTTGGAAGAAAAAACAGTTCGCACTCAAGATGAAGACTATCAGTTCCTCATGAGTTTATTGCCTCATCTCCATGATATTCCTAAAGCAAGAAAACTGTTCCTGCGCAAAAAGATTATGGACGTTGTGATGGATGAATTGCATCAATCTCCGAAAACTTCCTCACATTCTACGCCAAATTATTCTTCTGATGATTCTTCCGGGGGCCAGTACAACACGTCTTCCTATTTTCACGATTTTGATCCTAGTGGAACCTTCATTTAAATGAATAAACAAGTACTTACATTTTTGTAACACGTTTGTCCATACGCAGTAGTATCGTTATTACTTAACTACCCTTGCTTAGTGAGAAATTATAAATAAATATATAAGGGTAAAAAAATTAAAAAGTTTAGTGTTTTTTGCTTTTTTC
Organism: Prosapia bicincta; assembly: GCA_036971475.1. NCBI lineage: Eukaryota > Metazoa > Arthropoda > Insecta > Hemiptera > Cercopidae > Prosapia > Prosapia bicincta. Next base: position 360,210,782 of record JBAIZL010000001.1, on the reverse strand, counting down.
CCAACTTACCTTAATGTAACAGCCAGCCGTTCTTGTGGAGAGATCGCCGAACGAAAATTACTGAATTTTTCGAGTTTTGAGTAGATGTTGTCAACAAGGTATTGAAAAGTGTCCTTTTTCATTCGAAAATAGGAGAAATGGTGATTATCATCGATCTGAAGGTCACGCCACAAATGAGAAAATTCCCAAACTCTTCTCTTTTTACGAAAATTTGATTCACCCACATTTCCCGCCTTCGTCTATATTTCCTTCGTCGATAATAAATCAAAGGTGATAATTCCAACGCTAATTCGTCGTCAGAATCATCATCGAAACAGTTCCGAAGAGCCATCTCGTCTACGCATTCGGACGAACTGAGCGGATCAATGGACGATGGCATTCGACCGACTTCGGACGAAGGGTTTTCGCAAGATTTCGTCGCTTCGCAGTTCGCAGCTTTCCGGTCCCAATGGACGACTAGCCTAATAGTGTGGCCAATTCTAGGAGGAGCTGGGGGTCAGAGTACTAATAGAATTATATATATATTTCACGTTGTCCATTATTTTTCCATTGCACTGACTTTATGAAGTTATTATTATTACTTGTAAATAATTTTTTCTACCACTAAGGGCAATAATTTTACCTTTTGTGAAGAGGTACCTTTCGGTCACTTGCCCATTGTCGAATCCTGAATTAAATTTCTCTATTTTTCTGGTGTGGATGTTCGGTTCGTGATGTTGTATTGGATGACGTCATACATATTTCTTCTTGAGCTGTGTGTATAATGTTTTTTAATAGTACGTCATTTGCATATGTTGTCTGTAGGTTCATTAAATTGTTGTGTATGTTTTTATAAATGTGGTATTTTTCTAGTGAGTTTAGTTCTATGGGGTTATTATTTATTTCGAGTATGGTTAGGTTATTTTCGTAATTTGTTATTCCATGTTTATGTAATATTAGGCGTGCTGCAACATTTGATCCTTTTGTATTTTTATTTTGGAATGCTCTGTATGTTCTTCAAATCTTATTTTATATACGTTCAATATACGAACGTACAATATGATATTTTATATATATATATATATATATATATATATATATATATATATATATGAGCTAAAAAAAACTTCTGACATTAAAATTATAAGCACATTACAAGAGGGTACCCAAAACTAACTGAAATAGCATTACCGTGGGCGGAGCTGGTGTACTATGCATCTCTGTCGCACAACATGGATAGAGCAACTCATTGCCAGTTCAATATTGCAGGTGTTGTCAATTTACCTTGTTCTGTTTCTTCTGCAGTGATTGTTTTTGTTAGTGCTGTTCTGATCTTGTTTTGTTTTCTATGATGGTAAATTTAAGTGAACAATGTGCAGCTGTGAAATTTAGTTTTCTGCTTGTAAAAATGCTCCTGAAAGTCTTCTTAATGTTGAAAACAGATTACCATTTATGAAACTATGGGAAAAACATAAGTGTACGAGTGGTTTGCTCGGTTTAAAAATGCTGATGTCGATTGATAACAAACCTCATTCTGGACATCTAGAAACTGTCCTAATCGAAGAAAATGTTGAAAAAATACAAGCTTGTGCTCACAGACAATTGATCAACTGTCAGAAATTAGTGGGCTATTTTGGAGCTTAGCTCAAAGAATTTGAATAGAAGATTTGAGAATGAAATGGGTCCCTACCAAGTTTGTTTTTGAGTTCTGACTGACAGTAAAAAAGATCGAGTTGAATATGTCATGCTTTGAAACAACAGCTGGAAACTGGTTCAAATATTTGTCAAAGGTCATGGCTGGTGATAAGTTGTGGTGTTATGCTTATTTGGCGCTGACCCAGAAACTAAGCGACAGTAAAGTTAATGGAATACGTCATTGTCACCCTGTTCAAAAAAATGTCATCAAAGCAATGCTTATTTGTGTTTTTAATGCCAAGGGCGTAGTCCATGCAGAGTTTGTTCCCCCTAGTCAGACTGCGAATTGAACCTTTTTCTGTAGAAGTTTTAAGGAGATTGTGCAATAGTGTTTGTCAAAAAGATCCGATTTGTGGCAAACACAAGGGACTCAGCTACAATGCACTTACACACAAAACTATCTCTGTTACACAGTTTCTGGCTAAAAATGGCATGGTTAAGCTGTCTCACGTACCTTACTCGTCTGACTTTCTTTTTGTTTCCACACTTGCGCACGTAACAAAATTTCACAGCTGCGTATTGTTTACTTGAACTTGCCATCTTAGAAAACAAAACAGCGTTACCAAAAATAATCACTGCATATGAACAGAACAAGCCAGATGGACAACAGAGGTGGCACTGAACTGGCAATGAGTTGCGCGGGAGACATGCATAGTACACAAAATCCGCCCACGGCAATGTTATTCCGATTACTTTTGGGTACCCCCTTGTACATACCACTTAATCCTCAGAATTTGTTAACCCTTAAAATGCTTATTATGAAATATCTCTATAAGTCAGAATTTTGGTGAACGTACAATATGATATGTCTTATTTGCAACTTTCGACTTTTGTATTCTACTGAAGCTATTAAAACAATCAATTAGAGTGCTAGATAATGTCTGCATTGTATAAACTGACATCTACTCTGCATTTATCATATTTGAGCACTTGTTATTCATAACCGACAATGGTAGTCTGTATGATAGACATTTTATGGAGTGTGTGTACACCCCTTTCACATGAATTTTCAGAATCCCCTATACCCTTGTTAACACCCAGGCATGCTATCACTTTTATCTTTGCATTTTGTGTATTCTGTTGAATTTGTACATTTATTGTAAAAGAACCCACAATGTTAGCCTGTTTCATTTTTATATGTAACCCCACACTGCAACCAGGTTTATCATACCAAAATAACAATTGAAAAAATTTTCAGCCCTGCGTAGATGTAAGAGTTTATATTTAAATAGAGCTTTAAACAAATAAAAATGTATTTTTACACAAAATTCCTCATTAGATATGAATAGTTTATTTCATATGTAAGGCACTAAGAGTAATTATTTAATTCAATTGATTATTTATAAATTCTATGCTTGGAGAAGATGGTTAGGTATTTATAAAAGATTAAGGGTTATTTCTAACAGTAATAAATGTCTTATTTCTAATGGTTTGTGTTAATGTTGAGTTACTTTCTTATCATAATCATAGAGGAAACAACTACAAGAAACATTTACCGAACTGATGTTCAACTGTACTGACATTTAGAAATGTATGTGAAACAGTTTTATTATTTAAAAATCCTGCATAAAACAAATAAACAGTTTAATATTCATGTTAAGAAATGTTAATATTCATAAATGTCTGTAATAAGAATGTTTACTTTCTAGGTTATTGCATAGCCGTTTGCTTTACAAATACATTCACAAACGTCATCATGAATGGACAGCTCCAATAGCAGTAACTGCACTTTACTGTCATCCTGTTGAGCATATATTCAGCAACTTATTACCTCCATTCTTAGGTGTTTTTATAGCAGGATCCCATGTTGCTGTAGCCAATTTATGGTTCGCAATTGCCATCATTTCAACTCTTAATGCACACTCTGGCTACCACTTGCCTTTCTTTCCTTCTCCAGAAGCTCATGATTTCCATCATCTGAAGTAAGCTGTAGAAACTTAACAGTTATTCAAATATAAATATTGTAGAATAAAAATTGACAATAAAGTAAGTCACTAGAATAACTGCCATCAGATAATTAAAATTCAAATGAATATAGTGTTTCCTTAAATAGTTGTATTATATATTTCTATTGTCACTGCTTAACTGGTTCCCTCCATTATTGAAGCATTAGTAATCAAATTTTAAAAAATATCTTAATAAAAATGTAATGCTTCCTATGAAAGACAGCAATATTGAAGCTGTTCTACTCCATATAAAGTATTGAACAGCAAGTAACAAATGTAATTTCATGAACAAATAAAAATTTTAAGTAATTTGTTCTCTTTCATCTAAGTCATAGTTTTAGCAGGTGGATAAATAATATTATCAAAATACACAATAATGCAGTAGAGCGTGTGTGATTACAGTGGTAAAATGTATGGACATTCATTTGTTATAACAAAATTCCACAATCAAAAGTTTTGTTTCTCTGGAATTGAGAATCATACTATGTATAAAAAAAAATACTATAACTAAAACAAGTAAATCAGGTAAAATTTAATTCTTTTAGAGCTGAAGATTTCACTACAGACAGTGAAAATTGCTAATTTACTAGACACAATATTCTCAAAATTTTCTCCTTCAGTTTCTTACAACAGAAAACAACACCTTTCACTGTAGGATTGTCTGGAGAACCTCCATGATGTTTTATAAACATGTTATGACCCCCTAGTACTTTGCAGATGTTAGTAGTGTGATTTAATTTATTTTAAAAAAACTTTAATTACATTTATTTTTTATTCCTGCGAGGCTCTCCGGATCAATTGTTTGTCTTAACAATTGTATCTTACAACTAACAACATTTACACTTTAAAAACAATTAGTTTTTACAAGTTTTTACTTCACAAATTAAAATACAAAAGTTTACATCTTTTAAAAATATGTTGAGACAACCCTAGGTTAATGCACGCTAGTATCCTATACTTACTATTTGTTTTAATTGAAAAATATCAAAAAATTAAATTTAAAAATATACCTGACAATCACTTAAACTTACGTGGCTTTGTTAGGACATATAATGATTTACACGGGGTCACTTTTATAACATGTTTAAATTTTGAAAATAATAAACTAAACATAACAAAGGCACTAATAAAACTTTTCCCCGTTGTTAATAAATTTTAAAAATTAGATTATTAAAACTTTAACACAAATTTTAACAACTGCAAGCCCATCCGACCCTCATTCTACTATGTGTCCTGCGAGGATGAACGAAACTCCTAACCTAGCAAAAGATTTGAAATATCCTCACCCTTGTATATTCAGAAAAAGCCATTGAGTATTCAACATGGCATGCCTTTTGACTAGCTGTGTCGGTGAAACATCTTCATAAAACAAAAATTTCTTTTAAACAAGGATGATTTTTACATTAATTAAATAACAAATATTTATGCAACATACTGAATTGGAACTAAATATTATCAGCATGTTACAATGTTTATCGCTATATTTTAAAGAATGCGGAAAATATTGCTGAAACTGCACTCTCGATACGTAGAGTCATCCACTCTACTCGTCGAAGGGCTAAATATTAGTTTCTTGCTAGCAGTTGTGACGTTAAAAATTTTAACTGCGGTATCGTGTTGTGCCTTATAGTACAGTACACTACTGTATACAGAACATGTTACAGTAGTTTTAAGTACCTGTAGTTTACTGTATTTTAGTAAATCAGTTCCCAATAGATAAACAAGGGGTTAAAAGTCATAAGTTAACAGTCAAAGGTAATCTTGACATAATAAAAAGGGTCAATAAAAAGGCTGGAAGAAAACAGATGTAGCTCAAGATTTTGGGATTGCACTATCTGATTTATCTACAATTTTTCAACTAGTTGTTGAAAATTAAGAAATTGATTTGTGGAATGCTGTTTCTGCATCAACAATTGTATGAATTTGGGAACATTTGACGACTGTAATTATGTAAATAACTCTTTTCTGGTGAGATATGAACCGAGTGACAACATAATTGTGGGAAATGTAAATGGCTCAACTTCTTCGTCAACCATTTGCTATTCAGACAGCAGTGAAAATAAAATTGAAGAAACCTCTGAAAAGAAAGTATCATTTATACAGAAATAAATAAAAGTTTAGATACCATTCTCGCATATCTAACTATTCTATATGATGCTCCAGTTACTATTTTTCAAAATTTTAATTCTGTTGAAAAATTAATTTTAACGAACAAAAAAATCATAGTCATAAATAACAGACTATGATGTTTTTTAAAAATAAACCTTTTTCTAAGTCCCGATTCTAGTCTTAAATTTTCTCTACTCCCCCAATACCTGTCTTACCATATTTAACTTCTTTTTTGTTATATTTCCAATCCTGGGGTGTAATAGGTAGATTCCGCCCTTTCATTCCAAAAGAGAGTCATGGAGCCTGCACATTCAATACCACAATCTTTTCACCCACCCAACTGGGATTATCTATGTTTCTAATTAATCAAAAAAATTTCAATGACTTAAAGTTTGTAGAAATTTCTTTGATCACATTAAATGCCAGAAAAAAAATTGGACATTGGCATACTATTAAATTCACAGAATAATTTGTTTCATTAGAATCTGGCATCAAAATGCTTCTATATTTCTAAGTTCTTTTTATTTTAACACAACGAATGTGGTAGACTTGCAGTGGAACTTTGCCCAATGAACTGTGTGCCTTGGTTATTTAATTTTACAATCCTAACATCACATATTTTGAAACCAATGTTTTTGAGCATTATAGCCTCTATTTATATTTTATAAAATAATAGGATCATAAAGTAATATATATCACTATGATTAAATCAATATTACAAATTTGTCCATCATAACTTTACTATAAGTTATTATAACATAACTATAATTGAATGCCTAATTTAGTTAAAATTTTTGGAGACGTGAGTACAGTCTAACTGGGCAGAAGACATTTGGATAATGATAAATAAGTTGTAAATAAGTTATAAGCATAATGGGGTGATATTAGTACCTATTTCATCACCAGGATCAATCACTAATAACCAGAATTAAATAAATAAATTAGCATTTACTAGCCAGAATCAAGAGCTATGTCACCCAATCTGTCACATGCTAAAAGATTAAGTTGGTAACATTTAAATACTATTGAGAATAGGTCTCAAGGCACCTTTCCCAAAAATCTACAAACCTTAAATTTTACTTAGCTTTAAAATGTAGCCACCACAGAGTACATTAATAAAAAGTTGCAATTTGCAGCACTGATGATACACCTGTAACATTTACCAGCTGTTGCATGTAGCAGTAGTGCTACAACTGCAAGTAAACAATTCCAATAAACTATGACATGGCTTAGGAAGTGATTTTTAAATTGTAGAATACATTAGGTTCTTACATTTATATCTGTGTAACAAATCCTTCTAAGTTAAATCTTGGAGCCATCTATCAAATTCAGTACTCTTTTAAAAAAAGCAAATGTGGTGAAGAACGTCCACATTTAGTTTTCTGACCAGAGTTTGGCCCTCTGGAAAAATTCATAATGGATTACAAATTTGTAAAAAGAATGTCATTTTCTACTTGTTCTTGTCCAAATAAAATTTGTGTTTCCTTGATTCCTTTGTTAAAAAAATTAATTACAAAATAATATTGGAAACAACCCCATTACCACAAAAATAATATAAAATAACCAATAATACAAATTACCTAAGATTAAACCCTCCTATGGTTAATAGTTATTTTTTGTTATATATCAGTTATTTTTGTGGAATTGGAGTTGTTTCCAATATTTTTATTGTAATATATATTACCACTGTGCTTTTGATATTGTACAACAAAATTTATGTTAATTTGGTAAATATTGAGTCTTATTACCTTTGTTTTTTTTTAATAAAAAAAGTTGATATTCATGCTCTAGACATTAAAACGTCTATACAGATTTTTTTAACAAACCCATTTATAATCTCAATATTTACCATTAATTTTTGTATCCATTTTTGTTACTTTTTTCTTATAAATTCCTAATCAGCCATTTTACTGAGATTACTAGACGTTGATATAAATGCTACATTCTCAAACAATTTTACTTTCAGAATCGTGTAGACATATCTTGAAAATGCAGTAAATATTTCCATCTGTAATTATTTCTGTCTACAGTCATCTGCGTTAGTGATGTACTAAATAACCCAATGATATCTTCAGTGAAGGAGAAACTGTTTATAGGGGTCTGGATATATTTCTACTACCCACACAGACACATGTGATTTTGTGTTTATTTTTGTACTGTAGTTCACATCTGGAGAGTCAAGTTATTTCTAAAATTTAGTGAAAAAACTATCTTAATAGTGGCACATTTTATCCATTGACTGAGACTGATCAGTTGCGGTACTAGCATATCATTTGTAGTAAAAGAAGGTGAATAAGCTAAATTATTTGTATTGTACTTCTAGCTTATTTTATTTTTTGTTTGAATATTATCTTTACAAACAAAAATCTTGTCAGTTGTCATCTTCCTAACTTTTGTTTATTGACTATTGTAAAGTTTTCTCAAGCCAATGCTGTTTTCCCAGATAAAAGCTATTCTATTCTATTCGGTACTCAATAAAATTTTATTCAGTACTGGACATTTTATAAAACTTTGAAAAGACCATTATAAGTTGGTAGATATACAAATTATTTATTTTAGTGTCAATTAAAGTTACTTTCTTTACAGCAGTTTATTTTTAACATATGAAATAAGTTGAAAATAAGATAGCCAAAAGAAAACTATATAATACAGGTATTATATACGTATCTTTTTGTCTAAGGTTCAATCAATGTTATGGTGTACTAGGAGTTTTGGATCGTTTACATGGAACTGACACAGTGTTTCGTAACTCAAAAGCATATGCTCGCCATCTTACCATGTTGAATCTAACACCTGCACGTGAGGCATTTCCTGATGAACCCAAGTGGAAACCCAAATAAGTAAGATACGATACAGTATATTTTTTGAAAAATATAAATAAGTAGTGTACATCTAAAAAGAATATTATTTAATTATTAAGACTTTGAAGCCTAGTCCCTTAATATATGGCCTTCGCTATCTGCCTGGGTTTTTAAGTAAAATACAAAAGAATTCCTGACTTATAATAAATACCATATTTACAACAAATTATATATTTTTGTAAAGGGAATGAAACAAGCTCTCAAGGTGTGTGTGTGTGTGTGTGTGTGTGTGTGTGTGTGTGTGTGTGTGTGTGTGTGTGTGTGTGTGTGTGTGTGTGTGTGTGTGTGTGTGTGTGTGTGTGTGTGTGTGTGTGTGTGTGTGTGTGTGTGTGTGTGTGTGTGTGTGTGTGTGTGTGTGTGTGTGTGTGTGTGTGTGTGTGTGTGTGTGTGTGTGTGTGTGTGTGTGTGTGTGTGTGTGTGTGTGTGTGTGTGTGTGTGTGTGTGTGTGTGTGTGTGTGTGTGTGTGTGTGTGTGTGTGTGTGTGTGTGTGTGTGTGTGTGTGTGTGTGTGTGTGTGTGTGTGTGTGTGTGTGTGTGTGTGTGTGTGTGTGTGTGTGTGTGTGTGTGTGTGTGTGTGTGTGTGTGTGTGTGTGTGTGTGTGTGTGTGTGTGTGTGTGTGTGTGTGTGTGTGTGTGTGTGTGTGTGTGTGTGTGTGTGTGTGTGTGTGTGTGTGTTTGTTTGTTTGTTTGTTTTTGTGTTTGTGTTTGTGTTTGTGTTTGTGTTTGTGTTTGTGTGTGTGTGTGTGTGTGTGTGTGTGTGTGTTTGTGTGTGTGTTTGTGTTTGTGTTTACAATTTATTTCAATCTGAATTGTGAAATGTTTCAAAACATTAACCATGTAAAAACATTTGATATTTCTTCCACGTGTAGACTGTTTGACTATGGCACACTTTACATCTCCTTGCATTACTTTTATTTCGGTCTACGATGTGGTCAGTGTTGTCTTTTCATATGTCGTCTGGTAAAGTAATTTTTTCTGCAGTCACCTTATACCAGATTTTTGCTGCACTTGTCACGTTCTTCAAGGAGATAACGAGCTGCGATCTAAACTCTGACTGATTTTATTTCCAGTTGATAAAATATAAAATTTCCATGCATTTACTACAGCACAATCAATTTCAGTTACAAATAAGGTCCACCCCCATTTTTTACCTCTTATTCTAATTCTGTAGTTGGCAATAGCATTATCATGAGAATCCACTCTGCCCATACCTTTATTATAATCATTGATAACATTCGGCTGCCTTACAAAGTCCTGTTTCCTTTCTTTTCGATTGTAGCGTTTAACATTTAGGGTTGGTTCAACTGATCCGTAATTTGTTATGACTGTAACAACTGAATTATCCTGCCATCTAACAACAAAAATATTCTCTTTTTTATCAAAGGTAAATTAGAAACTTCCTTTCAAAGCTTTTAGAAATCTTTTCACTGATGTGAGCGGAATATTGTGCAACCTATTTTACCTTATTGTTCCTGCTACCAAGAAATTCATCTTTGTCAGTTTACTTACTAAACTGTAAGTACTGAAAATATTATTTAAAAAAATTATGTGATTCTCTGGATTTTCAACTATTCTCAATAAATTATAAATGACCTTCTCTCCTAAACCATAGTCGTTGTTTATTTCACCACCTTTTCCCCCATATGGCTCAAAACTGTATACATAACCATCATATACGTATATGTATGCACCAAATTTTGAAACCGAATCTCACTGGTTTTCCTCTCATGAACATTTTTGCTGAATGTCGTCCAAAATAGGGCACCATTTGCTCATCAATTTATAATTTATCTGAAAACATTCCAAACTGACGAAATTTGGTATTTATTTCATCAAAATAGTGACGGACTTTTGAAAATTTATCGGATTTATCTAGTTTATTGTTTTCTGGAAAATGAATGTACCTTTGATTTCATCAAATTTATTTCTAAACATTGTATCTCGTACAATTGGTACACCTTTATCAAGATCTTTACTCCAATACATTTTTGATTGAGGTAGCAAACAATACCCGGTCAAAATGAGAATTCCAACAATTTTTCTCAATTCTGGACGAGTTAAAGAAAAGCTAGGCTGATTTTTTCCTTAGCATAAGATACAGAAAAATCAACAATTTTGTCCAGGAACAAATCAAAAAATAAATTGAATGTTTCAAGAGTTGTTAGTCCACCATATTAGTTTTTTAGTTGTTCTATAAGGGTTTTTATTTCCACATCATTTGGAAATTTTGATGTAGTTGGTAAAGAATTTTCCCAAATTGGACATAATTTTTGTTTCTCAAAATAACTAGCCATATCCTAAGGAACGCTATCACCACCGTTGTTTATGAAAATTTGATTATCGTCGATATCTTCTTCGTCAGTAGTTTCATGAACGTCAGGTGGTATGATAACTGCATCGACACCGCATGCTGCTTCCTCTTCCTCAATTTCATCAAGAATTACTAGCAATTCTTATGCTGTTTTATAACACGTTTAAAACTCATAGCGGATCTACTGGTCAATTACTTTCAGCATGGCCAATATATTTCAACTGCCGGTAAACTCCCAATGTTGCGTCAACGCAACACATGCTAACTTTGTTGAATAAAAGAGAAGTGGAGAGCTGTGGTTCAACAAAAATTAGCAGTAAAGTAAACATGATAAGAATAACTGACATAGGAAAAGGTTTTGTTCCAAGAATCGACAGGTGTTTATTTCTTACACCGAAAATGTTGATTTTCTCGAAATTGATTTTATTGTAATTGAAATCCTTATTGGCAAAGACTTACTTACTTACTTACTTACTAGCCAACGCCCACTCTTGGCTGTTGGGCCATTTGGTGGCGCGCTGACCAGTAGAGGCGAGAGATCTCTTCTTCCTTCGTGTCGTTCAGGGGTCTATGGTCCAGAGCTGTACATGACTGGAGGTGCTCAGCTGTCATGTCTTCCCCGCTGTCACATAGGGTGCACCTGGGAGACGAGAAGACGTGTATCTTGTTTAGGTACATGGCTAGCCCAGGATAGGTTCACTATCTCCAAGAAGAGCAATTTTGCCTTTTGGCCCAAGTTAATAAAGAATTCCGAGAAAATGCGATCCACAGCTGGAGCTTTCCTTGTTTTTGTTTCCTGGAGTGCTTGTTCCAACTCGGCCAACGTGAAATCCTCTGAGCATATTCTGCTGTCTTCTCTAGTTGGGCATGAGCTTTTGGGGTGCTTTAACAGCTTTTTGTATGCACTTTTAGGCTGGTTTACACGACTGATGTTCGCATAGTGCTTACACAGTAGGTTAGCGATATCTCGTGGTACAGTATAGCATCTTGTTCCTTTCATGAAGGGTTCTTGCTCTGCAGGCGGTGAGTCACTATTGAGTCGCGATATAAATTTGTGTGCTTTTGCCCCATCCCTCCGAAAGTCAAGGGTGCCTAGAAATTTTCGGAAGGATTCTCTTTTAGACTGTTTTATTTCTTTTTGAAGTTGTGCTTGTGCCCTGCGTAAGGCCGAACAGTCGAGGCTATCATTTGTTCTTTCTGCTTCCCTTCTTGCTGCATTCCTTATATTTTTCAGTTCATCCAGTTTGTTACTCCAGAAGGGCCGGTAGGCTTTGACCTGACATCTTGGGGACGTGCTGCATTCTAGGATTGTTTTATTAAAGCTCTCGACAGCTTTCTCCAGCGAACTCCAGTCAATGCTTTCTGCTACAATGTCGTCCGTAAGTGCGCGATACGCCGTCCAGTTTGCCTTCACAAAATTCCATCGGGGAGCTCTAGATGGAGGTTTGAGCGTTTTGAATAGGCTTGTATGTATCAGTATTGCTCGGTGTCCGCACCCTGCTGCGTCATCCAGAAGCCTAACTTTAGTTTTTTGAGACAGTTGCGGATCCAGGATCACCATGTCCGGTCTAGTAGTACTGCCAGAGTATGACAGGAATGTTGGGGGTGTTTCAACGACTTCCAATAAATTGTCGTCAACCATATCTTCTACCCTTTCACCGGCTCGGATCGTCGCGGAGTAACCCCATCTTGTGGACGGGCTGTTGAAGTCTCCAACTATAATGCTGTTTGGTTGAAGCGTAGCTTCCACGTATAAAGTTGGCAGTACATTTCCCGGTGGGTTGTAAAGGCTTACAATGCTGAAACATTTTTTATACTTCCAGACTTCGACAAGAACAATTTCGACCTTGTCCCCCTCCCGCATCTCATGGAGTGTCTTAAACTTGGCACGCAGGTCACTTTTTATTCCGGCAATAATTCCTGATGCTATTTGTCGAGATCGATTCAGCGTGTAAGTCATGTAGTTAGCTATGTTGTAGTATTGGATATTGTCCGTTGCCGCTCTGGCTTCGGCTATAAAATATATATCTACGTCGAAATTGATGACGTTTCGTTTAAATTCTACAAATTTACTGCTGTTGAGGCCTCCAGCATTCCAATACAGAATGCGGAGGCTCGCGTCCAGGTCCTGAGAAGGACCGTTTAAAACTCTTGTTTTTTGTTGAAGGCCTCTCATTTTATGGTCAGCGTGCTGAAGGCGAGCCTCGTGTTGATCGTTCAGTTATTTCAGGCAGGGGGCACCACGTGCAGGCGATCAACATCACCCCCCTTATTGGCAAAGAAATATCATTAAAAACAAAATAATTAATGCACGATAGAAAAAATACTCTATTATTAGAATAAATAACACACTTCAAATTGAAAATTACTTACTATATGTAGGAATTGTGTGCAATATAATATACTATTGCATTTACACAACTTTGGGAAGAAATGTGTTAAAGATAAAAGGAAATGTAATTTAGAAATATTGGCCTATATATTTACACAATTTATTCTATTATATTGGGTGGGAGTTGAAGAAATACTTTCAAAGAATAAAAGCAACACGAATAACACTGCACTTCACACTGTCCCTGTCTAAAGGCATCATATTTCACATTGAATCACTTCCTAAAGAGTTTTTAGCCATTACATCTATAATGTAATATTTCTAAAAACTAACTAATATTTCTAAAAATTTAATAAACTTAGTTTAGTTTATCCAACGCCCATCCGTGGCTGTTCTGCCATTCGACATCAAGCCTCCAAATATAGACTGACTATATTCTGCGGTGTTGACTGTAGTTGGGGACATAGGAAGAGATGTTCGACATCCATTCTTCCTACTTGGCACAGGGGGCAGGTGTCTTCATCTGCTAAGCTGATTCTATTTAGATGGGCTTGAAGGTAGTCTTGCCCCGTCAAAGTGCGGAAAAGGGTTTATTTAATAAACTAAATAGCTGAAAGATAAACTTTAAAGCAAAAAACAACAAACTCAAAACCTAAACAAAAATTTAAAAAAGGGTTGTCGTTCCACAAGCATAGATGACATTAAAAGTCCATCGCTGAAAGAGCTCAAAGCTATCCCAAAGATCGAGTTCCAGAAGTGTTTTGAGAATTGGAAAAAGCGCTGGCATAAGTGCATAATATCTAGTGAGGACTACTTTGAAGAGGACAATATCGATGTAGATGAATAAATAAATATTTTTTTTCAAAAACAAAAATTCTGGGTATTTTTTAAACACATCTAGTATTTAAAAATTGCTTTGCATGATGTAATCATTTGTTTACCAATCTCTAGAGAGTTCACAGTATATGTTAGAAAGTAAAGGGTTTTGGGGATAACTACAGGTAACAAATACAAGTGAACACTTGTCTTATATGATAAAGACACACAAAACAATTGTAACAAGTAAAAATTTATGATCTGCATAAATAAATATTACAAACCATGTTAACTTTGTAAATTTTATAAATAGGATTTATAATATTAATGAGTTGTTAATTGTTTATTAGTTTTAAATAACAGTTCCTTTCTCGCCCTTTTATTTATTTTTTAAACCTCTTTTTAGTGTCTTTCTACCATAATATCAGCATTAATAATCTGTATTCAGTATTCACTCACAGGTCTACAACTGACTACTTGAATATGTGTTGATCTGCTTTCTTAGCTGTTGGATGTATATGTTGCTCATGATTTATGCATAACACTTTTTCTCCAACAAGAATTGTCTTTTCATCCTCCTTGTGGTGTCATTTTTGGCCATTAAATTGCAGTCTCATCTCCTTCCAAAGAGATCCTTCCTAGATGGGGCAGGATTTATTTTTATTACCATAATTTGCTTATGTCTTCAAATTGTAGGTTCTTGCTAGATGTTGTAGCTATGATTAGATAGATGTATGGGAAAAAATTATATAAATATTTACTTTGTTAAATTATCAGAATTAACATAAATAAGGCTGAAAACTATACTAGTAATTTTAACAGGGAAATTTCATTTGTTCAATATATACACATTTATACTTGTATACAATATATATACTTTTAACCAATGAGGTCAAAATGATAAGTACCCTAACTATTTTGAAACTATCTATTAATACGTTATATTTATTCAACATTTTTTAATTTAACATTTAAACTTCATCATTGAGGCACTGAATTTATTAATAGTAATAATTTTGTTGTTAATTGTAGTTAGTAATTCTGTTATACAATTGTATAGTTATATTAAACTTGTAACATGTCTTGAAATGATTTTTTTATTGGTTTTTCAGAAAAGGCTTTTGTTACAAAAGAACATGGCAGGAAACACTACACTCTTTGCTTTTAAATGTGTGACACAGTACAATCACAGTTTTTTCGTCTCTTGTCATAATTCATTCTGTATTTGTATATAAATTTATTTATATTACCCATATTCAAATAAAACAGTGTATTTATGTGTGCTTGTGTGTGTGTGTGTGTGTGTGTGTGTGTATGTTTTAGCTAACATAAAGATACATCTATAAAATTTGTATACTAAAATCTTGATATATTATTTTTTTAAAATATACTTAGCAAAAGGTGATTGTTATTGGGAAAGATACATGTTTAATATTAGGGCATTAATCTTTACTATTTTATATCTTGACACTTTGTTTTTAAAATATATATATATATATATATATATATATATATATATATATATATATATATATATATATATATATTTAACATTATCCATTGTTTTTCCGTTGCACTGACTTTAATGGTGGATTAAATTACTTACTTAGTAATATATTAACTTCATATATATATATATATATATATATATATATATATATATATATATATATATATATATATATTACTTATAAATAATTATCAAAGTTTATGGAAGAAATATTGTGCAGCTTATTTCTGTAATATATTAAAAGCATATAGTTATTTGGAAGTATTGCTTTGTCTTTCAGTGTATTTTTAGAATTGCATCTTGTATTGTGTGTTTTTCACATTAAAAGGTAGATTTAGAAATTAGAAATAAATTCACTAATAATATTTCGCAAAGTCTACACATTAATATTATTTTGCAAATTTGGACTTTTATGATTTTAATTATTATAAAAAGGTCCCATAAAAATATTTTTCTGTCTAACATGATTATAATGTTTTTGTAATTTCTACTGATAGATTTCAGGTTTAAAACCGTAGCATAACAAATAATGTGGATGTTTTTGTTTTGTACATATCATTTTGGTTTTTTTAACTTTTTATAACAACTAAAGAGTAAATACATTTTGAAAATGAAAATATTTAGCTTTAAAAAACTAAAAACTTATGAAGTTTTAATATTCTTATTTTAGTTTGTGTAAATGATAAGCTTTGTCATATTTACTCTAGTGATTGTTTATAGATAAGACTTACTGTGACTCTTTACTGTTTATAACTTACTGAGACAGAACGTTTTCGATCGATTCTCAGAAAAGGCACTGATGAAGATTGCCACATAGAGATCGAAAACGTTCTGTCTCAGTAAGTTTTCACAAATTTATAAAATTTGGATAATCATTAAGTGATTAATTAATATTTTTTACTCTACTATCAAAATATAGTTTGTTTTATTCTGTAGTTTTTCTTCTGTTTGTAAAAAATGTGTAATAATAATTTGTTTGGATAAAATTTGTTAAATTATAATTTCACAATTGAATTGCTGCACTTTTAATAATTTTACTTTTTGATCTAAAAAAGCCTTTGAGTATTGTTGTATACCTATTATTTAAGGATTATTTTTAGGTGACAAACTCTTTTATTTTTTCAGAGTTGTGTTATAATAACAAGTGAAATTATTTATATATAACATGCAACAAATATATTAAGGTATTAGAGTATATATATGTATATGTTTCTGTGTATATATCTATATACACAAGGCATTTTAATAGATTTGGAAGGCTGTGTATCTTGTATTGTTAAATACCATAAATATGTTATTGTTTTTATATATTTTTATACTTATATTTTAATTTATACTTAAATATTATATTCCCAGAATATAAATCCAACAGATTTTCTTGAGAATAGAATTAAAAATATTACATGAATTTGTAGGTGTTATTTTTAAATTACATATTTTTTCTTATTAAGTACTTTATGATAATGATTTCAGTAACTTATTTTATACATTAAGAAAAAACTCAAACATTTTTTAAAAAACTCCAACATTATTAAGGTATTACTCAAAAACAGTTGATATTAAACAATATTTCTTATAGATTGTACATAAATCTATTTTAACAGTGGAAACTTGACTGAACATTTACAGATGTTAAGCTTTAATTCAAAAAATGAAGTAAAATTGAGGATGTGTGTGTGTTACAGCAAATTTGAAAATTATAAATTTGTTGCGCTGAGAGTAAAATATAGCTAAAAATTAAAATATAGCTATATATTATAAATCCCAAGAAAAAAATTAATGAATTTAAAACAAAAAACCTTGTGGAGTAACAAAAAACCTGATTGTAGTTTAGTTTTTATTTTTTGAAATTTACTCTCATATCTAAATTTCATTTTAAAAAGCCATGTTTAACCCCTGGTTAATAATTTCAGCAAGTGCTGAAAAATCAGATTCATGTTTATTGAGAGGTTGTATTTGAATAACTAAGATAGTATTGTTCAACTTTTTTAGTAAAAATTAATATTTTTCTGGCTATATAATATTTAAATGTTCCAAATAAAATCTTATATTTATAATTTACCTTAATATCATTAAAAAAAAGATATGTTTATAATCATCTTAAGAACCAACTTTTACAATATAAGTGTTCTTTAAAAATTTTTTAAATTTACGTTCAAAATAAAAATATTTCAGAATCATACAATTTTTGTCTATATCACATCTAATTTTTGTAAACTGCCTACAAAAATAAAATTCAAATTAAAAAAGAATTGTAATATTTGGAATTTAGTGTGTACTATATAAAATAAATTTCAAATTATATTTTTAGTTCTCGGTTTAATAATATGAATGTCAGGTTTTGAATATGTTTTTTAATGTTATGAAAATAAATATTTTTTTAAAATCAATTTCTGAAGTAGTTATACTTATTTGCAAAAGCTACTTTTTACAATTTTAAAAACATCCCTTAACCATCCATTTTTGTCAAATTGCACATGAGAAAGACCACACTATTTTCCCGGTTTCCGCAGTACTCTTTAATTGTTGTGTAGATTTCATTTACATATAGATAAAAATTTGATGTTGGTGTTATTAGTTCCCCAATTACCTAATTTAATAATTATTTATGTTATATATAATTCATTTTCCCAAATTTTCAGGTTCAGAGTCAGTATTTCCTACTTATTATCATTAGTTTTCTTGATTTTCCAGGTTTCTAAGAATATAAAATCTTTTTTAAAACCCCTGCAACTTTGAAACTTGCATGCATTTATCACCAATAGATTCTCTACATATGTTGAGAATTTGAACTTAATGCACCAATGAGAACCAGGCCCGCCTAAAGAAATGTCGAGGCCCTGGGGAAACATGAGTACAAGACCATGGGCAAACATAAATACAGGCTCCTTCATTACTTCCAACATAGACTTATACATCTCTGTATTTTGCATGACATTATAAGTAAGTTATTGTTTCCGTGTTAAAACCAACTAGGCCTACTGAATGTAATCTGTGTATGTTTAGTTTTGATGAAATAAACTGCCATTAGTTTACAGCAACTAAGACATTGCATTTTGTGTAAATAGAACATTTCATTCAATGAATATTACTTTGACATTTAAAGCTCGAACAATTGTAGATTGTACTTTTACACTTTATTGATACATTTTTATCTCTTTTATGGATCTCCCCACATGAGTAATTATTTTTCGCAGTAATAAAAAAACACCAACTAGGTTGGGCCCCAGGCCTCTCCCCCTCTGAGCAGGCCTGATGAAAACCTTGTTTTTTTAAAATTATAGTCTGTATAGATTGTTAAATTCTTTACACCAAAATGTTATTTACAGTCTAACTACCTATCAATATTATTTCATAAAATGTGTAACTGTCATATAATATATGTAAAATGTAATTCCAACAAGTAAATTTTGAGATCCACCATGAAGTCCCTAATCACATTGCATGCATACAGTGGGTGATTGTTTTCTAGTTTCCAGAAAAGTAACTCACATTAAAAAAAAAAAACAAATTAGAATTTGGTGGAAATAATACTGAATACATTAAAAGATATTCTTATAGTAAATTATTTCTAACTTCATAAAGAAAATTTTTACGTGATCAATGTAATTAATGGCAGAAGATGACTTGAACAACGAAAACATAAACAAGTTCAAACTGTTATTGCGATGGTTGCCGTCGTCTATATTCGTCCTTGTTCATCACTGTATTTGTGTGAAAAAAGAACCATTTTGTTCTACACAAAACAAGCTTTCTTATAGTAGTAATATTAACACAATCTGTTGAGTTTTAAAAGAACTACAACAGTTTGAAATTCCTAGCTGATATATCTGCCAAAGGTCTTTTTCAGTTGCTAAATATCTCCCGACGGCTGTCCTCATTAAACTAAAAAAGTAAGTGTACTATAGGCAAGTGTGTCATATTAATAAATATGTATTAAAAGTGTTAAATAAATATTAAAGTTATATTTGTAAGGAGTGCCTAACCCTTGTCCCTTTTGAGCTTGATGTATGAATGTATGATGATTCATGATAGGTCAAGATTGTTAGTAAGAGGAAGATGATTGGCCGAGAGCTGTACTATTTAGGAAATGTCAAATTAATTTTAAATAGTACTTTTTAAGATAATTACCATTTAATAGAAATGTACATAAAGTAATTTGATATTTTTATATTGTGTTAGTGGGTTTTTATTTAGTTAGTTAAACGTTACTGCCTAGTTTTACAGGTCTGAGACCTGTTTTATTCAATTTTTCATTTTACATAAAATCCACTATATTATAACCCTCATAATGGTCTACAAATTTTAGTATGGGTTCATTGTACCTAGGAAACCAGGAAAAATCTTTCTTCTGCTATAAATCATTATTAAAGCATATTCAGGCCTATATTTATATGAACTATTTTGATTTCACCTGAAAAGTGAAACTATAACTTTTAGTTTCTGTTATTTAAAAAATAAACATATCACACACTCTGCTATGAAATTGATTAAATTGAATGTCCATATTATGAATAATATATTCCTGTGTGTGCCACACTTTAAACAAATAAGGCCATGAACCTCATTGGGAACATCGATGTGAAAAAGGAAGACCCATTACAATGACAACACAAAGAGAGGGACTTATAAATAACTTCAGATTTTTATAAATACCTTTTTAATTGTATACAGGGTGATTAATGTAATGACATATTGTATTCATTATAAAATTGTGCACATTTTCTTCATTGATTATTTGGGATAGTCATTTAAAAATTATAGTGGGAAAGTTGATAAAACTTTAAAATTTCAAGGTTTTCAATTCAACCAAGGATAACATCTCTAGAGCATAGGTAAGTTTTAATTTACTATATAGCATTTTTTTCCATTTATAGAATATTATATTTAATGGGTTATGAATTAAAACAAATGAAAGACTTGCAGTTTTTGTGTTGTACATCTTGAGGTTTTTATAGAAACAAACCAGTGTAATAAACAAAAGACATACAGAAGACTCACAAATTAATAATTTATTTACTCAAATGCGTTGCAATGACAAAGACAATCATCAGTGAATGTTGCTACTACAAACTCTAACTTATGACTAAGGTGAAAGTAAGGTTACAATTCTCTATTTATGCTGTGAGCGTTGCCACACCCACCTGTCAAAACAACAGTTATTAACATTACTTTTTACATGATACATCAAATAGAAATATTATACCTAACTCATTAATACAATAAAATTCTTATCCATACATATAAACAAATAGATAATTAATATTTCAGTATTACTATTTCAAGATTTTAACCAAAAAGTTACAATACAATTTTTTTGTATCACACTAATTATTGTCATTGAAACGTGTTTGAGTAAATAAATGATTAATTTGTGTATGTCTTTTATTTGTTTTAAAGTAACCTCCCAAGCTAAGCTCAAAGAATAGTTGTATATATATGGCACTCAAGTCAATGCAGCTTAATTTACTACATAAACTAAAATTGAAAGTAAGGTTATTATCAGATGATATTTGGTTTTTGACTAGTTGTAGAAGAAAGAATGTATACCCAAATTTCATGAAAGTATTGGTTGAATTTAGAAATTAAATCATATTCTAAGCAAGCAAATTTGGAATTACAAGCATATGAACTCCACCTTAAAATTGTCCATAATTTAAGTGGGTATAGGGTAAACAATTTTAATATGAAAAAATGCTAGCAGTAATAAAACACGAACATGATTTGAAAATAAATTGATTAAATTAGAAATTACAACAGCTATGTATTAAAATTTCAAATAATAGTTACGGATATTTTATGAAAGATTTCCCCAAACAAGATTTGGTATATAATTGGAGTAATGAAGAATTCAGTAAAATGGAAATAGGACTGTTCAATAAGGGTTTGGAATCAAAGATGTTATATGCTTTGCATGTTGTATTGGCATATTTTTTTAAAGTTGTGTTAATTTTTTTTCCTACAATTTACTTGACTTATTTATTGAATATGCATTTAGTGTGAATAACTTTTGTCTAATTCTAAATGAATGAATATAAACTGAGATTTAAAAAAATATAACCTGGTTGTATTCTGACAGAAGCAATCTGCATATAATCTTGCATGAATGGTTTAAGTTTATACATAAAATGAATATCATCGAACTCTAAATTTGAAAAAGTTCTACAACCTGAATATGTATGATGTAAACAAGAATATTAATCAAAAAACAGTTATTTCAGCTGATTTTGAAACAACAATCACAATTAACACTTTCAGCACAGCGGTCAACTACCTGTTGACAATAATGCCCTATACCACCCGGCGTAGGTCGACACGATCCCTTTCCTTTCAAATGGCTCCCCTCTTTTACCAGCCTGCTTTAACGGTTCAGTTCTCGTTTTGCCGCCTGGACATATGGTCCACGTTCGTATTTACGACTCTGCCGCTGCTTTTGTTGTGTCCAATCATTTTTACATGGTTTTCAGCCAATTTTTTTTCAATGTAAGTAATACACTTTTTTCTATTATGATAATTATACCTAGGCCTTTTTAAACCTAATAATAAAGTTGTTTGCAGTATTTACGTAAATAAAACAATATATCTACCAATAATAATTAATTTTTTTTATTTTTTTCATTTCTTTTGTGCATTTTTATATGCAGCCAATTAAAATAATTTACCATAGTTATGAAAATTAATCCTAGGTATTTCAATACAGCAAATAAAGTTATTTGAACTATTATTTCCATAAATAAATTACACAAATATTTTTTAAGAAATTAATTTTTTTCTTAATTTTGTATATAATATAGCCAGGTATAGATAGAAAATTCGGAAAAAATTTCATTATAGATGAGTGGAAGAGTCCCTAAAAGGATGTTGAGTCCTGAAAACTAGCCTGCTGGACCAAGTTCTGGGGAAACAACACCTCATGCCTCCAGGACAGAAACCTCTAAGAAGAAGGCTGCTTCGGTGAAAAGAAGAATCTTCTCTGAAGATGAATTATTGGAAATTCTCCAAAACTCCAATGACAAACGGGATGTGGTTGCTTTATCGTCTGAGTTTGGTGCTACTATGATTGAACATAAGTTATGTAGCGGAAAAATGTCCTTAAAGCCAGAGGCAATTTTGAAATATAATGAGTCTATGGGGGGTGTAGATCGCTCTGATCAACGCATGAGTTATCACCCCTGTGAAAGGAAAACTATCCGGTGGTATGCGAAGGTAGCTATCTACTTATTCCATGTGACCATAACGAACGCATACCTGCTTCACAAACAGCAACCGGGGAATACAAAAATGACTCTATTACATTTCAGAGATAGCGTCATAAGGTCTCTAATATATAGAAACCGTACCCTATTAACAAGTTGCAATACAAAATACAATACGGTAATAACAACAAAGAAAAACTACAAGCTCCAGGCATATACAAACTAAACTGCATCGAATGCAACAAATTCTATAATGAACAAACAGGTCGCAGCTTTAAACATAGAGGAACACAAACAGTTCACCAACGCAGTATTTTACAACCACATAAAAGAAAGAAGACAAATACGTACACAGATATTTACCATAACCTAGAAATCCTACACATCAACAAAAAAGGACCACATTTCAAAACACTAGAACAATATGAAATTTATAGATACACAACAACACAAATTACAAACATATTAAACGAACAAACACAATACAAATCACACATACTCTCTGATACTATAAAAACCTTGACTTTAAAACTGTCACCACTTGACCCAACATCAACAAGCAGAAGACACTGATGAAGATCACCACATAGCGATCAAAAACGTTCTGTCTCAGTAAGATTTCACAAATTTACAAAATTTAAAGTTCGGATAGTCATAAACTAATGTGAAAGTGATTAAGATGCACCAAACGTAATGGACTACAAAATTCAAGAAATATAAGTAAGTGCTTCTATAGGCAAAATTGTAAAATATTTACAAGTGTTTTAGTGAAAACTAGTAGCTCACGTAAAGATGGAATCAACAAATATAAAAATAGCCTTCAACTAAATCCTTGCTTAAATTATTTTAAAAACTTTACTCAACATAATTTACTTCTCAAAGAAAAACAGTGACATCTAAAATTAAGTCTGAACATCTTTGAAAGTTAATGAAGTTTATAAGTTCAATAGCATAGCAAATCAAACACCTTCAAGTTAATTAATTTAAAGTACTTTTCAAACAATAAACTTTGGAGTTTAAGATTATGAAAGACTTAATTGTCTAACCTAACAACTAATTGAAGAAATAAAATTAAAAAATAGTGTTAAATGAGGTGTCAATTTACTGCCTGAAAAAACTTAGTAGGTTTTTGCCTGATTTTTGAAATGTTTCACTAATCTGTCATAGCAATAAAACTGGTCTCCAAACATAAAAAATTAACCACGCCCTACCAACATAATGAATTTCTCATAAAATGATCATTTTGTTGGCTTATTAAACTTTAAACATTTTATATGTTTCCCATTTTGAAACTAAAAGTGAAGTTTTCTGAAACATTTTTTTTCTAAACAGGTTTTAACTAAACTACAACTTGGGCAAAGTTTGAATTTTTAAAAGATACATATGTTTTAATAAAACATAAGACATGCGGAAACCAAGCAAGGTAAGAATATACTTGTAGGGGAGAGAGATTTTGGATTAGATATGACACTGACAGACTTGCCTTGGTAATAGTCAGATGTTTTCATAATTCTACTGCATGGATTGAAAAATTGTGTAATTTACTTTTGACACGACCTTCACATAGGAGATTCATTCATTTCCTGTAACTTTAAATAAGTTTATTTTAACACTTATAAATATTTATAACTTGCCTATAGTAGCACTTACTTATATTTGTTGAGGACGGAATCAAACTTCGCTGATCATCTCAACTCCACAAAACATAACTACATAAACATAACATCTAACCTACAAATTCTTCATAAACAACACAGAAATAACCAACGCTACACAACCGAACAATACGAAATATACAGACACTTCAAATTACACCCTACACACATACTCAATACACAATTACATTACAACTCACATGCACTTTTTGACATCATAACTCCTAATACTCACAAAATACACCCACACCACCATAATATCCCACCCCCACCCTAACTTACGTAAACCTTGAGATCAGTTACGGTCTGAGTTGACAATGGGACAAATCTCCCGAAACGGCCATCCTCAACAAAAATAAGTAAGTGCTACTATAGGCTAGTTATAAACATTTATAAGTGTTAGTGATAACTAGTAGCTCACGTGAAGATGGAATCAACAAATATTAAGGTCATTTTATTATTATCTTGTATTGGGGCCTTTGGTTTATTGTCAAATGTAATTGCCACTGTGCTTATTTAAATTTCACTCATGTTAAATTGATTTAACAACTATGAAATTATTTTATAGGTTATTATTTATAGATTGACCAAGAAGATGATTTAAGTGCAGAAATGTAAAATTTATAAAATGTATGTCAATGTTTTTATACAGTGTCCAAGTTCAAAACAAATTGTCATTTCTGTTAACTATAGATATTATATATTGTTTGATTGTTGTAACACAAGCAGTTTGTATGTTAAAACTTACTTTCTTAGTACGGGCGTCCAGCATCATTCGTAGCCAATGGCCCGGTGTCCAATGTACGCAGCACAAGCTAGCTGCCAGTGTTTTTTGGTTTTAAGGATGTCCTCAAAATCTTTGACTTCTGCTCTTAGTAGGTCATGTGAAAGAATTGGATAGCTGCAACGCAGAAGAATGTGCTCCAGATTCTTTCGCATAATGCATAGTGCGACAAATCGGTAAGGTTGAAGCGGAATAGGTACTTCTGCGTCACTATGTGACCGCTTCTAGCTCTTGCTGCAAAAGATGCTAGTTGTCTTTGCACCCCTTTACACCTGAAATAGACGAATCGCAACTGGAATCTTATAGACCCATATTGCTGACATCCTGCCTGAGGAAACTCATGGAACGTCTAGTGAACGCAAGATTGACATGGAGACTAGAAAACGATAATAAACTGAGCAATATCCAATTTGGTTTCCGGCGTCAGAGGAGCACAGCAGATGCATTGCTATATTTCACAGACCAAATTTACGAGGTTTTGAAAGGAAGAAGGCTACGATAGAGGTGATGATTGACTTCGAAGTAGCTTTTGACAAAATTCCGCATGCTACGGTTATCCTCCAGTGTATGAAGCTTGGCATAAGGGACAAAATGTTGAAATATATTGTATCTTACCTAAAAAACAGAAGCATTCAGGTGGACGTCAATGGAACCATCTCATCAAATCACATTGTTGCAAATGGCATTCCCCAATGTGGAATTATTTGCCCAACCCTATTTAATATTGCACTCCACGATTTCTCGGCCCAGCTCACTCCTGAGTGTCCAGCTGTATATTCGCAGATGACTGAATGATCTGGGCATCGGATGAAGACCATCTCAAAGCGATAGATTTGGTTCAACTAGCTCTACACAAGATAATGGAATGGTGTGGAAAGTGGTCACTTAAAATATCTCTGGACAAGACAAGTGCTCTTTTTTCACGAGAAGAAATAATCTGGCAAACTACATACCGCAGCTACGAATACAAGATATTCCCGTGAAATTTAACCCTAACCCAAAATTGTTGGGAGTAGTGTTGGATTCAAAATTACGTTGGGCAGAGCAAGTGGACTATGTTTTGGAGAAGTGCACATCGCGGCTGAATGCGCTCAAAGTAGTGGCTAGTCGCAACTGGGGTGCAGACACAACAACACTAAGATCATTTTACCTAGCCTTTGTACGCTCCAAAACTACCTATTGCTGTGAAGTTTGGGGAGCTGCAGCCAAAACATACATTGACAAAATAGGCCGCATTCAAGCAGCGGTTCTCCGTACATGCCTTGGATGCCTGAGCACCACTCCTACTTCCGCTATGGAAGTGGAACTGGGTGTTGAACCTATTGAAATATATATCAGAAGGCAAATGTGGACCAAATAATTAAGAATACACTCATCAACGCCCAACCATCCTTTACGCCGCGTGATAAATGCAAGTAGTAACATCAGAAACTCATTCACATATCAAATTAGGTCAATGGCCTCCATGTTAATTTGTGGCGTTCCTGAAACCATCCCAGTGACATACGACGACAGACCAGACATGTGGAATGGAGTGGAAATTGTTATGGAACTACCAAACCGGCTAACGAAAAACAACCACCCGACAAATCTTGAAAAGTGAAGCATTGTCCATGATAAATGGTATGTTAATATAATTCAATTTTATATCATTGAATAAATAACTAAATATATCTCATGACTAGAAAATCTATACCACATATAAATGGTTTGCTTACTAGATTCAACTTACAAACAAAGTGAGGGAACCAATAAAAATAGGGCTATATGTTATTTGCCAAAAAAAATTACAAATATAATGCATTTATTCATAAATATAAACAAATTAACAAATCAAAACACTGGCAAAAACTTTACAAATATAAACAATGTATATACAAACTTTCACCTGGCCAAATATGACATAAATTTTAAAAGGCACAGTTTAAACATTTTATTATAATTTAAGAGATAGATATTAACAATGTTTATTTACAATATTGAAATGTATAGTTAATGTTAGCTATTTACCAAATATTTCTAAGGAGCATGTTAATGGAAAATATAAACATCAATACAAGTGGTACAAACCCATTGCTATGCTACATAAACACTTAAAAATACTAAAATGAAGTATATACAACAAATGCTGAATGTATGTTGTATGACTTCTAACTTTCAAATTTCTTTTAGAAAAATAATAAATAAAATCTAGTACTAATGGAAATTAAAAAATAAATCTTATGAATAAACAACCTTTACACAAACAACTGAATTTTGTAATAACCATTACTTTTAAATGCAGGAAGAAATAAACTGTATATTATTCGATTATTTTGGAAAAACATTACAAAACTCTGTCATTAATCAACCATTATACATTTTTTAAATATGACAGACCAACATCATTTGATTTGTTTGAGAACTATACCAAATATTTAATTTGTTTAGACTATTGTTTCATTTTTTCTACTGCAAAAATCACAAGAATAAGTAATATTAAATAATTGATTATAAAGTTTTAAGTATTTTATTAAGGTATTGTAAAAGCCTAGGTCCCTCTCCTGTGATTTATGTCACAACTTGACAAGTGTACAAGTCCTTTCATGTTTAAGCAGACACAATACCACACCATCCTACTAAAGTTTTGAACTTACTAGTGTGTATTAAGTGCAAATAGACTATTAGCAAAGTTTGTAGTTATTATTAGACCTAATAAAAATAGTGATTGGATGCTTTTACAAATGTCAAGTGTTTAAACAGTAGTAGCTATAAAAGTGTGTCAATTAATAGTTATTTCGTCTAAAATTGACTTATAATTAATTTATTGAACCCCTGTAATAAGGTAACATGTTTGGTTTTAACCATGTTTGGTTTTAACCATGTTTTCTCTCTTTCTTCTATTATCTCCTTAAACGATTTTCTCCTTTTTGTCATTATCACCATCAACTGTAAACAAGTTGTGTTTTGAGAAATGTTATTCTACTAATGATGTTCCAAAAAATAAAAGAGATAAAACCATAATCATAATAACCATAATTTCAACTAAAATATAAGAACTATTTCAAAACCAAAATTAAAGTACTAATATGACTGCAATACCTCTCTACTTAGAACAATAGTATATAATTTGGTGTTCAATTGGGCAGCACTCATTTTTAAAAAATGACAATGTATAATAAATGATACTTAACTAAGTGAATATGTGAGGGCTTATTTGCTGACGGGTTTTGAAACAATCGTTCCTTTTACAAAGAAAAGCCTCTACTGACGGCCTCCCCGCAAGGTACAAAGGTTGTCGCTAAGATATTTATGAGTGTAGAGGGGGTGGGTTAAGTTGGTTGTATGCTATGTAATGGAACAGGGTGTTGGCTTCAAAATGTGTGTGTTCATGTAATACGTTTTCTTTAACTGTTGTGTTTGTATATTTAGTATTTTTTTAAAGTTGCTAGTTTTTTACTTTGTTTTAATATGTGGAGAATGTTTAAATTAGTATGTATGTCCGTGTGTGTTGCGTAGCTAGATTTTGGATTTGTGTGGTTTTTTTTTTGGTGATGTGTTCTTCGAAGCGTGTTTGGCCAATACAATAGCTGGGACACTCGTTACATGTTAATTTATAAATACCAGATAGAATGTATTTGTCTGTTTGTTTTTGAAAGGGTGCTGTCTTAAAGTGTTTGTTGTTTTGTAAGATATTTGGTAATAAAGTTTTTTGAATGTAGAACCTACTTTGTATGTGTTTTTGTTGAGGTAGGTGAGGG
Organism: Prosapia bicincta; assembly: GCA_036971475.1. Classification (NCBI taxonomy): domain Eukaryota; kingdom Metazoa; phylum Arthropoda; class Insecta; order Hemiptera; family Cercopidae; genus Prosapia; species Prosapia bicincta. The sequence goes on along the minus strand of JBAIZL010000001.1, from coordinate 360,181,850 downwards.
ATATGTATTTGTTGTTATTTGTGTGGTTTGTCAGCGTGGCGGTTTAGTGTTGTTGTTCTGGTATTTACAAATTAACATGTAAAGGGTGTCCCAGCTATTATATCGGCCAAACTGTTAGATCATTCTACAAATGCTTCGAAGAACACATCACCCAAACAAACCCAAAATCCAGATATGTAAACCATCTAAAAAACATGCAACACACACAGAGACATACATATTAATTTAAACATTCTTCACATATTAAAACAAAGTAAAAAACTAACAACTCTAGAAAAATATACAAACACTACACAACGAATAAAGGAAACATACACAGCAGGGACGCTGCCAGTAGAGGCTTCCTTCGTAAAAGGAACGATTGTTTCTAACGCGTCAGCAAGTAAGCCCCTAAGTATTCACTTAGTTAAGTATCATTTATTATTATTTAATCAGTAAATTCGAGATGAATACAACAAGCAACTTTATGATAATGTGTTATCAGGAGCAGGTAAGGCTTTGTCAATAAAAGGTTGGTTTTGAAACAAGTCAGCAAGTAAGTTTATAGTTTTCATTAAGTTTTTCTAATAATTACGTATGATAATGGCAATGGTATAAAGTATTACTTTATATACATTAACTTGATGTAAAATATTTTTAGCATGATCAAACTGAGAAATTGTAGAAAACACAATGACTGGTTGGTAACGGGTTGGTTACATCCAACCTAGGTAACTAGCAGCACCTCATACTATTTAATCAAATTTTTTTTGTTATGTCACAAAATTCATTTCTCTCAGATATTTACTAATACCTTTGTAAAAAAAACTCTTGGTAGCACTTATTTTCTTTAGTTTCATTTTGGCTTCATGCAGTAAAAACCTATTTTTAAGAATTGTTACCATAAGCTAACAAGAAGTGTGTTAAGCAAGTCAACCACCATGCTGCACTTTGTCAGTAAATTTAAATTTGTTTGTCTAAGTCCAATTATCTCTTAAAATTAATTTTGATATTTATTACTTATTTATTGTTATCATAATTCATGACAATTAGGATTTTGTAATGGTTTTGAAATTGAATTATATAAGAGAATCAACCAAAAAGTAACTAAAAAATGTAGAGTTTAATTCCAAAAAAATGTCATACAAGGTTTCATTTGATGTGATGAACACAAGGCATCTGCCATTGCTTGAGTTGATGAGGAGATGGCACCCTGTACCCAGTGTTACTCTTAATGATATGCTGTTTTTACCCATAATCAACATAGCAGACATTTTTTTTTCTAATAGGTCTTATTAAAAAAAGGTCTTATTATCACATTTTTAAAGAAATGTTGTCAAAAAAATAATGATTAAATTTTATGTAGTAGCAGTAGCAGAATTGAAATAATGTATATTTAGTTATTTTCAACTTAAATCTTTATGATTATATTCTTAAAAGCCTTAAGTCATTTACTGATAACAATTCATACTCGAAATCTTGTTGCTGTTCATGGCGAGCTGGTTGTTAATTACTTATTACACTTTTGCTATTACTTGCGACCAGACTTTTTGGTGAATAAAAGTTGTTAACTTACACTTGGAGGAAACATTTTCGTCTTACGACTTGATGAGGCTGAAGAAGTCGTAAGACGAAAACGTTTCCTCCAAGTGTAAGTTAACAATTTAACAACTTTTAGTTAACAAAAAGTCTGATCGCAAGTAATATTAGAAATGTAAGTAATTCATACTCATTTTTTGAAAATGTTGACAGATAAATCAATAAAAACTTACACAAAAATCACAAATTATTCATTTATGTAAGTTTATTGTATGTTTTTATTTGTTTTTAACATAACCTCACAAGCTAAGCTCAAAGAATATTTTAATAAATCAATATTCAGTAAAAGATGATAGTTACTCTACCACCTTTTACTTTTTTTTTAATCTTCTTACATATACTCAGACACTCAAGTAAACTATAATAATGTGATCTTAAATGTCACAAATCATAAATAGTGATAACGGTCTAAGTTGACAATAAGACACCTCTCCCTAAACGGTCGTCCTCAACAATTATAAAAGTAAGTGCTACTATACACAAATGTAACATATTTACAAGTGTGTTTAGTTAAAAACTAGTAACTCATGTGAAAATTGAATCAATAAACATAAATAGTGCTTCAAATTTAACAACCTGAATGTCAAAATTATGCTTAAGCATAACCTGAATGTTCAAATGCATACCAAACTGTAAAAACTGATTTTTTTATAAAACAGAACGCTGTTTTATACAATTAATTCAATTGATTATTTTATTCAAATTTGTTGATTCCATCTTCATGTGAGCTACTACACTTTTGGGAAAAAACCTTGGGTCAATTACACTCTGAGTTGACAATGGGACACATCTCCCGAAACGACCGTCCTCACCAATTACAAGTGTAACATATTTACAAGTGTTTTTAGTTATTTTCCTGAATTTAACAACAAAGATCCAATAACATAGATTTGAATATAGACAAATTGGTAATAGTTTACCCTTAATAATTGAATTCAACTTCAATTTTTTTTTTTTTTTATGATAGGTGATTTCTAACGTCATAAAACATTAAATTTGAAAAATATAAAATTTAACCTCAAGGTAGAAATAGACAAAATGGTCTAAGAGAGTGTTTCTGTTACATTAATGTAATCTACATGTACATTATAATACACCTTTACCTACTTAGTAACCAGTTAGGTTAGAATTTTTTGTATAAAAACATATAAGAATCAACCAACAATAAAACAAATCGGGAAATAGTTTATTATTTTTTTTATCGCCAAATAGTGTTTTCTCAACACAATGACATTTAATAAACTGAATATTTGTTTCGCATTTGAGTTCTTGTTTTGCTTTATAAATTATACATTTTTTTATTTTACATAGATACTAAAGAAACAAAATGAAACTTGTCCAAGTTTTCTATCTTAGTAAAACCCTCTTGAAGTGTGTAGTCTATTACGTTAGTTGAGACTTATAATTATGTAAAAGTTATTAATAAAACCATTTGTTTTACTTTATCAGTGCTACATTTCACATTAAAAATTATTTACCATGTGTTTTTTTGTATAACCAAATCACACTGTTTTAATGTAGTTTAGCGTAGTGCAGTTATATGTGAAAAACTCTTTCATATAAGATTACAGGTTTGTCAATTGTGGTTAAGCTTTTAAACACCGTTATTTATGTAGGTTTTTAAACAGTATTTGTTTTCTAATACTTTAAATCACCTTTTACTTGTTTAGAAAGTATGTTTGAGTAATATATGTAAAACAGAACAATTCAAGTTAGATACCATTTAAGTAAAAATAACTTTGTTACTACTATATATCATTGTCAGTTAATAAACAAATGGATGTAAACTGCTTGAATTCCTCAGCCATTTACTACACATTACAAAACTTGATTATTTTTTAAAAATCAAATCTACCCCAACCATATACTACTGCTTAGGTATATTTTAATCTATATGAAAAATTACCTCATAAAAAAGTATGCTTCAAACTAAGGTTGTGTTTGTACATATATTATTTATCACCATGGTTTACCACCATTAAATAGTGGTTTCACCACTATAAAATGAATCTTTTTTGTAAAAATTTTTTTGAAAATCATAAATGGTATAGTAAATGTGAATTATAGCCATATATTATTACAGAAAATTATTATTTTAAATGTCTCTCAAATTAATAAAAATAGATTATAAGACGTAATTTTTAAAAAAATTAAGTACAGCATTTAACAAACTCCAGTGTTACAAATGATATTTGATGTAGTATCTCAACTAAACCAAAACCAATATAGTTGGAAGCTCCTAGTTGCCATATACTACTTATAGTGGAAGCTTAAAACTCCATTAGACAGTGATGTATTATTCAAAAAGAAATTTTTTGAACTCATTTTTGGTATAAATAATTTTTTTTTAAATATAAAATGTAGGTCAACGAATTAAACTAAAAACAATGAGTAAGACATATTTTATATTAGAGAAAGGTGTGTAATTTTCCCAATCTCTTTTCAACAATCCTTAAAAATAAAATACTATTTTTAAGCTGATAGGATAGACATAAAACAATAGCTCATAATAGAATACATTTCAGTAATTTAATCATTATACATGCCTTCGACAAGAAAATCCATCCTACGATAATGTCGCCTATCCCAAAGTTCTCCAGCTCTTTTATAAAAAAATAAAGCACCAAAAATTACTGCCCAAATACAAACGAAAATAACTATTCCTGTCATTACATAATCTTTTCCTGTAGAAGAAGATTCAGCATCATCACCAGTGACGTCTGACGCACTTTCAGGTTTCTTTAAAATTATTGTTTCCGATGCAGTATTAGTTTGTACACCATTTTGTCTAACACTATTTGTTATACCTTCTTTCGATATACTGGAATTAATGGTTCTATTATGACTTTTAAATTCTATTTTGGAAGAAATATTAACACTTGGACTACTTGTTGAGTCAACCTCTAACGCAACTCCTTTTCTAGGAAATACTGATCCTTTTGTCATTGGGTTTTCATCACTTTTATTATTATTGACCAGTTGCACATTTTCAGTCCGCTCTTTATCTTTTACCCCAACCTTTGTTTCAGTTGGCACAGTAAGACTATTAGTTGAACTGTAATTAATTGGTATCCCTACACCTACTAATCCTCCACCTTCTGACAATCCTGGCATTTCACTATTATCCTTTTTTCCTTTACTCTCTTGTTGATATTGACTTCGTGCCATGTCATTCAAATTAAAATTTCCATATGCCTCATTACTCTTATTATTATAGATGTGTGTTGAATTACTGCTAGAAATGTTTTGGCTAAGCTTACTATTAGAAAAATCAGTATTGATACTAGATTCCTTCAAACTATCTGGTGGAAATTGAAATGCAAGAATTAAGTTTGGTTTATAAATAAACATAAATAAAATTATTATAAAACTTAATACGAAACACATTTCAAGTTTTACAATTACAAGGTGGATTACTATTATTCCAATTCCTCCAGACCATAAACGATTCTAAAACAATAATTTTTGAAAGTCAAGATATTTTCAATTTGTAGCTACTGTTAACGTGTGAAATATAAATTTATTTATATGTAGCGTAACTTCACATAAATTTATAATTAAGTGTTTATAACTTGGAAAAACCGAATCTCAAACATAACCTCAATTGCTGAAAACATCAAATGAGAAACTATTCCAACTGATGTGATCACAGAACAAAATAACCAAAGAATTGAAATAAGAAATTTTTCGATCAATGATTGACATTTATAACAGTCATGAATTCAGTCATTTACAAAACGCTCAACTACAAATATGCAATAATTTAGGAAATGTTACTACACTCTTTTAGTTTACTCATAATTGGTTATTTATGATCCTAAAATAGGTAAAATTTAGTTAAATGCAATTTCACTATTGACTCATGTAGTTTTATTTACATATGTATTATTACATAGATTGACATAACGTCTTTGTATAAGTTTTATAAGCGATCTAGTAGCCAGGCATGACATTTAGCCCAGAGATAATGTCCGATGGGTCACCCTTCTTAAAGGTGCTGGAATTTATCCATGTCCTTCAAGTCATTGTTGTGTATTAATGATGTGTACATTGCATTAAAATTAGCCCAGTCTTTGATTGATGAGAATAAGAGCGCTGATATGAAAGCAAATGAATCGGTAACCGGAAATGTTTGGTATCAGTTTCCTTTTTATTTGGTTTTCCTAATTTCAAAATTATCAGATAATAGATTTTGTTAAATTTTGTTTTAAACTACCTTCCGACTAGACAGCATTTAGCATCTGTTCTTGAATGTTGTGCTCAGCGTTTTGGCCACAGCTTCGGGGACAGAGCCATCGCCCATCTTAGATAAAACTATAAATTTGTTCGAGGTCAAGAAATAATAGACTTACCCTTCACATTCCTCGAAGATAGTTGCCATAGTTGAATAGAAAATCGAATTAAAAAATAAGATCTGTGCCCGGAATGACCAGGCGTGACGTTCAGTCAGTAAAAATTAATATTTCCGGAGGACAACATAGATAAATTTAAGTCAAATCTGTAAGTTACCTCGAGTTTATAATTTTATAGAGTTTACTAAAAACCGTTGCGGCGAATTAGGGAGTTGGATTTTTTATTGTTTCAAACTGTGTAAAATCCAAGTCTAGGTTTCAAGAGCAAGGCGTACGGAATTCTGACAGAAAGATGTTGAAGACATATCAGATTTTGAAAAATTGAACGAAGCTTTGTATCTGTGGTTCATACAACAGAGAAAAAGGCATGCCGATGACAGATCCAAAGCCGAGAGAAAGCTAAAATATTAGAAGGGTTGTTAGGTTGCGGCATTCATCGGTACGGCAGAATGTCCGTTACGGCATTCGATAACTGAACTTGTGCGGAAAAAGGTTATCTGCTGATTCAGACGCGGTAGATGTTTTGAAAATCAGAGTTTGAAAATTTCGCCCAAGGCTATAATAAAAACCATATTTACAACGCCGACGAAACAAGAGTAAATTTCAATATGTTGCCTAAACGTTCACTCGCTTCAGCAGCTGAAAAGGCTGCCGCAGGTCATAAAAAAGAACGGATAACAGTTGTTTTCGCTGCAAATACCTCGGGCAGTCATAGACAATCACCAATATAGGTCGGCAATTCAAATAAATCGTGTTTATTAACCCTTTGGACGCCAGCCGCTCGGGCCGCAGCCCAACTCCTGACCGCCAGCTCCTCTGTCAGCGGTACTAGCGAGAACCGCCAAGGCCTGTTTGAACGTTTTTGCACCGGTTTACATTTCGCTCTGTGTTTTCGTTAGTTTTTATGCAAATGTAATGATTTTTTTTGTTTTATAGATAATTACATGGGCTATCAACATTTAGTAATTAAAAAAGTGTTACTTGTACAACAACATTATTGATAAATAAATAATGCCTAACAGAAAAAAATGTATACAAAAAATCTACTTTAGATAAAAAATTAGGTAGTAAAAATAAATATTTGTATACATCGCAAAGGTTTTTATTTAATTTAGTAACTAAATATCATACTGTGTGCAAATTTTCACAACTCTACTACAAAAAATAGTTTGTCAAAAACGCATTTGTTGACAAGAGAAGTACTTGATTTTTTTGGGATTTTTTCATTCGGCTGGCAACCAAAAGCAAATATGTTTTGCGACAGTATTTTGTTTGTCTAACAGGCATTTTTTTCTTCAGGATAGGAGTTATTCCTTTCCTGTTTATTCGTAACGTGCCTGTCAAATGAGTCATCTTCGAATACAAATCCTTGCCAGTGGAAATGAGGTAAAAAAATTATCTATGAATACGTGAAATCCTATATTCAAGTAGTTTACCATGTCTAATAATTTCATAACGACAGTATACCCAAGTCTCTTGTTGACACTTCCATTATTTTTATCTGTATCTCTTTTGCCTTTGTAAAAAAAGGACAAACAGTAATGAAAAAACACTCATGAGTATCGACATCGCGCTATATGAGAGCATGTGACTTATCAACTCTGCTCCCGATGACGGCAAAAACAAATAGCAGAGCCAAGATCATTGGTACTACCATTGTGAAAATTATTTTCCTGTAGTGTTAGTGACTTCAACGAAAGTCCAAAACAATAGAAACAAACTTTAAAAGTGTCTAAATACATCTTAAAAATAATGTTTTCCTGGCGGTCCGATTGATCGGACCTTGGCGCTTTTCGCCTACACATCGTCGGTCCGATGAATCGGACCGAGGCGGTTTTCGCCTACATATCGTTGGTCCGATAGAACGGACCGTGGCGTCCAAAGGGTTAAAGAATATTGCACCAAATGCTTTATCAAATTTTTACAGAGCACAAAAAAGTGCGTTGATGTCTTCTGGTTTTTTGTTCAGTTTGGGTCAAATTTTGAGAAGTTTTTAGGTGAGAAAGGTTTGCCCAAATAAGCTATCTTATTAATAAAAAACGCGCCAATTAATTAATAATTCACATCCCAATGAATTAAAAAGTGATGATATCGTTGTTCGCCTGATTCTCGCAAATGTCACTGTCCTAATTCAGCATCACAAGGCGACATAGAAATATTTAAACGACGCTATCGAGGGCTGTTGTTGCGATCCATTCTCCAGTAAACATGAAGCATGTAGTATACTGGTGTGCGCAAGCTTGGGGAAAAGTTAAAAATGGAACACTGCAGAGTGGGACGGCCAAATCCGTCTCAAAGGAAAGATTTAGGCCAAAATCTTTTAAAAATATTATTTTTGTAAAAGTTTAAAAATGACATCACTGCAAGTGAAAGTAGCCGTCAAGCAAGTGCTTTAACTGTTTAAGAAAACAATGCCGGTCCAAAGGGTCGACTTTGTACACGGAATAGAGCAACTATAAATAAATTATTATTTTTCTTCTAATGTGTAATGATAAAATAAAATAACTTCTTATTTATAAAAAACAAAACGCAAAAATAAAATAACAAAATAAAGTAAAGAAAAACCACCAAAGTTTAAAAGAATTTTAAAAAACTAATAAAAACAGATTATTGTAAATTAAAAATCTATCAACAAATGTATTAACAAATTTTATCAAATAAATGGTTAAATAAATGCTCAAAAAATTGGAAAAGTGTCAAGTGCAGGAAGAAATAGTTTCGAGTGCCGTAAGAAGCCTACTTACGAACCGAGGGGGCTAGAACTGTCATTCAAATCTGTAAAAACAATTTGAAGGGTAAAGAAAACTATGGAGTTAAAAAATATCACTATATTACACCATAAGTGACATTTTCGAGTATCAGCGAAAAAACGAGCAAAAATCTTCAAAAGGAAGTTCAAAGTACACTATGTTACAAGTCGAGAGAAAGTCTTGACAAATGGAAAAACCCGGTATCAAGGGTAGAAAAAACTGCCTGCATCCAGAAGGAAGTTCAGGATGCTCTTCAGTGGCCGAGAAAAACACTCAAGCCCAAAATGGACGAGGAGATGATCTGCCTTCGACCGCCCGCGAAATTAAACTTGAACTTTATAATAATGTAAAAAGTATTAAAACCGGCCCTAAAACTGATCTGTGCAGTTGGCTACAAGAACCAAGAGCACAAGAAAATCCAGGAAAACCACAGCCAACCCAGGGACAGTTTTTGGGGCAAGTCTAAATTTTAATTGAAATAAACCATTGAATAAAACTAGCAAACATTTCTTAAATTCATATAATAAAATTTCTTAATGCATAATGAATCACTTGTTGAAAATGAATAATTAAAAAATATATAAACAAATGGCTATTTGTTAAAGAGTAAAAAATAGTGGTGGTGATATTTAAATAATTTGTTCAAATAATAAATTGAAAGCTCTAGAATCTTAAGATAAAAAAAAATAAAGTTAACGTTTTTATAAAGTAAAAATCTATATATGTTCAAAATGAAGAGTCACAAAATTTATTTAGAGTCAAAATAAGAAAATGAGTAAGAAATTTATACAGTAAATCAGTAGAAGATGATTTAGTAATTAAGTCAATAGAATTTATTTTATGTCCATATATATTAAATCTAAGATCTAGTATCAAATAAGTGTAAAAGTGTGAATCCAGCAAATTTGGTGCTTAAATGTACAAATATTGATAGCGGAAACCTTTCATGACACCTAGAGCGAAAATTCAGATTTTTAGAAAATTTTCCTCAAAATTTGATATCTCATATTATGAGATATAATATATTGAAGGGGATATTTTGTAATGAGGAAAAAATACCCTAATCTAAAGAGAGCAGAATTGGATCATATAATAGGGAACATACGTTGCATCAAATACGAACCGACAATACCAATTATTACAATTTTATAGAGGATAGAGGAAGATTCAGAAACCAACCAAGTAAAGGATTAACGACCCAATATGAAGATGATCAAATCTGTGGCTATGTTTTGTGATTTTAATACATCTTTGTTAAGTGGGTTTTCGTTGCAGCTGATCTGACAGCTGTAAACTCTAAAATAAGTTGAACTTGTACAAATCAGTTTGGTTAATGATGCAGGAGTCATTTACTTCTACACTAAAAGTTCTTAGCGTTTAATGTAAATTTTAAGTGATAGGTTTTTCTTTATAACTAATTGTCTTAAACTAGGACTTGAAGTGGTTTTTTGTTTGGGATAACAATGTGAATTGTATCCCAATTTGTGCAAAACTACAAAAACAAGAGTTTTAATTTAGTCCTTCAGTGTTTATAAAAATATTTATATATTTTTTAATCCCAAAGCTTCAAATAATTTTTGTAAATTATATTGAAAATGAGAAGCAGAAGTAACTCCGGTGTACGTCTGGATTATTACCAGAGAGTAGTTCATAAAATAATAATGTGTCATCAGGTGAGAAATGTGCATTGGATATATTTTTAGAATATATATTAAATCTGGTAGTTATATGCAATTTATGCCACCACCTTTAGTTTTTTCAGATTTACATAAAATATCAAGGAAAAAGTTATTGCAAATGTTACAAACTAGATATAACATCTAAAATTTGAAAATATACAATCATTACATTAGTCCGTAAATACATGTGAATTTTTGCAACGCATTCTTAAAACTGTCTAAAACAGAGCATTATTTTATACTACGTTTAGCCATAATGTAGGAAAACAAATATCTTTTAAGATAGGATCAGTCAGAAAAAAAATTAAACGTACTAAGTTGTAGGTTGAGTATGTAGGACACTTAATTTTGACATTTTAACCATGAAGAATATCCTATCTGTGTGTGTGTGTATGGTAATTTGGTATATAAAAATATATTTTATTTATTACACTTTTGCTATTACTTGCAACCAGACTTATTGTTAACTAAAGGTTGTTAAATTGTTAACTTACTCTTGGAGGAAACGTTTTCGTCTTATAACTTCTTACGTCTTATGAGAAGTCGTAAGACGAAAACGTTTCCTCCAAGTGTAATTTAACAACTTTTAGTTATCAAAAAGTCTGGTCGCAAGTAATAGCAAAAGTGTAATAAGTAATTAACAACCAACAACCATCATGAACACCAACAAGATTTTGATATATGTTTTATTATTTAATCACGTTTATATTAGTTTATGACTATCCGAACTTTAATTTTGTAAAAACTTGCTGAGACAGAATATTTTCGATCGCTCCATGCCTATCTTCTTCAATGTCTAGCCATACATATTTTATTATGTATGTTGTGCATGGCCTGGAAAAATGGAGGAACCTTTTAATTTCAGCATTGGGTGACCTTAATGTTAAAAACCAATTTTTTCAATTCAAATCTATTCTATCCATACATTTTAGCTTTATCAAATATAGCTATACTGTAGAAAAGCCACAAGTAATTATTTAAAAACTAAGTGAAATCATTAACCTACTTGCCGAGTGTTTTGAAACTTCCTTTGATGAAGCCTCAGGAGTGTCAGTAAGTTGATAGTTTTCATATCTAAGATTTAAATAGTAAATCAATATGATTAAAACTACCAACTGTAAAAAAATATTTACTTTGCCATAACCAGATATAAGTTATAATAATTTAAGTAGTAACATTTGTAAATCTGAAAAATATTTGAGGTGAATTATATTTTATTCAATTTTTTAAAACTAGAATAAGAAAATATTTATAAGGTCATCACCATATAGATTATATTGCAAAACAATTTACCTAGCAATAGAAAGGTCTAATAGAGGTGGAAAATAATTATATATTATAATGATCTCACATTGCAGAAAAAAAGTTATACCTGTGGGGGAGAAAGTCCTTTGGAACATGATAACATAATATTTTGTGGTAACCTCTTGAAAAATAAAAATGCATAAAAAGATAAATTTAACCTCAATTTACAACGCACATACAGTATTAAAATCGACGTTTCTATAAGAGAATATTACATTATATTCCATTACAACATAGATTAACACTTGACTGAATGCTAGTCAACTCCGATTCATGTATGACATATATGATGATGGTATATGTAAATCATATAGCCTATAGAATCTGGACATAACAGAAGTTATTTTAAGTATTGTAAACAATAAATACTGTTTACCATTTGAAAAATATGTCAGTGTATCAACACAAATCTGTACAGAATTCTTTATTCTATTCTATTACTGTACTATAGAATTTTTACACTGCCATATAGACTGTATGACAATTAATAAACCTAAAGTTTATTCATATTGGAGCAAAAGTATTTAATTTGATTTATGGGTTATTTTAACTAATAATATGAAATGTCTTACTTTTATGTTATAACCAAATCGGTCATAACCAGATACTTTAATCTATATTGTAATATAATAATGTGGTAAAACTGTGTAGTTATTGCTAAAGAATTATTCCGTTAAAGATTTGGAAAATTCACTTCACTAATGCTTTCTTTTGCGTCAAAAAAGGTAAATTATTTGTGTACAAATCTATCTTAACTGAATAGTTCCTTATTAATAATATATATATTCCTTTATAATATATTTAGTAATATATTATTAGATAGGGAGCATTTTTGCTAAAGAATTATTTCATAAGGAACTATTATTTTAAAGGTAGAATATGTTTCGAAGAGAGTGTTTAAATATTTTTTTAGTTTCTAGAGAGTTTTTGTGGGTTCTGACTTAAAATTACTTGTTTCTTGTTTAGAATATATATGAGTAACATATGTGTAAAATTAAAAAAAATTGGAGTTGTAGCATTTGGTTAAGTATTTACTTGTTAATCATTTTTGTTCATTACAATTTTGGTATTACTTGACAAAAAACCACTAGTAACTGATATTTTTCAGCAGACGGGTTTTGCACTAGTGACTCAGTGCTTTGTTAAATACTGTGAGTCACAAACAAGACTTGTACTCGTTGATAGTCTTGGATCACCGATCCATATCAAAACTTGCAGTTTTTGTGTTATATATCTTGAGGGTTTTCATATAAATTATACTTTTGGTACCACTTCACAAAAAAAATCATGTGACTCACACAGTATTGAACATGCACTGACCTAGTGTGAAACCTATATACTCAAAAAAAAATCAGTAAGGAGTGGTTTTTTAGTGCTGTTTTTTAAAACTGCAAAATTTTATACCATAAGCATTATGATTCAAGACACTATTGAGCCTGACTTTTTCTTTATCTTAATTGTATACCTATTTTAAAAAAATCTCTTCTGCCAATAATGTTGTATACTATCTTTTGGTCTTTTTGGAGTATTTTTTGCTAATATTGGGGTTTGTATTTTAAATTTGGTTCTAAAAGACCTAATTTTACAGAGACATTTAGCACAATTTGGCTTATTAGCTAGAAGTATTTTATATAAACATTATTATTAAAAAAATTACTATATGGAATTGGCTGTGCAGTTAGAGTATTGTTTTTGTCTACAGATTTTAAGGTAATTAAATCAATCCTGCTGCTTGTACTTCGACCGTTTTATTATTTTGGACTTTGATGGTTTACTGTTTACTCCTAGGCTTGGATTTGTCTAACATGGATTTTTTACAAATAATTTTTAAAACTACCAAAATTTAATTCTGTTCATATTGTTAACGGAGTTTTTCTGTTTTAGAGTGTGTTTTCTCACTCTGTGTCTTATAATGTTTGTACATATTTCTGTATAGACTACTAAAATAATCTGAAACAATAAAATACTACTGGAGGCGTCAGCTCCGCTAAAATATTAGAAATAAGACAAAAGAGAGAGATAATCGCAGTCGGTAACGTGACTAAAATTGCAAATGAATAAAATGAAGGCTGGCGGCAGAAACGCCTAATCGACAAATAATAACAGTGTTTATCACTAATTAAGCCTCGGGAAAATAGGCACAAGTTTATGTTAAAAGTATTTGGAACTGATTAACACTTACCCTAAGCTGAACAAAGGGGTTGCGTGCACGGGCGGTTTGATGTCTTCTGGACTTCTGCAGCAGGGCCCTGGGTGGAGTGGTGACTGGCAGACGGCTCGTGCTGTAAAACTTAATAAACGGGGTTCAATTCTGATGCTATTCACAGTTGAATAAGTCTTTAAATAAGTGCGAGCGACTCCGTAACGACGGCTTGTAACGGCGAGGTTAAAGGTGCATTCGAACACGGCACTTGGACTAAAATAATCTACACTTTCGCGGTTAAAGAACATATAACGAAGGTACAACTCGAAACACTTACATTTATACAGGCGCGGGGCGAACTTAAAGTCCACGAGGTTGGCTAATACGGTTAAAACCCACAACGGACGTGCTGGTCTGTCCACGGCAAGCAAGAGACTGGGTGAGGAAAATGTGCGCTAGGTGGGGGTTAGGCGCGCGACAAGGAAGAACGTTGTCTTAAACTATTGACGATAAACCATAGATTGAGCTATCGATTAGACAAGGCACAGCTGATTGAAGTCGATACTGGAGCTGTTTAATCTACCAAAGCTGACTCCAACAACTACAAAGTACTACTTTATTTTCTTAGTACAATTTACTCTGGTGTTTTAAAGTTACTTACTTCTTCTTACTTCTTCCAGCAGCCATCCAGCTTCAATTGTAGCTGATGGCCCGATGTCCATGATAAATTGTCATCACAGAGTTCCATTGATTTTTTGTTAGAATGGAATTGATATCCAATCCCTCTACCCTTAAAAGGTCCCTGGCCAGATTTGGATAACAGTACTTAATGAGGATGTGCTCCAGGTCTTCTTCTCCACTTTGGCATAGGGCACATTCTGGTGATGCTGCTAAATTAAACCGGTAAAGATAGGCCTGGGTTAAAATGTGTCCAGTCCGATCTCTAACAGCGAAAGTACATAGACTTCTTTTGATTCCGCTATACAAGACTACACTTTTGCTCTCATCTTGCAACATCACAATTAACCTCCTCAATTCAGCAACTCTAAAGGAGTTGACATAATGTATGGCATCACCAGAACTTGGAAGGCTGATTTTGAGTCAGTGAGAATACAAATATCCGATTCACAGATAGATTGACAGCTTACCAATGCAGCGGTAATTGCTAGACCCGGCATTTGCCGGTGCGAAAAAATGTTCTGCAGTTTCCAGGTTGAAGTAACCCGCTCCTGATTTCCCCTTCTCTGTGTCAACTGATCAGTCCTTGAAGATTTTCACGTGCTCATAATATTTCTGGTGGAGCATTGCTACGGTTTCAGCACGTAGGTGTTCTGAGTGGCTCTCTTTTTTCAATTTATTAAGTAAATCTATCTCAATCGAGACTCCTATCCATCTGTGAGGAGACTCATCATACACAATAGGGATGTGTTCTGGGCTATTGATGGGTAATTGTGATGAAATTTTTCTCACCTGATAACTGAAGGAGCTCCCAACTGTGCATGTGCTTGTTAGGATCCCTCTTAAGGGATGACTGCTAGCTGATGCCATGATTTTCAGGTACTTATTCCACATTTGTCTTGCTATATATATTTCAATAGGTTCAATCTCCATTGCTGCTATTGGTGTAGTCTTCATACAGCCCAAACAGAGCCTTAGAGCTGCCGTTTGCAGCCGCCGTATCTTTGCAAGGTGAGTTGCAGCAGCTCCACCCCATATTTCTCAGCCATAAGTTGCCTTGGATCACACAAACATTAAATAGAACGTTTTCATTGTTGTTCACCCCATTGTCGGTTAGGAAAGGCTTTTATTGCATTTATTCTATGGATACAGGTTTCGAGAATGTGGTCAACATGAGCTGCCCATCTAAGTTTTGGGTCCAACACTAAGCCCAGAAGTTTAGGGTTTTGGTTGTGCTTTCTGAGGTCAATAGTACTGAGAGTACCTGTTGATGCAGATTGATAGGTCGCCTGTCCTTTTTCGTTTAGTAGTAACAGGTTACTGGTTAATAACCAGTCGCTCAGCACGGTGCCATTTCCATTACTAGGACCATCGTTCCAAGTGCAGTGTTTACTGTTTAAATCTCCAACAATTAACGTTTTTTCATCTATATTAGACAAAATTTGCAGGTCGTCACATCTAAGGCCTTGACCGGGGATGTAAGTGTTAAGAATTACAAAGTTAGTGTTATTGTCAACCCTTTTCTTGAATTTTGATACTTCAACCCTCTCTGTCATTAATTTAACATAATTCTCCACAATTAAACAATCTTTAATCAATGTCAACAAGCCTCCCCCAGTGCGTGATTCACAGGACGCGTTATACATTTTGTAGCCAGCAAACTTTGGGTGGTACTTTTCGTCTTGTGGTAGTGACGCCTCCTGTATGCAGGCAATTGTGACATTTTCCTCTTCTAACATTCTCTTCAGTTCCACCAATTTGTTACGCAGAAATCTTGTATTCCAATGCAATATTACTAGGCGATTGTCTGGCTCACTTTTTGGATTGCTTTTAGTATCGATTCGAATTCGAATTTTCTGTCTCTTCCTGTAGGTCGTACCTATTGAAATGTGCCCTAGTTCTTGGTTAGCTTTCCTTAGAAGCTCCGTATGTAGATTTTTTGCGAAGGTTCTGCTTCTGCGAAGGGCAAAACTTCTACTCTGCGAAATATTCCCACTTCACTTCTTCTCAATATAATATTTTTGTCAATGTTATGAGTTCTGCGTATCGACTGGATACTGTGTCCTTGAGTCTTCTAAAATAAGACTTTCAATCGGTTAGGATGTTCTCGTCTCCGAATAGAGACACGTTGAAAATCCTGAAAAGGACTGTTTGAATTAGACTCTTGTTGACTCATGGGACTTACATTTCGGGAAGCTAATGCTGGCGTTCAGTTCGCTCTTAACAGCTATCCAGGGGTAGGATGAGGACCAACCAACTCACCCTGTGTTTCAAAGTTAAATTTTAAAATTTTATGCATGGTTAATAGTAAAAAAAAATTATCTTTTTTTATATTTTTGAAACAGTTTCAGTTTTTGCCCTATTTATTACAATCACTACAGTTTCTTTTTATTCTTCATGAAACTGATCCTTAGAAAAACTTTGGAAAATTTATTGTTTAAAACATGTCTAATTTCCTGAGCAAACAAATTACCTGAGCAAGGGATTTTTTTGTCTTTATTAAAAAAATGATTACATAGTTCGAAATCTTGTTGCTGTTCATGACGAGGTAGTTGATAATTACTTATTACACATTTGCTATTACTTGCGACCAGACATTTTGTTAATTAAAGGTTGTTAAATTGTTAACTAACAATTGGAGGAAACGTTTTTGTCTTACGACTTCTCATAAGACCTCATGGACACTAAATACTCATGCAAAAGTATGGAAAATAACATGAGCATCCTTCACACATGTAACAAAGGCCATAAATTAAACACACTAGAACAGTATAAAATATATAAACATAGCAACACACATAAAAATGACATCCTAAATGAACAAACATGGCACAGATCACACATACTCTTCGATCACATCACTTCTAACTTTCAAAAAATGGTACCGAGGAAGCACAACTGCAGCATTTCTAGCTGCAAAAATACAAGGCTGAAGAAGTGTAAGTTAACAATTTAACAACCTTTAGTTAACAAAAAGTCTGGTCGCAAGTAATAGCAAAATTGTAATAAGTTACATAGTATTACAGTCTAAAAATAAATAAAGGAACAACATATAGGGTTTTTTAATCAATTAATTTTAAAGCTTTTTGAGGTGTAGACATTGTTGCAGATTAAAAATTAAAAAAAAAGTTTAATAATATTAGCTAGTGTTATAAAATCCAATATACTCTAATTAATGCCTGCTGATACTATATTAGTGTATTATAAAGAGATTAATTCTATTGCTGTTTCCATAATCAAAGTTTGAACACTACTTATGTCTTGAAAAAAGGTAATTTCACAAAAAGCTTACTTTAAAAGAGTATACTATACCTTTAAGAATTAAAAACTAGAATAGCTCATTAAAAAAATCACCTCATAAGATTATTTTTAAAATTGCTCTAAAAAATAATAAATCTTTATCTACCAATATTAGAAACATAATTTAAAAAAATTGTCATAGCTATTAATATAAAAATTTGAGAACCCTTTCTCAACAGGATTACAAAAAACAGATACCATACCTGTGTTGGAGTAGATGTTTCATATAACAAAATAGAACATAACCCTACCTCTATGAGTCCTGTTCGTTATCTATATATCAAGTCTATCTGTATGTATATGTGTCTAGAGAGTTTTTGTCAATTTCGGACAGTTATATTAAGATAAGATTTTATCACCTGATAATTTCAGAAAAATTTCTGAAATTGCTATTCAAAATTTCTTTTTTAAAATCCTATAATTTTTAATCATAAGGATTTTGAGGTTTTTGTTAAGAGTCAAAAAGATCATTCAGGGCTTCTAAAATACTCATGAGTTTAATAAATTGGTAAATATTTTAAAATAAAAATGTATTGTTTTTTTCTTTTAAAAAAGAGTGGGTTAGTTTTAATTAAAACAAACATGCTACTTTTTATATAAAAATGGTCTAAAATATTTTTTTTACAAAAGTAATGTTATCATTATCCTTTTTAGACTAATCAATTTCATTAGGCACCTTTTTTTTAAAAAATACAAACTCTATAATATAATTTATTTCAGATGATTTAAATATTTTGAATATTTACAGCACCCTGTTACTGGATTATTTCCTGCAAGTCAAGAAAATGAACATGCCTGGATTCGAGATAATTTATACTGCATATTGGCTGTTTGGGGTCTGTCTATGGCATACAAAAAAATGGCAGATGCGGATGAAGATAGAGCTAAAACATATGAACTAGAACAGGTAGATTTTGTTTTATGAATTTTTGAGCTTTTCAAAAACAAAATAAATTTTTATATCTTCTCATGATACTAAAAATTTATATGTGCTTGTATATTGTATGCAGTTTTTAGAAAAAGTGTCTGTTAATGCTTTAAATTAATTATAATTATATTCATATTACCTTACCACAATAAAATTTTAAAAAATGTCAACAATTATAAAAACATTATTTTCCATAGATGTTTGATTATAATCAGTGTATAACTTTGTAACAATAAGGGCTAAACTCCCTAAAGATTATAAATTCATATTCACTAAACCTACTCCAAATTTAATAAATATATAATTAATCGTTAATTAACACCATCTTTTTTTTATAACACATTTGACATCATATTTCCCTGAGATTCTTTTTTTTATTGGGTAAAATTATTACTAGCAAATTTAGAAATAATGTTAATATTTAACCAAATGGTATTTAATTAGAGTTTTTTTTCACATGTGTTACTGAAAAATATGTTTTAAAACGTAGAGTTTCTGAAAGTAAATGTAGCATTTCTAATGTGAGATATAAGTCCACTACAGGACTAAGAATAAACATTCAGTTTATCAGGTATTGTTTGGTACAGGTTTAAAAATTCCGTATAGCTTAGTTTTCTGTCAAACTACTATGCATAACTTGTGCGGGATCTATGGCAGACACTCTACTGCAAAAGGCTCTTGCTATTTGTTTCGGAGGGTTTTTCAACTCCTGGAAGTAGTCACTCGTCTCTTCTCTTCTTGCACTTTCCTTGCCATTTTCAGCTTATTCTCGGACATTGTTTTATCCATTTAGTTCCTCTTACTCATTCTTCAATAAGTGTGGCGATTTATCTAAACTTAAAGAATTTTTTATTGTTATCACACTTATCTAATTATTAAAGTAACATTTTCATCTTTGCTTATTAGACATTATTTAACAAGTTTTTAGCACATGGTAGACTAGCTAGTGAAACTTTTGTGTTTTTTTTTTAGTGAACATTTTCAAACTATTGTTCTTAATTAAAAGTGTTAGCAAACTGTTTTAGTGGTATGGACACCCTGCAAATTCATCAATATTTACTGTAAGCTAGTATTTTAACTCTTTTTTTTGTTCATAACCTCTTTGTTAAATCATAGACTCAACGTAACTTACAGATTTGCCATTAAATTTATCTATATGGTCCTCCGGAAATATTATTAACTTTTACTATATTTTGTTGTCTGATTTAAGGGCTGAACACCACATTGGTCATTCCGAGCACAGATGCTCTTAGAGCATTAAATAATGAACCACCTATTTCAAACTTTCACTCAATTTTCTATTTTTGTGTTAATTTTCTATTCAACTATCTCAACCTTTTTCGAGTAATGTGCAGTAAGGGTTAGCCTATTAATTCTTGACCTTGAACAAATTCCTGGTTTTATCAGTGGTGAGTCTGTTCCCTAAGCTGCGACCAAAATGGTTCTCAGCATCCAAGAAGCTTTTGGCAGGATCCGAGAGCCGATGCAAAATGATGGCTTGGCAAAAGGAAAATTCAATAGGTTCATTAAGTTCAAAACAAAATTTAACACGATCTTTTACCCACTAAGTTTGAAATGTGCTAAATCTATTAAAAAGGAAATTGACACCAAACCTTTATGAGTACAAACTGGTTTGCCTTTATCAAGAGTGCCTCACTTCTCTTGTTCAGTCAAGGACTAGGTCAATTTCAATGAATTGTACAACTCTTTGATAAGTAACAATATTGACTTGAATGACTTAAATTTCAATACCTTCAAGATCTTGTGTAGAGTGATGCCTTAGACGATATCTCAGGGCTACCTGTTATGCCTAGCAACTACCAGATTATGAAGCTTTACAAAGGCGGTATGACAATTGTCATTGACTAGCAAATTACTTTGTGAAACAAATCCTTAATGTCACGGTGTCATGAAGGGAACCACTTTTAGTGAATTGAATAGATATATCTCAGCATACACCAATCCAGTAAGTTCCTTTAAAGCACTGAACTTGCCAGACTTAGCAGACTTTCTGTCGTTTCAACAGTCTGTTAGCAATCTGAACCCTTCAACTCACTTTAGTTTTGAAACCCAATTGACAACTGCTAACATTTATTCTTTTGACAGTTTAAATAAGTTTGTCATTGAACAGGCTAGGGATATGGAACTATTGAAGACTCCATCAACTCATTCTAACACTAGTCGATCACCATGAAGGATACTTATTGCTCAAGGTACTAATGTCCCAAGTATAGCTTAGGGACTAATGTTGCTATGGACTCTTCTTCTCATGCTTTTTCACGCTTTCGACCATATCTACATGGACTCAACTCATTCTAACACTAGTCGATCACCATGAAGGATACTTATTGCTCAAGGTACTAATGTCCCAAGTATAGCTTAGGGACTAATGTTGCTATGGGCTCTTCTTCTCATGCTTTTTCACGCTCTCGACCATATCTACATGGACTCGACTCATTCTAACACTAGTCGATCACCATGAAGGATACTTATTGCTCAAGGTACTAATGTCCCAAGTATAGCTTAGGGACTAATGTTGCTATGGGCTCTTCTTCTCATGCTTTTTCACGCTCTCTGCCATATCTACATGGACTCAACTCATTCTAACACTAGTCGATCACCATGAAGGATACTTATTGCTCAAGGTACTAATGTCCCAAGTATAGCTTAGGGACTAATGTTGCTATGGGCCCTTCTTCTCATGCTTTTTCACGCTCTCGATCATATCTACATGGAGTCAACTCTTCTCACCCTGTTTGACCCACTTCTAAATCATTTCAACTGCACTCACCATCACCTGCAACTTCTTGATCATGCTCAGAACCCTGGTAGCCCCACTACCACTTGTTTCTTTTGTGCTGGCATTCATAAAATATTTCATTGCAAAAGTTTTAATAGTCTCTCTATTCCTGAACGTCGCTGTCAGGTAAAACAGCACCAACGCTGCTTCAACTGTTTAAGTGCACATTTTCTACCTAAATGTGTCTCGGCTAAATTGTGCCAGCATTGTAAACAGAAACATTACACGCTGCTACATGAAAAAGAACCTCCTTTTCAATCCCAATGACATTTTAGATTTCAACGCCACTCAAGCTTACAAACTGCTCGACCTCTTGCTCAACCTCTCTTGACTACTGGAAAAATTCATTCTGGACCACCTAAAGTGGGAATTCTCTTACTTGGGAGTCTCTTCACACTGAAAACTCTCTTAATGGGCCGATTTTTATTTTCACTGGAAAATCACACACCTTGTATAACCTGTGTTTTCCTTCGCTTGCCTTTCTAGGGATTACTCTTGTCCATGTTCAGGACTTTTTCAGCAAACATTAGTTACTTCGAGCAATCATAGACTCTGGCAGTCAAATCTCTGCTGTAACTAAGAAAGCGATTGGTTTATTAGGTCTGTGTACCAGGAAAACCAACCTCTCTTTGATTGGTGATTCCTGTAACAGAACAGAGAACGTTTAAACTTATTTCTCGTAATGTCTCAAACTTCTCTATTCAAATCTCTGTATCAGTGTTACCACAGATCACTGACCCTCTACCTTCACAGACTTTCTCCGCTCTTATGTCAACAATTTAGTTAAATTCAACTTTCTGATACTCATTTCAACCAACCAGGTATTGACCTCATCCTGGGTGCCGGAGTTTTCATACTCATACTCAAGGACAAATTGCTGGCTGATATTAGAGGAGAACCTGCTGCCTTTGATTTTCTGCCTTTAGGTAGACCTTTTTGGGGTTCATACCTGGTTCAGTTTCAACTTCACTAGAACAACCGCACAGATATCACATAATGGGATCCTATTGAGGATTGCCTAAGCTGTTTCTGGGAGACTGAGGACTCCTCAGTGAAGAGGCCTGCTTAGTCATTATACAAAACCCTGAGCACCAGCTATGTGAAACGATCTTGATGTGAAAGAAACAACCACTTGCGACAGTCCCGGTCGGTATGTCGTTGCTTAACCCTTTAAAACTGTCACATGGCCAACAATCGCAATTCTGCCATTGCTAGCTACTTGGCTTCGGAGAAATGCTTAATGCAATACTCTACAAAATTACAACAATACCATGGGTTCATGTAGGAGTACATCAGTTTGGGATACATGTATCCTGCACCTTCTTCGACCTATCTTATAACTCACCAGAGTATGCTTAAAGCCTCTTAGCTTAACTACCAAACTTCGGGTAGTTATTAATGCTTCCTCTCCATTGGTATTGATTGCAATAGTAATACCTTAAAACCAGCAATTTTGTCAGGCCCAAAGCGGCAAATGGATCTGTCAAACCTCTTAACGTCTTTTCAGTATTTTGTCTTTACTGTCTGCACGGACATCAAAATTATACACCACCAGATTCTTTTCCACTCTTCTGACAGACAACACCAGCACATTCTGTATTGACCTTCATTGAACTCTCCTACACAAGAGTTTGAGCTTGCTATTGCAACATACGACCTTACATCCCAGTAGATGTGTAGGCCTTACATCCTAGACATACGGCTGTCTAGCTCTTTGAACTCTTACTCAGGTGATAGAGGATGAAGGTCACGACATTCCTGGCATTTTTCAGGCAGTTTTTAATCATGCCTATGTTAATGACATAGTTACTGGAGCTGACTCAATCGACAAAACTTACTCCTTGATATGATAGCTGAACCTCTATCTTTGCTTGTGCTGGTTTTGATCTCCAGAAGTTGTCTTCTAACAATGCTGATATTTTATTTTAATTTTCGGACTTGCATTTGGAAAACCTTCTTCTCTTCCAGGATAACTCTGCCTCAATCAAAATTTCGGGACTACAGTGGAACCCTGCAATTGACTCGTTTTTGTATCATGTACAAAAAGTGTACATGGCCTTTTACTGTTGACCTACAAAATACACCATCTTATCTTTCGTTTCTCGTACCTTTGACCTTCTTGGACTACTTACAGCTCTGACCTTTTTCATATAACATTTCCTTAAATTTCTTTGACTGCAAAACTGGAATGGAACCAGGCTTTGATGGATATTTTTTTTCACCAGTAGACTGATTTTATTAAACACTTACCGTCTCTTTCAAACATTCAAATATCATGTCATGTTGGACCTCTTTCTACTGGTCTACTCGTCTTTATTTATGGAGAAAACTGATCCTCTTAGATGACCAATGGGCACATTCTTCAGCTAAACACTGGATTTGATTTCATCACCAGAGTTGCTACTATTAAAACTTTGTACTCAATCAGTCAATCATCTCGTCATACTCCCTATATCTGTTTAAGCTCACCATACATAAGTTGATCTGTTTTTACGCTACAACATCTATAACTCATCTCTACTCTCCATGAAGTTTTCTTCCTGTTTAGGACAGTTTTGATCTCCTCTCTTCCAAGTGTTAATTTTTCTTCATCACTAATTCTCTCTGGGCACATGCCACCTCTACCCTCTTCTTCTCTCTTTTAACCTATGGTTATAAACTAATAGTTTTTGGTGGGCGGTATGTTTGGTACAGGTTTTAAAATCCTTATAGCTTGGTTTTCTGTCAAACTACTAAGTATAACATGTGCAGGATCTATGGGTCACTCTTTATTGTACAAGGCTCTCACCAAATTTCTAGCAGTGTTTCTCAACTACTGGAAGTAGTCACTTGTCTCTTCTCTTCTGGCTTATTCCTCACCATTTTTAGCTCAATCTCACACGTTGTTTGATCTGTTTGTTTCTTCCTACTCATTCTTCAATAAGTTTTGTGATCTATCTAAACTGAAATAACTTTTTATGGTTATCACATATACCTAATTATTAAAGTAATATTTTCATATTTACTCATTAGACATTATTCAGAATTGAAATTATCATTTCAATATGAAATATTACTGACATATATTTATAAAAGTACTGATAGGAATTGTTTTTTTGTTATTTTATTATGTACATAGATGTTTTGATTAATGTAAACTTGATGTCATAAATAAACTTTTTTGTTTGAACATAATTTTACGTTGATTAACAATCCGTAAATCATGTCTTTGAATATGATATCATAAAGGTCATAACAAGAAATAATCTGCAGGTAAGTTGTTCAGTAAAAGTCAAGGAAAACATGTTGTCAGTATAATTTCTGTATGATTAATATTGGCGTCTGTAGAGTACTTTTTAAACATGACATTTTCTGTCTCCAAACAAAAACATGTGATTTACACAGGACTCTCGAAACATCAGTACTTTACAAAACATTTTGTGGGTTAGTGAAAAGTTAAAATAAATGTAAAATTCATGAACATTAAAGCTTATAATCTCAGTTTAATGTTTGTATACCAATAGATGATTCAAACGAATTGCCAGGCAGCAACACATTACATAGAGCAATTTTGTTTCGCGGGCAGTAGTTTTCTCATATTGTTTGATATTTTGAAAATGTTGAAAGGTATGCCACCTAAATATGCATTGCAATTCTAACACCTTATCTAAGTGCCTTTTTCGGTGGGTTTGAAATAATCTTCTAATTATTTTGTAATTAATAGTTTATGAGCAAACGAATTAGTAAACAGTATTGTTTTTAATTTGGCTTTTGGTTAAAGATAGATTTTTCTTTTTCCAATTTTAATATTTTATAACCATGTTTAGTAATAAATCAATATTTAGCCATTTTGTTGACCCATCAAAGCCCTAATATATTGATTGGCTCCTCTTACACTAGGCATTATTTATGTTATTACAAAATTAAAAAAATTTAAGGAATCCCAAATAGAAAACTCTTCTGAATCCTTTTTGAATAAATTATGGCCACTTTCCATTTTACAAAATTTCACTTAGTCACAGTCACAAAGCACAGTTAGCACAGTTATTGAAGAGTTGCTATAGCAAAATAAATTTAATTCACCTCATAGTAGTAATAGCAACAGAGGGATTAAAAGCGAAATTTAATTTTATTATAACTCATAACTGAAAGGATTGAAGGAGAAGGGGAATGTTATTTGTTGGTACTCCTTTACAAAGTGCTTATTACTAGTAAAAATAATAATGAAAAAACTTAAGTATATTTCAATGGTAGTTATTATGAATTGTAATGGGGATTTATTATTTTTTTTTCATTCAGTTCCTTCTATTAGCTCAGACTCTCCTTATATATATCTTGTAAAAATTTTCAATAGTTAATAAAATACATTTTTATTTTTCAAAACACGTTGAAATCCTTTTTCTTTAATCTGTAATGGATGACAATTTATGTTAATATAGTTTTTATCAAATATTTATTCAATAATTAATTATAAAAATTTGTAGTATGTAACCTGGATTTGAACTGAGAATCTTCATGTTCAAAGTCTAGCACTTTTGGCACTAAGTCAACTTTCCCATATCTAGACGTCTGTTTCTCAAAGAGGTTTTCTTTTGCTCTCATCGGGTTCTCAAAATTTCCATTGTACAACTTTAAATTGTTGCCATGTTTACCACACAATATCGTTAGTAATGCTCAAGGATTAAAAATAAATGAAAAGAATAAAATAAACAAACAAACTTTATTTAATTAGTATTTGTATCCACTCTTAAAGAGATTTTTTGGTTTATACTCCTGGGTTTATCGGTCTTATAAAATCCAGAATCCAAGATTTTTTTAATAAGAAGCACCAACTATACTGTATAACAAGAGTACATATCTATTTTACCTTTCAGAGTTGTGTAAAATTGATGCGAGGATTATTAATGGCTATGATTCAACAAAAAGATAAAGTAGAAAAATTCAAAATTTCCCAAAACCCTTTAGATGCTCTCCATGCAAAGTACAGTTCATCAACAGGCCAGACTGTTGTAGGAGACAGTGAATGGGGCCACCTCCAAATTGACGCAATTTCATTGTACTTGCTTATCCTTGCTCAGATGACAGCCTCAGGTTAGTATTTCTTGTATTGCTTGACCTTGTTTATATGCTTTTGTAAATGATTGAAAAAAGGAACACTTTTGGCCTCAAAGATCAGATGCAGTATACTGTACTCAAATGTGTATATAACGATTATATATATTGTACTCATTCCATTTATAAACAATATTAAATAAATTATAGAAGGTTGCAAATATTTTGCATTGTTGAATTTTAGCTTTTGTAAAACAGTCCCTGAAGTTCATCACTAGACATTGGTGGATAATTGGTGTTGATTTATATTTTGTGTTTCTGATATTGGAATCACTACTAGAGAATTAGGCATTAGGATTAGGGTTTATCTCTAGGAATAAAGAACACATGTTATTACAAGACAGTTTTTTAAATCTTAGATATCCAAAATATAATTCCCAAACTATTGGGAAAATTAAACCATTATGTTATTACATTAATGGAATTGTGGTTTTTGGAAACATTCTTTGATGCTTTTCTTATGTTTAGTTAAAATTAAGCAAAATGAAACAAGATAGGAAAGTTTTTAAGTGTATCAAGTAAGGATTGGTGGCAACTTGTAGCACTCATACTCTAAAACATATCACTTGTGAAAAATCAAATGCATTTCTGCAGACAGATTAGTATTGTCACTGATATGTCAATTTGATAAAATCAACAGAAATAGATTTTGTAATTTTATTTCTTCTGAGTATTCGTAACATTTTTTATTATGCGTATAATGTTTATTTTGCATGTGGTTCAGAAACTTTTTACTTCTGATTAGGGAAATCTGTGTTGATGACAGGAACATTATTGAATTAGGGGCTGTAGAAAACAATTGTAAAACTGATATTTCTAGCTTTACGTGACAATCAAATGAATGTTTCTGATTTTATCGTTTCCAAAAAAACCTTATGAATTTTTTTAGGCTGCAAAAAATATAAAATCCTCAGAAAAAAATTTGTTATATTTTTCATTTTTTCTTAAACATAAGAACTTAAATTTAAATAAAGATTTAAAGAAATCAAAAATAATTTTTACACATGTTAATAATCTAAACTTGTGGAAAGGGGCCGGTCTGGAGCAATCCTAAATGTTATAATATAGTTCATGATATCTATCAAATACAAACATACATACCATTGTATCTAACATTACAAACGATTTATACATTAATATGTATGTGCACACATTAGCCAAATTTATATAAAAATAAGTTAGATTGATTTACAAATTATGTACATTTAAGATGTGATTAATTATAACATTGTCGTCTTAACATAGAGCTTGACCTTTAATATGGACTGATTAAGATATAATCTTGTAATCACTATGATTTGAAAAAAGTTATAAATGAATGTATTTATTTAGTATAATTGTATAGACAATTAAATATCATAAATGTCTATTTGGTAATTTAAATTACAAATCAAGAAATATATTAGCTATTAAAACAGTGTCCTCTTTTTATCAAATAATATATTAAAATGAAATACTATAGGAGGGTATATTAATTATTTACAAAAAAATGGTAATTAAATAGAGCTTATTTGTTTTAACCATATTTGGGCTAAAACCAAGACTGGACAAGTAAACCATAATTTCTCATTAAAAAAACTTTTAAAACACCATAATTGAATTTGATCTTGGCTAAGCCTTGATAATGATAAAGATTACTTAGTATGATTGAAAATTTTGTGCCGCAGTAAGTTTTTCATACTTTAGCTTTAATTTATAATAATTACGAGCAAGTTCAATGTAATTTTTAAATATAAAAAAATATAACCTCTTAAACCACAAAAATTGTTTATTCATGTCCTGAACATTTCGATTGCAAAGCAATCATCTTCAGAGAAAATTACTATGAGACTGTCTACTACTGTCTTGTAGTAATTTCCTATGAAGATGATTGCAATCGAAATTTACATCTCAAGATAAATAAAAAGTTTTGTGGCTTAGGAGGTTTTATTTATATTTTATTATAAGTTTTACAAGTCAATATTTTAATAAATTTGAACATACAAATTTCGCTGATTGCCATAAGGAATAAAATCCACAAATTTATTCTATCTCATTTTTCATAAATTTATAATTAACTCAGTTTTTGAAAGTTAGCTATTTTTTTTAATGCTTATGCAATATAAGAAACAAATATTCATACAAGAAAGAAGTAGGTAATAGTATTTAGTATTCAATACAATGCTATAACTATAGAATAAGATAATATGTTTGGTTTTCCAAATTGAAATATTCATACATCTAAAATATTCCTTGAAATTAAAATTACTTAGATCAGACTTAGTTTTACTTTATGTTAAATATATGACTTATTATTCTAAAATTACTTTTAAGCAGATTTTAATACAGTCTTGTGCAAATATTCTCTATCTTTAGCCTGGTATAGTTAGTTTATTTCATTTAAATTTACTATTTATGACATAGTAATTCATAATTTATTATAAAATCTATACTATATATATATAACTCCTGAAGATGTTGGTAATGTAAGCCAACGAAAAGCTTTGAGTTTATTGTTCAATAAATTAAATATTCCTGTATTTGTGTGTATTATTTGATCTTAAATATATATATATATATATATATATATATATATATATATATATATATATATTAATATGTTTTATTAATAATCATTAAAATATGTTTGTTTAATTGCAGGTCTGCAAATTGTATTCAGCCTAGATGAAGTGGCTTTTATACAAAACCTTGTGTTTTATATTGAATCTGCATACTGTGTTCCAGTGAGTATTCATCCTAATGTAGGGAGTTGGTAATAGGGCTTATTGCACTTCCTGGAAATCCTGTCATTTCACCATTGGATTCACCTTTCCATCTATATCACCCATTCTTGAGCTTAGTAGGGATGGTTGATATCTTCTGACACGGTGACTTGTCACTGATATTCATTTGTCGCTGGTGGTACCAGTGACAAAATATGGAAAATGCCAGTTCCAGTGACAATAGGTCTATCGGAAGTTGCCTCTGTTGTTATTGGACAAAAGTCGCAGTCGCTGGATGAAACGTTACTGATATTTTATTGTGGCTGTCATTGGTTGATTTTTTGCTGTCAGTGGTTCATTCACGAAGTACCTCCTAGAGAACTCCTGTTCTGTATGAGGTACTGATTCATGTTCTGTGTGATTGGACCATTTGTGTCAGGTTTCACGACAGTGACAGTGTTGTGTATGGTAGACACAATTTTGCACACGATAAAATGTATCTTATTTTGTAGGAGTTTATTTTTAAATAAAATGAGCCTTCCAAAAAAAAGCAAGGTGTGGAATCATCTCACCAGTGGGGTATGATTGCCTGTTATTGGCACATACAGAGCTGTCTCAGTATTCCTTGTCACCAGTAAAAGTCGCTGATCCAAGCCTGGCACTGTCACTAAAATCACAGATTCGTTAAGATACTAGACTGACCATCCCTAGAGCTTAGAGGAAAATATTAAATGTACAGTGCAATAATTTTAAAATAAAATTATTTCTAATACTTAAATTTATCAATTGCTAATAGGTCAATCAATTGCTAAACATCAGGTCATAAAGAATTTTTAATTTCTAACTAAGGTATTTATTTTATTTACTTATTATTATAAATATGAATATTTTTATTATTTTTAAAGAATAATTTTGTTTACTAGGAATTATTACAAATAGCCAATTAGAATTAGGTTTTAATTTTTTAAACTAATAAGTAATAACTACATAATTTAATTAAGTTATTGTTAATAATAATAATATTATTATTATTATACTTGTAAAATTATTAAGGTTAGTATTCAATGCATTTCTGTTGCCGTGACCACACAGTTCAAAATTAATTAGTACCCTCTGAGTTTCTCGGAACATGAATCAATTAATCCACAATAGGTTAACTGTTGTAATTTTGAATCACTGATAAAAAATGTTACCTAATGAAATTTCCACTTTTGTAAAACATTTTTAGAGTTAAATAAAGTTTGGTAAATTTTCTAAATTTTTTCTAAATGTTTCAAATATTCCTGTTTTTCTGCACCATCCTGTATATTGTGATACATAATTCACAATATAGCAGTTGAAAAGAATTTGAAATTTTTGTCAGGAGAAAGATATTTTGTACAATAAATTTATTCAATATCACAGATTTATAAGTTGAATGGTTATTAACAGAAATGTAGTAATCATATTGAAATTTACTATCCATATTGATCAAATAAAACTCAACATTTTCTTAGCCTTTGAGAGGGCACATGAGGAGTTTTTCTTTGTACGTATCGTTATTTTTTAAGAAAACATCTTTCCAGTTGTCAGAAGTTTATTTCCGCTACATTACTCCACAACCTGTATTATAGAAAACGGCCTAATCTATTTTTTCCTCATAGCGTTAATGTAAATTTAATCTTTGTAAATTTTCAGACAGATTGTGGAGGTTTTGTCCGCAAGCGCCCTTTTGTGTAAGTTATTTGTGCGTAGTTTCTTGTGCACTGCTATTTATATTACAAAAGACTTAGTGGAGTTAAATTATTACTGTATTTGTCATTATTATTTTAGTGTTGTGTGTCTTTTTAGAATATAAGTTTCATATTTTACTGTTGTTCCATTTAAAGAGGAGCGAATTCGTAAAATGCTTGGTAGTGTCAAAAAGAGGAAATTTGAAAAATACGAACTACTGGAAATTTTGTTAGACAGATTTTTGATAATTCTGATGAAAACCAGTCTCTGCCAGATGATGAACCTGACGAAGAAACCAATGAAATGGAAAATGAAACAAAGAAAGACATAATAGGTGAATCTGAAAATGACAAAAGTGACCAATTTGTTGAAAATTTGTTAAATTTTGACGTTATAGAGAAAATTCTACTAAAAATCCAGCAGGAAATGGTTACAATGCAGTTTGACTATGAGAAAAAAGCATTTTATAGTTAAAACCAAAATATGCTGAGGTATACTGAACCAGCCTGTCCAATGGAGGACAGCAAGAAGAAACTTAATTCTAATGAGAGTGGGTCATTATCACGCTACACTAGTGGTAACTAGTTAACTTAGAAACGAACAATTATGAGTTGCTTTTCTCAACAAAGACTGTAAGTTTCTGCTAGTTTTATTTTACTCTAGAAGCTATTATGTTATAAAGGCAATCTTTTTTTTATTCACTAATTTGTAGAGTTATATATTTGAAGTTAAACAACCTTATTTTCACTAAATATTGTAAAATTTCATATTTATATATGCACTATCACTATTAAATATTTTTATATTTAGACGTTTAATTACTTATTACAGAGAAATAACCCGAAAACGCACTTCCATAATGAAAACAATAGTCTAGTATACATTGCTAATACGTTTTAACAATTCAAAATATTTTTAGGAATATGACATTTGGAAATTCAAAATTGAACAATATGATTTCTGAAATTGTTTCCAATGTATTTATATAGTATTTAATTGTAAAGTCATCCAAATATAAAAACAAAATCTGTTTAAATTTAAAGTTTTTTGTGCAGAATAAACCTCCGCAAGCGCCCACTCCCATTTGAAACTCTATGCACCCCTCGATGGTTAATTAAATACTATATAATTTCACAACTATTAATTTGGTTATCAAACATGGTATATTGGCATAAATTAACTGTTGTGAACAGCTGAACCAGATTTTAATTCAATTAAAGTTGAATTTATTAGTAACTTTTGGCAAGTTGTACAAAATAGCCATTAACGGCTATTACATATTAATTGAGCTTATAAATGTTATATTATCAGTGGAAGAAAATAATATACGGTGGCGAATATGATACATTCCATTGTATACTAGTACGGAACAAAATAGTCCTTTACCTTGAGAAAAATAATATTTTTACCAACAACATAACATTAGTATGGCACAGTACAGCTTGTTACCAAGATTGAATATATATTTTTTTTAAAGAAATTAACATAAGGCTCTATTATAATAATTTTTATACTTTTTTAATGAAGGATTATGGAATTTGGGAACGAGGGGATAAAGCCAATCATGGATTACCAGAACTGAATGCCAGTTCTATTGGTATGGCTAAAGCTGCTTTAGAAGCTATGAATGAGCTGGATCTCTTTGGTGCCAGAGGAGGTCCTTCATCTATTATACATGTATTGGCTGATGAAGCCCAGAAATGTCAGGCAGTGCTACAAGTAAGTAAAGCTTTGTAAACACTTTAGAAACTGTTTAATTTGTTGTTTTTTAATACTATAAATTATTATGTACAATAAAGATTATTATGGTATTTTAAAGATAAACTATTGAATAATGTTTTACAGCGTCTTAACTATTAAGGATATTAAGAAAGTATGGTTCGATTATCAAAAATATACCATCACAGAATTTTTCAAAAAAAATCTTTCTATTTAAATCCTTACATCTTTCTCAAATTCACTACATAGTTTCCATTTTTGTTTAAACATTTGTTATAAATGTTACAAGCTTTTGCTTATGTCTTAAATATCTCTTGCACTTGAAAAGATAACCAGTCCTCAACTGCTCCTTTCACCTCATCTCTGTAGTGAAGTTCTTGAGGCTGTAAACTCTTTTAGATAGATACAACTCCATTAGGAGTGAAAAGCATTTGATGGCTAGTATGGACTGTACAGAGTACAATCTATTCTCATCCAAAAGATTTGATGTAATTTCAGATTTGATTGGCAGAATAAGGTGTGACACATTGTCAAGCATAAAAAACCCCAGATATCAATAAAACTTGTTACTTATTTTATATTGAATGTGGAAGTTTAGTTAGAGTAGCACAGAAAGTGGATGTGTTTATTGATCTCCTTCACTGCATAAACTTTACTTAAAAGACTCCATTCAAAAACATGGATGTTTTGAGTCTTGTATTCCAGGACTCTATAATCTCCGATGTTGAGATTGGCTGCTTGGCACTGACTTTGGTAATGTTGAGTGGTTCCATTTTGTTAATGGAATTATGACTCTGGAATTATGTGAGAAACCCTTATCTTGTCCTCTGTGATTATGTTCTTTAAAAGTGGACTAAGTGTCATATCATAAAGGTTAAAAAATTCAAGACTATAAGTAAGACTTTTAATTTAGTGGTCGTTAGTAAGAGCCTGGAATCCAAACAAGAGCACAATTTGTTAATTTAATAACTTCCAGTTATAATTTATGCACAGTTTACTCATATTCAGAAAACTCAATGGTCAAGTTTCAAAACTCAAATTGAAATTATGAAATGATAATCTTCACACAGAAATAGTGACAGTGTATTTAGAAGAGAAGCATGATTGTAAACTAGAAGATATGTTCCTGTTAACAAATGTAGTACGCTTAATGAAAAAGAGGTATGGGAGACATTATGTATTAATAAATATAAAAATCTAATTTTAAACAATGAATAGCGTCCTGGCAAAATTTCTATACAATTATAATTCCTATTTGTTATGTCAGTAGGGTGTAAGAGATTTGTTGACTATTAGATTTGACCCTGCCTATGGTATAAAATAAAATGTAACTTTACTGTCATTCTGTTTATGTTTGTGTAGCTTTACGAACTGATGTCTTTGAAATACCTATGACTTATAACTATTATTATTTAATTGTTAATTCAAATGTTCTTGCTTAACTTAAACTTTAGTCATTCAAAGTTTGTTGGTTTCTATGTGTTTTATCCATAGTTTTACATATAATTTATAAACATTTAGTCAAAATCATTTTAAAATAACCAAGATTCTAAACAATTGAGTAGTAACAATTTTAACTGACATTATGTGTCTGTAATGATTACTCAAGGTCATATTGGGATGGCCCTAGTGAAGGAAGATCATACCCTGAACACTTCACTTGATACACTTAAATTCTTGAAGCTGTTAGGTATCCCTTACAAAAAATTGGTTTTTAGAATTGTAACTGGTAAAATAATTACCATTACTATAACAATTCAAAAAAAATTAATTTTAGTGCATTTCATTTATTAAATATTTTCTAGTCAATGCTGCCTAGAGAATCCAGTTCCAAAGAATTAGACAGTGGTCTTTTAGCAGTTATAAGTTTTCCAGCTTTTGCAGTTGATGATCCTTCTCTTATACACCTAACTAGGAATGCAATAATTTCTAAATTACAAGGGAAATTTGGCTGTAAAAGGTTCTTACGTGACGGTTACAAGACACCAAAAGAGGTATTTATTACTTAAAGTAAAAGTATAAAGACAGTAACAATTTGTAAAACACTAAAAGCTGTATTTGATTACATGCCATGAGAGGATCATGTTGAACACATTATTATACTACCAAATACATGTTATTCATCTTCCATAAAGACTTTAAAGTAATCAATTATAGATTAATAGTTTGTGAGGGTTGTTATCAAAATAGTCTAAATTTAAAATCTATATCTATTACAAACTGATTAAATTAAAAAATTTTAAGTAAAAATCGTTCATTTGTGTGTATAGCCCTTTAAATAATCTGCAAGTTTTTGGTAGTTTTTTTAAATACCAATTTAGTGAGCTTAGGGATCTCAAGTTATATATAGTATCACTGGAAACAAAAATGTTTCACTACTTAGAAGGCATAAAACAATTAACACTAAAAAATAATTATATTTATATACTCTCTTTAATACACTTACAAATATTATAAGGTCATTAAATTCTATTCAATATTAAGTCAACAAATGTACAAAATTTAGAAGATTAAACAATTTTAAATTTGAAGGAAATCCAAAGAGTTACAATTGTTGGGATTTATATCTTGAGGTTTTTGGATAACATTTTTTTATCAGTTTACTTGTAAAAAACCAGTACTTTCTCATATTTCTCAGCAAACAGGTTTCATATTTGGTCAGTGCAAAGTAAACTAATGTTAAAATTTAAAGATCTTATCACAGTTTGAAAGTGCAAAATTTATTTTGTTTACGTATTGTTATCCTAACAAACATAAAATTTAATCCCATTATTTATTTAAAGAGGATATCTTCACCTCATCATTGGTAATTGGAAGTATCATATATATATATATATATATATATATATATATATTTTTTTTTTTTATTTTTTTTTTTATTTATTTATTTATTATTTTTTTTTGAGTGTTTCTATGTGCTTTTATGTGTTTCTATTTCAAGACTACAGAGTGGACTCTTACCAAGGTAAGTCTGTCAGTCTCCTAGTCCAAAAAATCTATATATATATATATATTTCCAAGAGATTGCAGTTTTGGACTATTGCCAATAGGTAAGTCTGTCAGTCTCCTACCTAGTCCAAAAATGTCTAAATAAGCTTTAAGCTCTACTAGAACTAACCTATATATATATATATATATATATATATATATATATATATATATATATATATATATATATATATATATATATATATTCTTGATATTTTACATTATACATTGTTTTTCCTTTGCACTGACTTTATGAAGTTAATATATTACTATTGTAAGTAATTTTATCCACCATTAAGTGCAATGATTTTACTTTGAGTGATGAGGCACCTTTTGGTCACTTGACCATTGTCGAATCACTCTGAGTGATTCGACAATGGTCAAGTGACCGAAAGGTGCCTCATCACTCAAGGTAAAATCATTGCACTTAATGGTGGATAAAATTACTTACAATAGTAATATATTAACTTCATATATATATATATATATATATATATATATATATATATATATATATATATATATATATATATATATACAGCCTGCTAACAATATGGAGACCATACATTGGTCATTTTGCATTCAAACTGGCAGCCGGGTACTTGTGACAGCCGTATACGGCTGCCACATAGTAATCCATGTTAATGTAACACCCTTTAACAATAATCGAAATAAAAATCATGTCAATAGGTGTAAAAAGAAGTGTTTTATTGGAGCTATACTGTATTTGGCAGTTCTATGGTCGTTCTGAGTTTTAAAAAAATAATTTGTAATAACCAAACGGCACTCGTATTGATAGCAGAGTGAACGGAATTAGTATATCACAAGTTCGTAACATTTCCGCCAGGGGCAGCATATTCGCCTCCTGTATATAAATTTACTGTATATTTCAACCATTCCCTAACATTATGGCAGCCACAAACTTGGCAACATTGCTGGCATCCACATGGATATCAATCGTACTACGTAATGTATATATTTGAATTGGACAAAGAATCGCTGGAAAGTGACCAATCGGGGGTTTTTGAGGATGCTGAAATCAATGCCGTCATCGAAAGTCACCGGGGATGTAATGGTGAGGCTAAACCCATGTGCTAAAGGGGTTGAATTAGGGTAAAAATGTCAGATGCCTAAGAATAGCGGGATAATGACTGTTCGGGGGTTTTTGAGGATGATTCAATGGTGTCATCTAGATTCACCGGGGATGGACCGGATGAGACGCTACGTAAGTACCAAAGGGATGATTTGGGGTAAAAAAGTCAAAAGTCAAAAAATCGCTGGAACATAACCACTCGGGGGTTTTTGAGGATGCTGAATTCAATGCCGTCATCGAAAGTCACCGGGGATGGACAGATGAGACTCTATGTGAGTGCCAAAGGGATGATTTGGGGTAGAAATGTTAAAAGTGAAATAATTACTAGAAAATAAAAACTCGGGGAAATTTGATGAGGCGGAATTCAATGTCCTCACCGAAAGTAACCGGTAATGCATTGGTGTGGTTCCACGAGAATACCAAAGGGGTGAATTGGGGTGAGAATGTCAGAGGTCAAAAAATCGCTGAAAAATATCCGCTCGGGGGTTTTTGAGGATGCTGAATTCAATGCTGTCATCGGAAGTCTTCGGGGATGTACTTGTGAGGCTAAATCCATGTACCAAATGGTTGAATTAGGGTTAAAATGTCAGATGCCTAAGAATCGCGGAATAATGACCGTTCAGGGGTTTTAGAGGATGCTAAATTCAATGACGTCATCTAGAGTCACCGGGAATGGACCGGATGTGACTACGTAAGTACCAAAGGGATGATTTGGGGTAAAAAAGTCAAAAGTAAAAAAATCGCTGGAACATAACCACTCGGGGGTTTTTGAGGATGCTGAATTCAATGCCGTCATCGAAAGTCACCGGAGATGGACAGATGAGACTCTACGTAAGTGTCAAAGGGATGATTTGGGGTAGAAATGTAAAAAGTCAAAAAAAATACTAGAAAATAACTCGGTGAATTTTGATGAGGCGGAATTCAATGCCGTCATCAAAATTCACCGGGAATGCATTGGTGTGGTTCCACGCGAGTACCAAAGGGGTGAATTGGGGTGAAAATGTCAGAAGTCAAAAAATCGCTGGAAAATATCCGCTCGGAGGTTTTTGGGGATGCTGAATTCAATGCCGTCATCGAAAGTCTCCGGGGATGTACTGGTGAGGCTAAACCCATGCACCAATGGGGTTGAATTAGGGTCAAAATGTCAGATGCCTAAAAATCGCGGGAAAATGACCGTTGGGGCTTTCTGAGGATGCTAAATTCAATGACATCATCTAGAGTCACCGGGGATGGACGGTTGTGACTCTACGTTAGTACCAAAGGGATGATTTGGGGTAGAAATGTCAAAAGTCAAAAAAGTACTAGAAAATAAGAACTCGGGAATTTTTGATTATACGGAATTCAATGCCTTCACCGAAAGTCACCGGGGATCCACTGGTGTGGTTCCACGCGAGTAGCAAAGGGGTGAATTGGGGTGAAAATGTCAGAAGTAAAAAAAATCGCTGGAACATAACCGCTCGGGGGTTTCTGAGCGTGCTGAATTCAATGGCGTCATCGAAAGTCACCGGGGATGGACGTATGTGACTTTACGTGAGTGCCAAAGGGATGAGTTGGGGTAAAAATGTCAAAAGTCAAAAAATTACTTGAAATTAACCACTCGGAGGTTTTAGAGGAGGCTGAATTGAATGCCGTCGCCGGACATGTACTGCGATGGTTCTACACAAGTACCAAAGGGATACATTGGGGTGAAATTGTCAGATATATAACTACTTTAGGGCTTTTGAGGATGCTGAATTCAATACCGTCATCGAAAGACACCAGGAATGGACGGGTGTGGGCTCTACGGGGAGTAGCAAAGGGAGAATTGGGGTAAAAAGGTCAGCGGCCAAGAGATCGTTATAAAATGATAACTGGGGGTTTTTAATGATGCTGAGTCTAATCCTAGCACCGAAATTGGCCATGTACAATCCGGGATAGGACTGCGGGTGTCGCTGTGGGTGAATTGAGGTAAAACTTGCCAGAATCTAAAATATTGCCCATAAATGGGCATTCGAAGATTTTCGAATGTCCTAGTCCCTTGTCATCAAAATAAGATATACGGGGTTACCAAGGGGTGATTTGGGGTAATATATCCCATTGACAATAAATCGCCCGAAATTGGCATGTTTCCAACTATGCAACATAACCAAAAGAATGAGTCGGGTTTGCGACCTTGTATTGGACAGAAGCTGTGCTACATCTATTTACAGAAATGTTTGTGATATGAAAATATAAACAGGCGGCAATCCGATAAAAGTTCTAGCACGTTTGTTTACGTCATGTCTGTCAAACTAATCTTTATAGCTTGGAGCAGTGTTTCAATGCAGCCTGTCCATGTGCTTTAAGAATTTTAAAGACTGTATGCTCGAACGATTCAATTTGAAAAGATAACCGTTTGTCCTAAATTGATAATTTCATAAAAATTAAATTTTTTATTTAATTTTAAAAAAAATGTATTTTGTCTACCTAATTGTCATATATTTTCTTTCCATTTTTACTTAGACTATGTAAACATTTATGTTTGTTTTCTCATTCTTCTTCGGGTAATTAATTTTCTCTCTTTTCGTGTTAATTTCTTTTTTTCTTTTAAAAAGGATGGTATCGTTAGCGGGGGCAGCGGAATGACTTTTCAACCATCCGTTAATGAAAAATTTCTACTATAACCGTAAATAAAAAAACTATAAATAAGTAGACCTTATATTTTTTCAACCTTTATACAACTTAAAATAAACGACAAAGAGAATTTGTTAACCCACATCATTTCATCAACTTATCTTGATCAGCTTATATATTCAGAAAACCTATTATGCCAATATCTACAAATTCCAAGCTTAACCTTTAACTACCGTCATCGTGCCTGACCATCAGCGACGGGTTAGCCGAAGAAGACAGTGATTCAGGTGCTGTATCTAATGACCAACTTTTAGAATGCATCAAAGAGAATAGGGGAATTGTGCAACAGAGTGCAGAAGTAATTGAGTAAAAGATTATGATACCGAATATCAACGAAGTGCATCAGACGATGAAGATGATTTCGAAAAACTGCAACCTCCAGAAATTTACAAATTTTTCTATTTGTATAGAAAAATTGTTATAAACAATGTAGAATTTGTCCAGCAACAAAAAATAGGACTAGTTACATTTTGTAAGCTGACTTTGAACAGCCAATATGTCTAGAATGTTCTGAGTCACTGTGAAAATACTGCTGTCAAAATTGAGTTATTATTTCTAATGCCAGTTTCCATAAATAAAGCTTATAATGTGTCAAATGTTATCTTGTACATAAAGTTGAGTGTTTACAATCAGTGAACAAGAAATAAATAGTGTATGTTAATTATCGTGCGATTATAAGTCTGTTTAGCTAAACTGCGCTAAAATCTGTAGGTTTTATTTACTACAGTTTTCAATTAGTAAATAAAACATAACTGATCTCATAAAACTACATTTACCCTAGTCACATGCAATCAGAATATTCAAAAACAATTTTTATAAAGTAAATGCAAGATAAATTGTTAAACCACACAATAAATCACACTTAGAAATTTTGTGCCTGTGAGCTACAACGGTAGTAATAATGTGACAGAAATTGCAGGACGGTAGTTAAAGGTCAATAAATACTGAATCATCTTTCGTTAATCTCTGTATTGTATACATGAACCTAAATGACATCTGTGCGAGTGTTGTCAGTTTATATTACGATATCAAACTGTCTGGTGTAAACAAACATAGGTCCAAGCCTCACAAAGATAAAGCCTCGCACTCGACAAGTACTCTCATGGATGAAGGCCCGAAAAACTGACTTCTGCATTCTATCTTTTCCATCCCTTTCTCTCATTTACATACGGCGTAAACGTAAATAATTTATCATATTCTCCCAGCGTCAAAATAGTCGTATAAAGACGGAAACATTTGTTACTATCCTCGACTTTAGCCGCTGGTAGTCTATATTTTATTTTATTAATATGTTTATTGAATACATTGGTATTAACTTTTAGTGAAAATATATGGCGCAGGCCATATTAAGTGTTACATCTGTTAATACATGTGTTGTAGACAAGTGTTAACATGTTTGCAATGTTACCAAATTGTAACAATATACAGCAAATAATAGTCACTTTTAGATTATTAAAATCGGAAAGAGATGCTATGACAATTTGAAAAGCAAGTTAAGTTAAAAAATAAATACTTTATCGATCCTATAGTATCTAAGAGCGCCAAGGGAAGAGTACGAGATGCATTGACCGGAACATTAAGATAAGTTTGCTCTGCCATCAAATAAACAAACGCGTCAGAATGGCTTTCGAAGTGTCGGGTGTTTATGTTTCCATATCAAAATTGTATCTGAAAATACATAGCATAGTTCTCTCCAAGATAAGGTCGCGAATCCACAGCTGTATGTCCTTTCCAGCGAACCAACAGTGTATGTTTGAAGGAATTGACAGATGTAATATAATGGGAGTGGTACAATCTCGAAAACTACCGAGTGTCAATTTTTATGAGATTTTTTTATATTAGGATTTTATATTTATTTACTAATAAGTTCAAGAAATAATTCCATCTTGACGATAACACTTGCGTTTTTGCAAACACAAATACCAGTAACCGCATAATTATTTATAGTTTTACGAAAGCATGCTAAAATAGCATATTTACAAATTCCTGAAGTACTTACATCGAGGACTCTAATGAAACACTTGGCAACATTATCTCAACTCTTCCAAATGAATGACCAAGGTATTAAAGAACTAGCGTTATTTATAGGCCATACAATATCATTTTTATCAATAATAAGATTATTTTTTTTTCATCCAAAATACTCAAAAATAGTTTGAAAGATATAAATAATGTAGCAAAGAAAGAACACGTGGATATATACACAGATTCTATGACCATAAGGGCTAAACATTTTAAGTACTTATTTAAGGATACATGTATCATAGGTGTTAATATGCCAATTAAACTAGAGAGCAGTTCAGGCGGTTTAAGCAATGGTAAATATTTAAAATTCTTTATTTCTACATCTCTGAAGATTATATGTAAGGATATAGTTCTTCCCAATGTATATTACAGTAATCAAAACGTTTCCGTTAAGCAATGTAATAAGTCTATTATGTTTATCCTCGATATTCTAGTCCCAAGAGTAACTTTAATGTCTATGGGATTTTCACTCACTTTAGAGTTGCATAAAAAACTGTTTCAATTAAGGTGATCATTGGTACGGAAACAAATACAGTAGTGCATGGATAATTCGAGGTAGATGGGACCGAGACACCGTCGGATTACACGGAAATAGCTTCCTGTACACTAGAAAAAAACAGGAGTTCTAATGAACCGTAATACTATAATTAAGAATGCACAAAATACGTTTGTAGAACTTTATTGATTACAGTACATACATAAATTAATGTTGCTTGGCTCTTCAAGACTACTGTACTGATTCTTGCTTGAGAGGATACCATACGATATGAATACCATACAAGTATCGGCAATTATAGCTAAAAAAAAGCCGATGTCCGTTGTAATCTTTATCAGGACGCCCAATGTTTTGATCGTAGATAGTCTTTTTGTTCGCCTACCATAAAAATAAAACGAGCATATCAGTAAATCTAAAGTATAGTGAAAAATTACCGTGATCATCGGTAGTAAATATTTATGATTATCAACGTCTAAAGATTGACTACAAAACGTTTTATAAGCTCTTGGTTAGGGTTGCTTAACTGAAGTAATTTTCTATCAACGAAGAATAGAGAATATTCAAATTGAAATATTAGGTCTGTAATTAGGAGTTATAACAAACTAGTGGTAGGATTCGTAAAATGTATAAACAAAGGAGACAGTTTTGAGAAGTGATTGAGTATTAGCAGACTTTGTCTTGAGATCAGACACAGCCGAACGAACTAAAATCATTCTGATACTAACTATAAAAATGTATTTAACATGTCGACCGAAGAACGGAGAGATTTTTTAAAGTGAAAAAAATCTACAAAACAGTCATTTTCTTTTACGTCTTGTTTTTTTAACAAGAAATACCATCATAGTGACTAATTTCATTCTGTCAATCTGCATAACGCTATTTTACAGCTAGTTTTTGAAGACTGGTTCCTCAGCTATATTCGCCAAAATATTTGTAAATTTTTTCACCATAATAATAATAATAATAAATCAAATTGTAGATATACGAGCCAGGAGGGATACGGTTAATGATAGAATTAAAGAAGATTAAAATATGCTTAAATCTTATCAGATATATTTTCAGGTGCAGTCTATGTGTCTTGATGAAAGTAACAATACAATCAAGGTGAAATGTCATTCTATCAGAAAATATCTAAGGGAGGAATCAAAGAAATGTTTTCACCTGCCAACAACGACTACCAGGAAAATTTAATGAATGTAGTTAAAGAAGAACTTTTAGAAAAAAATAGGTCTTTACTGAAACACATTTGTACCTATAATAACTTATGACAAATCAAATATGGTGGATAAATAAAATAGATGTATTACATTGCTTACCGATAACGTTTTTCACCGTGATGCCTAGCTACAATGCAATATACATTGGGAAGAACTATATCCTTACAGTTTTTGGTTACATTTGGCTGTCGTAAGTACAGAAATAATATTATTTCAATGTTTAATTTTTTTACCCGAAAATGGTAATTTGTGCTCGTTTGAACCTATAAAATATAGACGTGTTCAATGGGCCTACGTGAAAGAAATTACCATTAGATGAGATTCGACCAAATAAAAGCCTTCTTTTATTTACAATGTACAATAAAGGTAGATTTTTCTGGTTACCTACCTGAGGTAAAGGTGATACAATATATCGAAGAAGTTTTTGAAATAAAGTAAGAAATGTATCGCCATTACGTCTAAGCTAAATTAGAACAGATGTAAATTGGCCTTTACATTCATTCGTCGCAGAAATTGAACACCACACAGACACAGTGTTTGTTAATCCCCGTGGCATGGGCTTGATAGGCACTTATAGGTGGTGTTGGTTGCCAGGTGCGTCTTCTGGATTAATGAAGTTATATTCAATGTTTTTACCTCCATCGAAGTTGATTTTTAAAACTATTTCTTCATTAATTAATTAGTTTTTAGGTTTATATTTTTTTTGTTACTTTTTTTCTCTATTTATATATAGGGAAAGAAAAATAAATACTTGTTTAAACACAAGATTTTCCTTTTCATATATTTTCTCGTTTTATATTTATTAGTCATTTAGTTAACTAGTGTTATAAGTAATATAAAATTTGCACTTATTATTATATTCATTCTTTTCATTTAATAATATATCTACACAATTTTGTATATTAAGTTTCCTTTCTTTGCTACATTATTTATATTTTTGTAACAATTTTTGTTTATTTTGGATGAAAAAAAATATATATTATGTTATTATTGACAAAAATATCATATATCTTTGAAAGTGTAATAAAATATAGTAGAAATCACTTGAAATACAAAATTTCATTACATCCCGGACCCTCAGCTCAAGTGGTCTGACGTAATATCTTATTATAATTTTTGTCCGTAAAATGCTTTAGTGATAACCCGAAATCATTGCAACTAAATGTATGCTCCACATTACAAATATTACATTAACATTTAATTTGAAAAAAAACATTATTATTGCTTATTCTTTTTTTTTTATAGACAACAGTAAATAGAATTTTATGCTTTTAAAATCATAATATATATACACTTCTATTTAACCTACTTTAGATCAAAGTAGTAAACATTATTAAACTAAGAAACATTTACCCTAACCCCAAGTTAAAAAAAAAAATATCCACATTGCGGGGGTTTCCCAAGGTTTTCATTTTCGTAAAATAAGGTTGACTTATAATTTTTTAAATCAATGTTTATTTCCGTTAGATCAAAAGTAGCGTTTTAAATGAGGTATTAAAATAATATTGCTTATAAACGCTATGGAATTGGAATTTTCACAAAATATAATAGTTCTTAATTTTTTGCGTTTACATTAATAAAGTTGAATGTGAAAAATTAGGTTCACGATATTTCGTATAAGAATTAAAATCACTGTATGTATGGAGAAATCAAACTCTTACCTTTAATAACTATACTCAAAATCCGGCATTTGATAGACAACAAACTTTAAAGTGAGTTTCAAGCCACCGGCAAGAATTCTATGAATTAACTGATAAAATCTTCCTT
This sequence comes from Prosapia bicincta, assembly GCA_036971475.1. Taxonomy (NCBI): domain Eukaryota; kingdom Metazoa; phylum Arthropoda; class Insecta; order Hemiptera; family Cercopidae; genus Prosapia; species Prosapia bicincta. The sequence goes on along the minus strand of JBAIZL010000001.1, from coordinate 360,136,874 downwards.
TTGTCCTGAATTACGAACAGTTTTCTAAATTACTACATCAAAACATAAATTTTTACTTACTTTATTATTTGTAATTTTTAAAAATATCCACACACAAAATAAAATATTTTTAACATAATATGTATATAACAGGTGTTATCATCGATCTATTAATTGTACCACAAGTATTACACGATATAATCCTAGAACACAAAGGGTCAAAAATATTTGTAATATAACATGGGCAACAGCATGTGTATTTGGACACAGAAAGGTTGAACTTGCTATAATAACACTAACAGAGTTTTATCGTATCTAAATTTTATCTCTCCCTTTGAGCAGGATCTTGTGACACTTGCAAAGCGCTTGACTGTGCTTGTAAATATTTCAATAAATTAACTGCAAACATTTACTATCAAACACTTGTATAAGAAATATTCATAACCCAATGATTTTAAATTAAACAATTAAAATTAGAGATAAGTTCAACAGTGGTTGTAAAATAGAATATTGACTAATCTATTACAAGTTTCAATATCTTATTCGCAAACAACTTGTCGCACAAGTATATTAGGAGCTAGAAGGTAAAACAAAATTGAAACAAGAAAAGGAAACTCGTTTTATTTGGAACTGCATGAGCTCAATAAAATATCTCACAATCTGTCTAACTTCCTTACAGATTACGACAGCTGATGATAAGAATGAATAATCTAATATTTATGATTGTGCCCAGCTTCCACTCATCTTCCGTTCCAAACATATGACTAATCACACTTTTCCCGCTATTTTTTAACAGTGTCTGGAATCGCACTCTCGAAAACTCACACGTGCGTTATCCTACTTTCGATGACGAAATTGGAGTCACCCCTTGGAGAAACCCAGAGTATTATTTTACTAGACATTTTTCTAGTATCTGACATTTTCATAAAAATTAACCACCCTTTCTACTCCCGTAGAACCACACCCTCATATTCCCATTAGCTTTTAATGACGGTATTGGACTCAGCACCCTCCAAAACACTACGATTGATCATTTTCTAGTTTTTTTTGCCTTCTCACAGTTATACCCCCAATTCATCATTTGCTATTCCCATAGAGGGTCACCCGTATATTCACATTGACATTCGATTACGGTAAATGACTCAGCACCATTAAAAACCACCCGAATATTCATTTTCAATTGTTTTTTTGCCTTCTGACAATTTTACCCCAATTCACCCCTTTTCTACTCCCGTAGAGCCACACTCGTGCATTCCCGATTAATATGGAAGACGGTATTGGACTCAGCAACCTAAAAAACACTACGATTGATCATACTCTAGCTTTGTTTTGCCTTCTCACATTTATACTCCAATTCATCATTTGCTACTCCCATAGAGGATCACCCGTGTATCTCCATTGACTTTCGATAACAGTAAAAGACTCACCTCCTTTAAAACCCCCCGAGTGATCATTTTCCATTGTTTTTTTGCCTTCTGACAAGTTTTACAGCAATTTACTCCTTTCTACTCTTGTAGAGCAACAACCGAGCATCCCCGTTTAATATTGTAGGCGGTATTGGACTCAGCACCCTCCAGAACACTACGATTGATCATTTTCTAGTTTTTTTGCTTTCTCACAATTATACCCAAATTCATCATTTGCTACTCCCATAGATGGTCACCCGTGTATTTTCATTGACGTTCGATAACGGTTAAAGAATCAGCACCATTAAAACCCACCCAAATGATCATTTTCAATTGTTTTTTTGCCTTCTGACAATTTTACCCCAATTTACCAATTTCCTACTCTCGTAGAGCAACAACTGAGCATCCCCGTTTAATATTGTAGGCGGTATTGGACTCAGCACCCTCCAAAACACTACGATTGATCATTTTCTAGTTTTTTTTTCCTTCTCACAATTATACCCCCAATTAATCATTTGCTATTCCCATAGAGGTTTACCCGTGTATTCACATTGACGTTCGATTACGGTAAACGACTCAGCACCATAAAAAACCACCCGAATGTTCATTTCAATTGTTTTTTTGCCTTCTGACAATTTTACCCCAATTCACCCCTTTTCTACTCCCGTAGAGCCACACCCGTGCATTCCCGAGTAATATGGAAGACGGTATTGGACTCAGCAACCTAAAAAACACTACGATTGATCATACTCTGGCTTTGTTTTGCCTTCTCACATTTATAAACCAAATTCATCATTTGCTACTCCCATAGAGGATCACCCGTGTATCTCCATTGACTTTCGATAACAGTAAAAGACTCACCTCCTTTAAAACCCCCCGAGTGATCATTTTCCATTGTTTTTTTGCCTTCTGACAAGTTTTACAGCAATTTACCCCTTTCTACTCTTGTAGAGCAACAACCGAGCATCCCCGTTTAATATTGTAGGCGGTATTGGACTCAGCACCCTCCAGAACACTACAATTGATCATTTTCTAGTTTTTTTGCTTTCTCACAATTTACCCAAATTCATCATTTGCTACTCCCATAGATGGTCACCCGTGTATTTTCATTGACGTTCGATAACGGTTAAAGAATCAGCACCATTAAAACCCACCCAAATGATCATTTTCAATTGTTTTTTTGCCTTCTGACAATTTTACCCCAATTTACCAATTTCCTACTCTCGTAGAGCAACAACTGAGCATCCCCGTTTAATATTGTAGGCGGTATTGGACTCAGCACCCTCCAAAACACTACGATTGATCATTTTCTAGTTTTTTTTTCCTTCTCACAATTATACCCCCAATTAATCATTTGCTATTCCCATAGAGGTTTACCCGTGTATTCACATTGACGTTCGATTACGGTAAACGACTCAGCACCATAAAAAACCACCCGAATGTTCATTTCAATTGTTTTTTTGCCTTCTGACAATTTTACCCCAATTCACCCCTTTTCTACTCCCGTAGAGCCACACCCGTGCATTCCCGAGTAATATGGAAGACGGTATTGGACTCAGCAACCTAAAAAACACTACGATTGATCATACTCTGGCTTTGTTTTGCCTTCTCACATTTATACTCCAATTCATCATTTGCTACTCCAATAGAGGATTACCCGTGTATATCCATTGACTTTTGATAACGGTAAAAGACACAGCACACTCCAAAACCTCCCGAGTGATCATTTTCAATTGTTTTTTTGCCTTCTGACAATTTTACCCCAATTTACCAATTTCCTACTCTCGTAGAGCAACAACCGAGCATCCCTGTTTAATATTGTAGGCGGTATTGGACTCAGCACCCTCCAAAACACTACGATTGATCATTGTCTAGTTTTTTTTTGCCTTCTCACAATTATACCCCCAATTCATCATTTGCTATTCCCATAGAGGGTTACCCGTGTATTCACATTGACGTTCGATTACGGTAAACGACTCAGCACCATTAAAAACCACCCGAATGTTCATTTCAATTGTTTTTTTGCCTTCTGACAATTTTACCCCAATTCACCCCTTTTCTACTCCCGTAGAGCCACACCCGTGCATTCCCGATTAATATGGAAGACGGTATTGGACAATCTAAAAAACACTACGATTGATCATACTCTAGCTGTGTTTTGCCTTCTCACATTTATACTCCAATTCATCATTTGCTACTCCCATAGAGGATCACCCGTGTATCTCCATTGACTTTCGATTACGGTAAAAGACTCACCACCTTTAAAACCCCACGAGTGATTATTTTCCATTGTTTGTTGGCCTTCTGACAATTTTACCCCAATTCACCCCTTTCTACTCCCGTAGAGCCACAACCGTGCATCCCCTTATAATATTGAAGGCGGTATTCCACTCAGCACCCTCCAAAACACTACGATTTATCATATTCTAGCTTAGTTTTGCCTTGTCACAAATATACTCCAATTCATCATTTGCTACTCCCATAGAGGATCACCCGTATATCCCTATGACGTTCGATAACGGTAAAAGACTCATCACCATTCAAACCCTCCGACTGATCATTTTCTAGTTTTTTTTGCCTTCTGTTATTTTGACCCCAAGTCACTCCTTTACAACTCCCATAGAGCCCCACCCGTCCATCCCCGTTAAATTTTGTTCACTTGTATCCCCGTCAGCTTTCGATAGTTGTACATGTTTATGAAAACTAACAACCAGGACTTATGTGAGTTGAGTAAATAATTGGCTAGCTGAAATGAAGAAGGGACATTCTAATGTTTATGTTTTCACCGTGATTACACACACCCAGTGTCTTACAGTATAAACATTTGACTAGTCAGACAGTCGCACCATAGTGGCAACACTGTTGGTTCTCGTATCGTTAGTGGCGTGGGAATAATATACACACCGGCTGCCATATTGTTATTAGACTGAACGAATATATACAATGGCTGCCATATTGATGCCTAAATGAAATGCTGCCGCATTGATAGTATTTCAGTCAATTTTGTATTTTTAAGATTTTATGAAATTAAAGGAGTAGTATCATGTTTATTAGAAATAAATTATACACGACGAAAAACATATGTACTTCACTCCTTCAGGTGGCTGCCATATGGTTGCAAAATGAAATGCTGCCATATTGATAGCGGGATGTTTATATATATATATATATATATATATATATATATATATATATATATATATATATATATATATATATATATATACTTTCATTATATGTACTTAAACAAGAATCTTACTTGGTATTTATGCGAGTTAATTTTCAAAGATTGATAGTATCTTCATTGTCGAGCATCAACTACAAGAGTTGATGCTCGACAATGAAGATACTATCAATCTTTGAAAGTTAACTCGCATAAATACCAAGAAAGATTCTTGTTTAAGTACATATAGTGAAAGTGCTAAGTGGATACAAGAAAACAGTGTTGCAAAGTTAAAAAAAAATATATATATTCTTGATATTTTACGTTATCCATTGTTTTTCCGTTACACTGACTTTATGAAAATTGTCGAATCACTTTATAAGGAGTGATTCGACAATGGTCAAGTGACCGAAAGGTGCCTCATCACTCAAGGTATAATCATTGCACTTAATGGTGGAAAAAATTACTTACAATAGTAATATATTAACTTCATAAAGTCAGTGCAACGGAAAAACAATGGATAACGTAAAATATCAAGAATTTAACAACTACCAAGGTAAACAACTGTACCGTAAATATCTTAATTTCAAAATCAAACTCCAGAATTGCATCAACAAAATACACTTTAATAAAAAATGCTTAACACTTAATATGATACCAAAATACGCTAAATTACACTTAAAAAATAATCAAAACACTATTTGCACTTAATGGTGGAAAAAATTACTTACAATAGTAATATATTAACTTCATATATATATATATATATATATATATATATATATATATATATATATATATATATATATATATATATATATATATATATATATGTATATATTTGCAGAATTAAGCCTTCCCCAGAAGCAAAGCACATTATCCATCAACGACATGAATTTATTTTATAATTTTACCTAATAAGTGTTCATTAATCGAACAACCTGTTGCCAAAATTTTAAATTAAAATAAATTTTCAAACTAATTATAAAAATAATGTAGAAATTTAATTTTTCTGTTATAATATTGGTTGTTGAAAGTTAACATTATTTTTTGGCTAAAAGTGATTTTACATGATAAGCATTTGTTAAGCATATTTAAAGGTGAAATGAAAAGAGAAACATGGAGATAGGAATCTAAACTTCTGATCAAACTTTTCTGACTATAAACTCACCCTAGAAAGCCTTGGGTGCTTTATGCGCTATTGCATAAAAGAGTGTAGGTTTTATTAAAGTGATAATAAAAGCAACATAAATTACAATTTTGTAAATGATGTAAAATAATTGCCTGGTATCTAAATTTCCTATTTAATCTTTTCTGTCTGTTAGTCAAATACATACAATTTGTACACAAAAGTTGTTAACTCAGTTTGCTCTGTCCTTGGGAGAGAGTATTTGAAGATTATGCTATTAGAAAAAATGACATTGTTTTCTTAAAAAATACAAATAACCTTATTTGTCAATATATTAAAAGTTTTTTTGTAAACTGCAAACCAGAGGTTCCCAAATTGTTTGCAGTGGAGTGCCTTAGAATTGATCATTTAAATAAAAAATACCTTGACGTTAATTAGAATTTATTGTACACAATGTTGTAGTTAGCAGTAAAATTGTTAAACTATTTTTTTTTAATAAAGAGCAGCTAAGCTATGTAATACTGTTCTGTATTTACTTTTTATGTAGTGAATAGATTTTTTTATTAATAAGGTAAAATTCTTTTGTGGCTCATATCCACTACCTAGTCCAGGCCTAAACAACATATCTAATAATTATTTTAATAGCCTTTAAAAAATTTCTGAAAAATAAATCAGTATTGTGCTTGAATGGTATTAAGTGCAATAGTAAAAAAAAGTAATAAATACAAATTTATTTAAAAATTAGCTAGTAACAAAATATTGACTTATTTTCTGTTGAGATGCTACCAGAAAATAATTTTACCTCAAGGGAGCCATGGGTTAAAAAAGTTTTGAAACTACCTACTGTTATAAGCTCTGATTACTATAAAACTGTAGAAAAACGTGTAAATTAAAAAAAAAATAATAATTGTATGATCAGAAGATGTAAATTGGTTAAAATTTGTATTAATCCAAACAATATGTAAGTTTTGTGATAGTTATTTTCTTTTAATTAACTTAAAGAGTTCTAATAATTCCAGGATCCAAATCGTTTATATTATGAACCTTGGGAATTAAGAATGTTTGAAAATATAGAATGTGAATGGCCATTGTTCTTCTGTTATCTTACACTGGACTACTGCTTTCAAGGAAATATGGATGCAGTTGATGAATATGACAATGCTTTGGATCAGGTAAAGAATTAATACTAAATTAGCTGATAATATCTCTTGTAAAAAATAACATAATAAAGATAATATTTATTTCTTAAATAGATTAAATTGTGTTTTTTTTCTAATATTAACCCAAATATAAAGCAATATTTAGAGTATTGAAAACCAATTAAAAGACAGTTCAGGATCTCCTAAAACAGGAAAAAAGTAGTAAATGTCTGCATTATAGATTTGTGTTATAGATAATTCACAGGTTTTGTTTACTCATTTATTAACCCTTAGCAGTCGACTGTCAGGGGAGCCCCGTATATTGTAGTTTACTCGTATGTCGGGGGTCACCCGACACGATTTTCAAATGCCTATAACTCGACTGCGGCGAGGCCCACGACATTCAGTCTTTTACCATTTGGTGCTACACTCTATTGACAATAATGTGAACTAAGTTGAAAATGTCTAGGAATATGTGAGTCATCACAAAATCTAGTTTGCCGCTACGTTGTAAGCTGCATGTAGGTTACAGTTTTGCAGGTTATTTGTTTACTCGTGGCTTCACGTGCAATTAGTGATTCTGAAATTCCTGATCTTTTACTTGATCCTGATTTATTAGAATGTAGTTCAGTTTCATAAACAAAATAATTAAACCAACAGGTATTTGTAAAAATATAACCAGTTTATGGGTGGCGTAGATTTAGCTGTTCAATATAATGAACTGTGCAGTTTTACGAGACGAACAAATAAATCATGGAGGAAAACTTTTTTATCTGGCCATTAGATGTAGCTGTAGTAAACAGTTTTATTATCTATAATGAAAAAAAAGGAAATGAGAGAAAATCCTGTTAAACAAAAATAGTTTCCCCAAAACTTGGTGAGGGAACGCATTGGTGATATCAGGAATAACCCGTATAGTAAGAGGGGTCGGCCATCAACTACTGACAAAGAATAAAGACTGAATGGGAAATTACAATTAATCTTTTCCAATGATACAAGTAGTTCTAAGGATTGTGTAGTTTGCAGTAACAGGAAGATAAAAGGAGGTAGAAGGGAAACAGTTTTTCACTGCAAAACATGCAGTAGAAAACCAGGACTTCATCCGGAATAATGTTTTCAAAGATATTATACTCTGCAAAACTACAAATAAGATAATAAATTCATGTACATACAGTATTAGTGAATAAAAATAGCTTAGTTGACTAAAATCATATAAGAGAAAACAAAGTTTTCCATAAACAAAAATGCAACTTGGAGGTGAGGAATTTTTCTCAATTTAATTACAATTGGGGAAGCAAAGCATGTTAAAAAAATCCGAGCACTAAGGGTTAAGTAATGAATTGTTAAAATTTTTATGCATAAAATACCTTACCATGGACTGCCTGGTAAAGATTTGTAACATTAGACGTTAAATATCACAGCAATTGTTCAAGTATATGTGTGTTACAACAGAAAACCTATCCTGGCTCAACACATAGCAGTCAAATGATACTCTTATTTTCTGAGTACATCCCATCCCAACCTTTACCATGAAATCATACTTTTATAGCCATTGATGGTAAATGGTTTAATCTCTGAGCCTAAACTCTGGTTTAGAACTTGTATCTCAAGAATTAAATTTCTCAGGAAAACCATTCCCTTAATTTAAAAAATTCAGTTAGCTATGTTTCACTTTATAGAAATGTCCTTTGGCAGTGAAATTAGAGATGTTTGACTTAAAGACTATATTATGTAGGAATTTCTTTGAAACTGATTGACTTAAACAGGTTAATAACTCTATTAGGCTTATTAGAAAAAACATGTTTTTATTTTTTAACCCTTTGATTAGCAACATATGCCTGCCCTGATTTGGCCCTTGGGAGCAACATATTCTTGAAAATTGTTATGCTATTTCTTTTTTCTAATTTGTCCTTTATTATTCTCTATTTTTTTAATTTATAGTAAGTTTTGTAATATTTGTTAATATTTTCATTTTATTTACTCATTTTCTCATGTTAACCAAACTTTACCTTACTGACAATTTCTTTGCTAAAAGTTATCTGTTAATCTTTTTTTTCTTGTAAAATACCTATTCATTGTGAAATACAGCACAAACTTTAAAACGATTTGTAAACACGTGAGAAAAACCATAGACTTTAAACACAAAAGAACTTCTTCATTTTTCAAACCCCTATTCGTTGTAAAATACCGTACAAACTTCAAAACTATCTGTAAATATGAGGGAAAACCCATAGTCTTTGGAAACAAAAGAATGTTGACTATGTACTCTGTGTAGTATTTACTGTCTAGATAGTTGCAAATATTCAACTTAGAATACAGCACAATACACAGGAAAACAAATCATAAACATACGCCAATGCTAATCTGAGAGAAATGGTAGAATGTACATATACAGGCATTCTTTCGCTGGCTGATACACGATCTCACGTTCTGGTACGTGAATGCTAATTAATCATAGGGTTGAAGGAATATACTCATTCTTTTAAGGGTTTTATATCATTGAAAAACATAAGTTTACATTTCAATAGTTTAAATATTTATATCCTTTTCTGATCTACAATCATAAAAAAAATCAAAGAATATCAATTAATTTTCACCCTTTTCAAAAAGGCAATATTTTAAAAATATTTACAATATTCAAATAAGACTTTAGTATATTATTAAATAAAAGAATATGTAAAAAAGTTTTTTTCATTAAAAAATTATTAAAATATCATTTACAAAAATTAATTAATAGCAATATAAACATGCAATTGAGTACATTCTTCTGCCTTTCCTAACATCATAACATTATTTTTTGTTGACGAGTTTCAGATTTACTTTAAACTTCACTCATTGACTACAGTTTAAAGTTTTTATATTAGAGTTAATCCAGAAAGTGTCAACAAAGAATAATGTTTTGATGTTGGGAATGGCAGAATGTAGTCAAACGTATACCAATATTCCTAACAGGAATAAAGAAGAGTATATTAACAATTGTAGGAATTTTAATTTGTATTTTACAATATATACTGAGGGCACACTTACAATATATATTGAAATATTTGAAAGCTGTATGAATTGTATAACTTACAAATAAAGCTCGAAGGATATGTATTGAAAACCATTCCTCAATTATGAGTACGGATCATGGATGTACCTCTATGGATTAACACATAAAAATATGTCTTTTATCTGAAATTGTGTGAATAGAAAATTTGTTACACCCCCCAATATTTTGGTTAAGCAGGGTTTTACTGTATTTCTCACTAAATACTTGGAATAATTTACTGTAATTTATTATTAATAAATAATACACACAATCTCTAACCACAAATATTTTTATTCTAGTCTTATGTACATTTCGGTTACAAAGTAACCATCCTCAGATACATGTCAATTAGGGATGGGCCGATTCCGATTCTCGATTCCAGGAATCGTCGATTCTAGGTGGTATCGAGGAATCGTCGATACTCGATTCTTCATCATAAAAGTGTCGATTCCGATTCCTATTTTGTTAACTATTAAAATATGTGTGTGGAGTAATTTTTTGGAAAAATAATGAATTACCAACTATATCTTATTTATGTATTAGTTGATTTGAATGAATTAAATGATAAAAGTAAACGAAAATATTATTATTTATGAAGCAACAGCAATCAAGATCGTAACCATTTCCGGTCGTTTGACATCGCTCATCTCTCTCTCTCTCTCTCTCTCACTAGAGCGGATTCGATACTCTCTCTCTCCCCCACGTGTCTTACTGCCACTGATTTATAGATGTCAGAACAAAACACAAAAAAAGTAAAGTAAAAACTCGATTAACCGTGACATGATGGTTGAGCGAATAGACGGATAACAAAAACACTGTAATATTCCTCCGAAACTTAACCTCAATAAATTATATTATAGACAGATATCACTCTCACAGTAATGTAATATATTTGGGAGCGAAAAGAAAATAAATACTATTGTAATAGCAAATGAAACTATTTATTACATAATAAACAGATCCGCACAGTAGCAAAATAATGTACAGTAATATAAACTTACAGGTGAAATAGTTCGTGTAGTTTAACAAACAAAGCGAACGCGTCACTGCACCTTAATACTTTAGCTGCCGGCCACAATATCGGCGTTTTCATAGAGAATTGCCAAAATATTTTAAGCTCATTTTAAAATAATGTGTTCTTATACTTTGTTCCCCTATCATATCTAAGTATGAATATACGTTACTTATCATAATATTTATAAAAATACGTGTTGGACCAACGGGCCAAACATAGTTTTTTCCTACCGTAAATGAAATGTAAATAAACTCCCTCTGACCAATTGACCCGACATTGTTTTTGATTTAATTAAATTTTATTATCTGTGTAACACTGTTTTGATATTTTTTGTGTTTTGTGTTAGCAAGAAACAACAAAACCATAATTTCATGTCCCGGTTACCCAAATAATAAACTGACTGGTGATAAAAGTGTTTTGGTGCCTATCACTAAGACACGTAAACGTTTCACGTGTGATTGATTTGTGAGTTTATAAATATTTTGAATATAGAACTAAAGTGTAATATATTCTCTCTCTGATAAGTAATGCTACAGGTCCAGTAAATACTATCCAAGATTCATATTAAGTAAAAGTTTTAACACCAAATAATTTACTTGTTAAGGAATTTACGTTATAATTTACTTCCTAGAAAGGATGAGTTTATCTAAGTATGTCAATGTTTGTACTTAACTTTCACAAAGTCCGTTTTTAAGGATTATTTTACAACTAAATATTTAGTCACTTGCCGTCGTGTCAATTCGATGACGGTTAACAGAAACTGACGGTGGAAAACCACATAATATATCAAATATAAAAAAGCACTTAACAACATTCATTTTGCCCAAATTTATCAACAAAAAAGATCTATACTTGAAGAAACTTTATCCTCAGACACTGGACCTACAAGTGATAGTCCGTTAGAAATCAACTGGGATTGAGTAATAAATACAAAATAGGCCTGAATCAGTTGCACTTGTTATAGACACCTGCAGAAAAAAGGTCCCACCAGATGTAGAGAAGGTATGCCCCACTAATCCAGAATGTTGAGGAAGAAGGTACCCCAGGGGAATTGACAGTAGAAGAAGAAGTAAACTATTATCTGGGGGAACCATTAGTCAGTCCAGATTGTGATGTTGGGAAGTATTGGGCAGTACAAAGTGCCAAATACCCTCATTTAAATGCAATGGCAATAAAATACTTGTCTGCCCACTCGCGACAGTGTTTTCTGAAAAACCTTTCTCAACTTCAGGAGTTATATATGACAAGCGATGAAACTAGCTTGACCCACAACGTGTTCAAATGCTTGTGTTTTTGAACAGAAATGTACATTACCTGCCAGACTTTTAAATATTAAAAACTATCCTATTTGTATTAATTTTTTTACTTTTTATGTTGTTCGTTTGTTTTTAATTTTTGTTTTGTTTTGAGAGACAATGTAAATAGGCTTAGGAATTTTTTCAAACATCATAATATAAGTAAAGTTCACATGTTTAACTTTAAAATAAGTCATTACTTTAATCTGATATGTCTTTATGCTTTTAAAAATTCCTATTGATAAATCAAGGTTGAAGGTTTTGTGTAGCCTATTACATTAAAACAGAATTTTTACAAGGTGTTGCCATATGACCAAGATGTTAACTAAATTAATTATTAGAGAACTAGCATGTAAGCTAACCTAACTTGAAAGAATCGAGAATCGACTAAAGAATCGAGAATCGAATGGAAAATTTTAGAATCGGAATCGGAATCGAAAATTTTAGGAATCGGCACATCCCTAATGTCAATACATACACTCTAATAAAATAATTTCTGAATACAAATATTTCTGGTTAGAGGTTATGTGTATTAATACTGTATTTGTTTATAATTTTATTTGAATAAGTTTTTAGTGAGATTTGTATCATATAAGGTTTACTGTGTGATGTATGTATTTGAAATATAATTATATTTTAAAATAAATGTATATTACATTTGATCAAATCAGACAACTGTAGTTAGTTATATTTGCAGATTTTAATCAAGAGTGAGGACGGTATGAGGCTGGTACCAGAGTTGTTTACTGTGCCTGGAGACAAAGTAGATGCGGAATACAATAATCCTGGTAGCCAACAACGTGCACCTATTGGGAGGTGTCCTTTCATGTGGGCACAGTCTTTGTACATTTTGGGCAAACTCTTACAGGAAGTAAGTTTTTATTTCATTTAATTTTAATGGGAAAAAGAAATTAACAGTGATTTTGTATATTAATAGGAAAAAAATAATATTGTAAACAATGAGTTAGGCCCTATTCCAAATTCTATATTATTGTAATTAGCGTAACTAAAGGGAAAAATATAAAAAATAAAATTTATTGTAACTTTTAGGTTAAATATTTTGACATAATAATAATAATGTGTAATATTAATTATCTATTTTGTTTATATGTAATTATGTTGTATGTTACAAATTTTATTGTAATTATTGAGTTAGGTACAAAATTTCTATTTGTTGTATCATGTTTAAAGTAGGGTTAGTAACTGTTATTTTGACAAGTGGGCGTGGCAACGCCTACTGTATAAATACGGAAGTGTAACCTTACTTTCAACCTAGTTGTAAGTTAGAGTTTGTAGTAGTAACACCACTGATGATGATGACTTGGTCATTGAAATTTATTATTTCTTTTACCATTTACTACTTAATTTTTATGTAAGTACATAAAGCTACAAATCATTGAAACTACCATGATTGGGCAGCTGAATGGTAATCCAGTTTTACTCTTTATATATATTAATATGTAAGCTCTTGCCTATAGTTACACTTATTTTTTGTCCAAATGAAGACAGCTGTTTTGAAAGATGTGTCCCATTGTCAACTCAGGTGTTACAAGACAAAAACTATAAAACAATTATACAAACAGAAAAATAATCCCATAAAAATTACTTTTTTACTTTAAAATGTATAAATATAAAACTGGTAACTCAAGTTGATGATGGAAATAAGTTAATCCTATTTCAGTATCATGGTTTCAGCACTGCGTAGTAGAAAACCTGACTCCAACACACATAGTGTTGCTCTCTAGCAAACTATGTTAAATTTAATTTTTAATTGATTTAAAATATACAAAATCTATCTTATTCTGTAATTAATCTAAATTAATTGTCATTTATAAAAATTATATGAAGGTTTATTCAATGGCCCACATTAATAATATCTAAATACAAAATTAAAACAATGAATATAAATATAGCCATATTTTTAAACAGCAACACTATAGTTGAACAAACCTTTATCAATGATTAAGAAAGTCTTAAAACCTTGGAAAATGGTTTATAAGTTGTTTTGCTTGATCAACAAAAGAATTACAGTTGTTATTTGTTTATATTTTTTTTTTTACATGTACAAAATTACATGTTCAACGGTTTTATCATGCTCTAGTAACTTATGACAAGTTGCTTTATAACTTCATGAGATCTTGTTGTTCTGGCACAACAATTTCTTTCTTTGAAAGATCAGGTGCAGAAAAATTGAAACAAACACACACTTATACACAGACAACTTCTGACAAAACTATTTAGAGTTAGCATTTTATGTGAATGTTTTAAGAGTTAATGTGTTATACATGTATTAGGGTAGTTTGGAAAATGGGTCTAACAGGGTGTTACTTATAGATTGAGACCACAAAGTAATTTGAATGAATAATTTGCTAAAATATCACAGCAAAATGTTAATGCAGTCTGTTTCTGTTTGATAACTAAAACTTAACAAAGATGATTAAATGAAACCTTATCACAGGTTTGTAGTACAGCTTAGTGCAAAAATAACTCACTGGATAAACTTTATAATTAAGCTGAAATGTGAAGTATCTTAAATTCTGATCCTGTATACATAATTTCCTGGGTGATCCATGATAAGATGAAGGCATTCACTAAAACACTAAACATTTACTGAAAAAGTCCCCTTTAAAATAATTTTTACAATGGAGTTTCACATTTTAAAGTTTATAATAACACAAATTGTAAAAAAACAAACTGGGTTGAAGCATGGAAAAGCTGAAGGGAACCCGGTTAGGCTTCATACATGAAGAAACAAAGATTTTGATAACTGAAAAAGAGTAGTCAAAATTATGAAAGAAATATAGCAAAGGCATAACATAGGTGTGCACTCATTTAGCTAGAGTTTAGAAAGAATACACTTATGAGATGAGCAGGAAAGTAAGCTAGCAGAAGCCAGGGTACTGAAACAGCTGAATGACTGATTTAGGAGCAGTATGTAGGTAATAGAATATGAATGTTAAGGTGATAAATTTAAATTGTTAAGAATAGCATTTACATAGTCCCTAAATATAAATATAATTGAGAAGTTTTTAGCTTTTGTGTACTAAGCCTAAAATTAGATTTAGATGTTTTCTTTAAATAAGTTAAAAATTACAGTATTTTTATTTAGCATTTCCTAGCAGTTGGTGAACTAGACCCTTTAAACCGTCGCTTGTGTTCTGAAAAGAAGCCTGATGTAGTTGTACAAGTTGTAATACTTGCAGAGGATAATGAAATACGAGATAAATTAGCACTACATGATATTCATGTTCAGACTATAGCTGAAGTTGCACCAGTAGAAGTACAGCCTGCACGAGTACTTAGTCACCTGTATACATATCTTGGTAAGTTTGTAAATATATAATATTTTTTTTACTCCTATTTGTTGTCCCTTGTGTGAACATTTACAGATGTCTTTCAGTTGTAATTTCTCCAAATTTTACAACTCAAACATAAACTTTGATTCTAGTACTAGGTTTTGTTTTTGAAAACAAATAATGTTTATTAAAATCATTTAACATATACGACAAATATGTTAAAGAGAGATATTTTTATAGAGCAATGAAAAAATATAAACTGTTGAAATTAAAATATGACATAAAATTTTGAAATGTATTATTTGATTTAAAAAAAATTAATAGTATTTCTAATATTTCTGACATTTTTTATTTCAATTTTGAATATAAAGTTTTTAATGTGTACATTTTAGGACGCAATCAGAAACTTGGTCTCAGTGGTCGTAAATCAAGAGATGTTGGAATACTGAGTACGAGTAAATTATATTCACTTCAAGATAAAATTTTTGCTTTCACTCCACAGGTAATTTTAATTCAATATTTATAATACCATAGATTTAAGATCTTATATAATATACATAACTGGTCTTTTTTACGCAAAAAATCTTTACAGTTTAATAATTGTACTATTTAACCTTGCAGTTTAATATATTTACAGACTCAAATATATTAGTCTCGCTAATATAGTGTCTAGTAATGCAATCTTAATCCTAGAACTATTAAAATTTTGTTTATGTTTAAATCCTACTTTTCTTTAAATTGTATTTTTGAACCATTCTAAACAGTTTAAAAACATTATAAATACTGTATCTAGTACCTCTGTACTTAGGTATGCAATGGATTTATATTCATTAGGAAACATATTTATGTAAAAATAAGGTAACAAGGTAAAATAATAACACAGTAATTATTTCTTCTTAGTTTACTTCTCATGTCAGTTTACTCCTTATGCCAGTTTGCAGCCTGTTTTCAGGAAGTGACTTACTGCACCTGTATAGTAGATTGTTATTTTGTTACCTTCTGTTTTTATTAGCTAATAGTGCAGATAATTTATGATCTTATTTTTATTTATTGCGCATGTTTTATTGTGTTTTCTTATTTAACTAATTATAAGTGGTAATATCAGTGGATCAAAACTTCAAGCTTTGTTTTGATGATGATAAATAAACTATACAATACTAATGATTTTGAAAAGAAACTCATTAATGAGTTGGAAAAAATCGTTAAGAAATTTAAAAAATTTTGTACAAAAGGTGAACAAGGTTACTTTAAGGTTTCTTAAAGCGAAAAACCTAAATGTTCTATTATGAGTCATTAAAAAAACAAAAAGCAAAATAAACACGGGAAGTTCAGATGTTATGGTAACTTTTCAAGTGAAGAGCACAAACTATGTGAAAATTAAATCTCCTAATAGAATAATCTTGTTGTATTCATATATATTGAATAAGTGGTTGAATTTTGTCATGTGATAGTAGTGCAAGTAAAAACCTTTGTTATTTGACTATATTGTTATTGATGAAAACTTGACCTGCCAGTGTGTGAATACTATTGAAAGAGTGTTAAATTTCAATTTATACTAAAAAATTAGTCTAAAAATACTAGTACATGAACCTGGAACACATACAGAAATAAAGAACAGGTATTTTTGTTTCTGTGCAATAAAGCTTCTCATGATTTAAGGCTTCCATGATTAGTGATTGGTAAGTTGGATAAGCTTAGAATAGTAAAAAATATATTTTATAAAATATCTTCCAGGTGTATAATTTATTTTGTTTATTCCCTTCCAGCTTGTAAATCTCATAAAAATATCCGTAATTAAATAAAAACATTTAGACATTTTTTTTATAATTTGTGTCAATAAGAAAGACGTTTTTGAGAAAGAAATACAAAAATTGTTCCAGAGAAAATGTGCAAAGACAATGCATTTGAATAATGGTAATTTTTTTTTTTGAAATATCTAATTGCAATAGATCTAATAATAAATAGATCAAGGTGTTATTAAAAATATTAATGAGCCAAAAGAAACGTTTTGAACAGAGAATTTTATAATTTTATTGGTGATATTAAGAGAATAACAATAAAGACTTGAAAAATGCTGAAAACTGTAGTGTAGTGGCACTTAAGAGAAGTCGAAATCAAACCACTGCAAATATATACACTATTTTTACAGTTTTCAATAGTTCAATATTTTAAGATTGTGCTGATGTGGAAAAAATAATATTTTGGAGCATGTGGACAAGGACTAAAATGCCAGATTTTAAGTGAAAATATAATTATCAAATATAGTATTCAGTACAAAGATTTATACTTTCGGCAACAATGTAACGAGCAATTTGTTGGCCAAACCAATGGTGAAGTGATTACAGTGGAAGAAGGGTTTTCACTTACTCTGATAAACAAAGCTACACAATATCCGCTGAGCTGTAAGTCAATGACAGATTTCAATTAAACAGAAATGTATTGTGAACCATTTTAAGGGAATTCAAAACTTTGAGTTTTTTTTATTGGAATCCTTTAGTTTTATTTTGCAAAATTTTACATTCACGTAAGGTATTTATTTTTCAATTTTAATATAAAACAAAAGAATTATGTTCTATAGTTTTCTTTTGTTATGTGCAATATTTATTGCAACTCTGAATTTTATTTAATTAGATGTCTTTTTAATCTATCATGAAAATGGATAAGGGGGGTTTAAGGACATATGTATGACAAAAATGTAATTACATTATTAATCATGTAAATTTTAAAGAAAACCACCAGGAAAAATCTTATTAACTAGAGTGCATTTACTAATGTAGTTTTAACAATATACTTCAGAATAACCTTCATTGTCACTAGGTTAAATATAACTATATTTGTGTTTGAGAAATATAGTTTGTATAGTTTGTATATTTTGCACTGTCCCATTAATAATTATTTAATTACAATAGTGTTTCATATGTATTTTTAAGAGTTATATTTCTATTAGGCTCTGGATAAATTGATTTGTATAAATCTTTATGAATCATAAATGCCTTTAATTTCCAATTGATGAAAGTAATTTGAAATAGGTTATTATTAAGAAATATAATAATATTGGGAACGGCAGAAACTTGTGTATGCCTAGAACTTAACAGATTTGCGTATGCCTGGAAGTTGTATGGAAACTTTATTGTTTAAGTAACAAACCCAAAGAAATTACACGTAAAAGTTTAGTTCACATTTTTGTAATTAAGTCGAGTTCAGTGACAATAGATATGAGTAAATATAAGTTAATTTGCTTCGTACAAATAGAGGATAAGGTTTATTTGCAAAACAAAGCACATCAGTCAAGGCAGATTTTATACTGACTTCTATATTGATTGTAATTTTTTAAACCTAATATAGGTTTAGTTTTCCCCTTATACTACCATCTTAGTTTTTCAAGTTATCTTGAATCCCAAGTTATAAATTAAAGATATTGATTTAGTAAAGATAAGGGTTTATACACATGTGTGTATGTGCATATGTGATCATGTGGGTGAAATATGTATCATTAATGTACTGTTTATTACAATTTGGTTTTATAGTATATGTAAATACCATTATATATAAAATAATATTAATTGCAGATTATGAGTTTAGCTCAGTACAGAATTATAATTAGAAAGATAGTAAAAGAAATCCTTTAAAAAAAATATAACTCAAATGAAAATTCCTGTTTTCAAATATTGTTTGATCATGCAAAATGAGAAACTTACAACTAATATAATAATAGACACAGTCCAGTGTCTTGTTCTCTCCAATCTTATCCATTGTTATAACAGAAATCATAAAGCATATCATTACGGTTTTTTCATCACCTTTTACGTTGGTAATGCTCAGTACCTGTTCTCAATTGGTATTATAGTTGGTTCTCTGTTGGCTAGTCATTTTAACTTTTATTAATTCATAATAACGTTTTAGTGAAAAATAATTTCTCAAGTTTAATAAAATAGTGCCAGGAAAATATATTTACAACTGAATACACAAAATTGAGAAATATTTTTTGTACATGCCTTGTAACGATTGCCCACAATTTTTTTTAAAAAGTTATAAATCAGTATTTATCTTTCTTCAAAATTTTCTCTTTTCTATTGAAACTATGTATTTATAAACTAACCTTGACATTTAGTTAACAGATCGTACTCGTTACTACATTGCTTCTGATAATGAGCTGATGATTGATATATTCAAGAGCGAGATTAACTTTCTTAAATCAAGTTGGCAGAATATGTTGGGACGTCCTCTTGTTATTTTGACCATAAGCAACATTTATTTAGGTACTGGATTTTTTTAGTTATGTATAGGCCTGTTTGTGTGATCAAAAGCAATTTTTAGTTTATTGGTTAACAACCTAATGAAGCTTTAAAATTTCATAGCTGATGTGTTATTTTGGTTGCTTGTACCTGAATGCCAGTATCCTTCCTTGTGTTTTTCTAGTCCTAATTTTAGGTATTAAAGTTGTGTTGAAATACTCACAACTTTTATTCAACATTTGTAATGTTAATGTATTTAATATTTATTTATAAAGCGTAATTATTATAGACAAATATTGATACATTTAAATTTCAAATTTATGTTGAACTGTAAACCTGTACATATATATATTTTTATAGAACAGTTTGGTTTGTTTATAACTGTGTTTTATACCCTCAAAAGAAGATTTTAAATTATCTTGAGAAATATGTAAATAATCACTTTTTTACTTTTAAAAGTACATATAGATTTTCCTAGAAGTTGCACTTTTTCCTTTTGCTATATTGAGGATTGCATTTTCGGCTATATTGACGAAATCTGTCATTTTCAAATTAACCTGTAACAGAAAATTTGTTAAATAATTCCTACTTTTAGGAAAATTAATATTTTTAGAACTGAAATCATTAGTAGCTCAAATTCAAGATACACACAATTAAAGAATTTGTATCAAAATGGAAAGCTATAGTTACAATCATAATTAGCTTTAATTAAAAGATATTTTTTATAAACTCATGGATTAAAATTGTTTCTGAAATTTTAAATAATACGTCATTTTAGAAATTCAGAAAATATATAATTGGTTAGTAAAAAAATATGCAATGTAAATTAACAAATTATTTTGAGGTTAAAAAGATTTATTCCTACTTTTTAATTTAGATGATAAATATGAAATTATATTGAGAGGATATTTGTAGAAAAATATAATTAACCTGTTTATAATTTACAAGATATCTAACTTTGACTATTTTAATCAACATAATGTGGCTGTGTGGCCTGATTAATAGAGAACTTGATTACCTTCAATGCCAGGGTCGAATCCGTAGTAACATCATAGAATTTTAAGGTGCTTTTCACCCTCCAGGTTACATCCTGTAAAATGATTAATTTTGTCTGTTAATAATGGATAGTTGTAGTGTTGTCCTTGCCATCTCAACTTCCTTCAATATTGTATGGCTATAGAATAAATCTACTCTATTTATCTCCCAAATCATATTCAAGTTTTACAAGAGATGTTATATTTGAGGTGTTGTAATGCATAATAAAAAAAAACAATTTTCTAAAAAAAGATTTTACTGTATGATAAATTTTTCGTCTATGCAAAAACCATAATTAACTTAAATTTTATAGTACTATTAGCAAATATACTTTATAATAGGGAAATAGAAATTTTCTAATTCTTAGATAAATGTCTAAAATGTTTCAATCCTTAGAGCTACAACTTCATGAAATCCTTAGTTTTAGAATTCCACTTTTATAGTCAAATGTCATTTTTGTTATAGTTATTTATAGCAAATTCAAGTTCAATTAGTAAATATATGGTGTATGAATTGTGGTGTTTATATTTTACTGATTGATAACTTTTAAAGAATGTAGTGCAATCTGGTAACTTGTTAGATAGATTCAGTGAATATATAAGGAGGGAGAAACATGGTTGGCACAAAAGGCAGTTCATGAAGGGGACATTCAAGTTCTAGAAAATCAAAAAAATGTCTCAGAATATTATCAGTGAGAAAAATATTAGCCCAAATTATTTTTAATAGTAGTAGTATGTTTCTGCAATTGATTTCTTTTAATTTACAGTAGGATTGGAAACACTAAAAAATTGAGGTGAGCAAGTTAGAGAAATCTGAGTTCAGAAGTTTTATTTGACTATAATGTCCTTTCGCATTCGGTATCTTGTACCTAGTATGATTTTGGGTGAGAGGTATTTTTACCAATCCAATTTTTAAGCTGAGTGACACTAGCGTAAGATTTGGGTCCAAGTATACAAACCTGGATTGTAATTTAGCCCTTTGATAGCAGTGAATAACTGCAGACATAAATTGGGTAACATCTTAGGCAACAGAATGTTCTATTAGAATGGAATTGATAGTTTTATATAACAGTATAATGAGTTCCTCAGTTTCTTCAGGTATTATGCAGTGATGTGACTAACAATGATTTCACACTAACAGGTTAAACTGTGATTGCTACTTTGAAATAACTGTGATTTTTAACTATGATTGTGATTTTTAACATTGATTGTCAGTTGTTTTGGCTATTGAGGTTAGGTAATGATATGTAAGTTGGCCATGTCAGTATTATTGTTATATATTAATTAATAGGTTTAGGTGTCTGGGCATGTGTGTATGTCTGTGCACCTGCACATGTGCTAAATTCAATAATAATGGTAGGTAAAACAAAACATCTGTAGACAAGGGAATTAAACCTTAAAACAGGTTCTTATTTCCAGCTCATATTGTTTCGTTCCGTTAGTCAAATCAGTGACTGACACACATCCCTCTCTGACCCCAGGCCTCTCCACATACATAAAGGGTAGTTTACGATTGACGACCTTAGTTCACCTATCTTGATGAAAGATTGTAGACAGTTTGAGTCCCGCTTCACGAGTAGGTGTGGTTTACCACTCTGCCACAGTTTAGTTAGACAAGAACCTGCTATTTTGTCTTACTATGTAACAGGTCGAACTGTAATTTTTGAATAACAGTGACTAAATCAGGTTTGCAAATTACTTCCCTTCACTGGTATTATGTAGAAAATTTTTTTTTAATACCTTTCGTATACATATAAAACATTTTTTTGTATCATTTACACACACACACACACACACACACACACACACACACACACATATATATATATATATATATATATATATATATATTCTTGATATTTTACGATATCCATTGTTTTTCCGTTGCACTGACTTTATGAAGTTAATATATTACTATTGTAAGTACCATGTGATTCTAGTTATATGGTTCAGTACATTTTGCCTCCACAAGAGGATCCAACTTTCACCCATTGTAGTAGTTAACCCTTGTCTGCTCTCTATATCTACTGACCTTTAATGTAAACACCTATATCTATTCAAATATTTCTGTTTATTACCATGTTTTCATATTTTTATATTAATGATCAGATAGATCATATCTTTTATACAGTATCTATGCTCTCATTAAAAACTTTATTTTTAATTGATGGAGTCCAGAAAATGTAGAATAAAAGTTCCTATGTAATGATTCCATTTCTAGGGTAATCTTATGAGAAAAAGATTGAAATGGTATGGATTATAAATTCATGTACTGTGATAATTTTGTTGTTTAATGTTAGTTTTCAGAGTGCTTTATGGTTTTATTATTGTCCGGTCACTTATTAATTATTTTGATTATTGTTTGGCGTAAGGGATTGTTTTATCTTGAGCTATGGCATCAAGGACAATTTAAAACATTCTTAAACAGAACTGAGTTTTGAATTAAAGTAAAACTTTTTTCCAGTTATTTTAACCATCCTTTTTATATATATAATTTCTCTTGCCATTTTATATGTGTAAAAATATCATTACAAGTAATATTTTGCAAAAATATTTGAAGTACTTACTTACTTCTTCGTGCAGGCTTCCAGCTTAACTATAGCCGATGGCCCGATGTCCACGATATATGATGCTATGGCCTACAGGTTCTTCTTAACTAGAATATCTTGCCACTTTGTCACAATTGGTCTGAGGATGTCTCTTGTAGGTAATGGGTAAGGGCAGTTCAGCAGGATGTGTTCAATTGTTTCGCTCTCCAAACTACAGAGTGCACATAACGGAGACTCTGTGAGATTAAAACGAAATAGGTACTCCTGTGTCACCAGATGGCCGGTTCTTACTCTGGCAGCAAAAGATGCTGTTGATCGTGCTACTTCCCTATATTTGACTGGTGGTTCTGGTTGGAGCTGGTAAAGGTGTCGACCGGTAGACTCTTTTTCCCAATTTTCACGCCAAACTTTTCAGAAAACTTCCCTGCTTACACTTTTGCAATGTAGCAGGGAGTGTTTGCCTTCATCTGTAGGTCCCATGGTTGAGGCTATTTTTGAAATTTTGTCAGCCTTTTCGTTTCCGGGTACTTCGCAATGGGTAGGTACCCATTGAAGAGTTAATTCCTTCCCACAGTCCACTAGTTCTAGGATGGTTTTTCTTATTTCTGATATTCGAAACGAGTATGAACTTGTAGAATTACTTAACAATGACTGAAGGGCGGCTTTCGAATCCGATAGGATGCATATTTTTGAATTGCCCTTTAAATGCACACAGCTGGTCAGGGCTGCACTTATAGCCAAAAGCTCAGTATCCATACTGGAATTGGAATTGGCTGGAATGTAAAAACAGTCTCCGTTCGATTCATTATAGTAGCCTGCCCTCGATAAGTTCTTCTCCCGGTCGAGCGACCCATCTGTGAATATTTTTATGTGGCATAGATTGAATCATGTTTAATGTTATTGTTTTTAATATTTATAAATGATCTTTCTTGCTCACCGTTGTTAAAATATTTGAAGTAAAACAGATAATTGCAGGTATTATTCGATCAATGATATTAGTCGTAATTAAAATTGGTCATAGATATAACACAGAAGTGATTATTTGGGAGGTCGTTATTATGCATGCAAAATAATGTCCAAAAGTGAACATTGTATTATTTTTTATCTTGCACTGGTTCAGGTTCAAGAAACAAAATACAGGTTCCTTGGTTCATGTTGGATATTTTTAAAAGAATTCATGCTATTACTCATAAAAACCTACTTTAACAAAAGCATTCAAGTGTTAACAGTTCTGCTTTTTTAAAAGTACTTGGTAAAGGATGTAGATAGTTATTGTAATGCATGGTTTGGTGTGTGCGTGGGTGTGTAGTGTATGCTTTGTCATAGACTGTGGACGTGGAACAATACTACATGAGAACAGATGTTTCATTAATGGCCAATAATGTAATGATGGACATAGCTTTCCTTACCATGAACTGGAGACAGATGTTGGGTCGACCTACTTACACCATCATTGCATCAGAAAACATCTTAGGTAACTTTCTTCTAATTCACATTTTCATTTCTAAAGTCATATAGTAATGAACCTGTAAAATTTAGTAGTTGCAAAAAGCTTTACATAGTGTACAATTTCCATTGAATGAAGATATAATTTAGAAACCTCTATTATATTTGAAATTGGCAAAACATTTACTTAATGTAATATACAAATACTTTTCCTCTGCAGTTGACATATTATGAGACCCACAATTATCATTACTAAAACAATCTAATAAACTTTCTGTCATCTTTTCACTTTCATTGTGATTTAAGTGTTTTACTGTATTTTTGGAACCTAGGGAATTTCATATAGTCATAAATTTTGACATGATGGTCCATTGCCATCAAAAGAGTCTTGTCAAAAACCATGTTAAATCAATTTTTGTTTCATAATTAACACAAAAAATCATTACAAATATTTGTACAGATAAATCAAAAATCATTAAAATAAAATTTATAATAAAAGTGTAATAAAAATACACTAATAGAATAAAAGAAAGAAATACACAATTAATAATGTTTTTTTTTTCAAAGTGTATTCAAGTGTTCGATACCTCCATTTTAATAGACATACTGTTGTACTCATACATTTTAATACTCATGCTATGATCATCATAGGCAAATTGAACATATCTGGTCGCACCCAAAAGTGGCAGGACTGATTTGTTTATAAAAATTTATTTGACGATATACTTACATCGACTTAATAATCTTCAAAGTATGCTCCTTGAGCAGCTACACACTTAGTATAACGTTGCTCCCATTCCCCGTACGCCCGCTGGAAATTTTCTTTGGGGATGCCGTTGATGACCGTCGTCGAAGCCTCTTGAACGGGCTTTATCGAGTCAAAACCTCGTCCCTTGAGCTGTCTTTTCATCAGGGGGAAGAAGAAGTCCGGTGGTGCCAAATCGGGAGAATAGGGTGGGTGCAGCAACGTGGCAACGCCGTATTTGGCCAGGAGCTGTCTGGCCACACTGCGCGTTGTCATGATGAAGCACCCAGCAGTTTGCGATGGCCGGTCGGACTCTTTTCACGCGTTCTCGGAGGCGGGTGAGCACCTGCACGTAAAAGTTCGCATTCACAGTCTCCCCTGGTGGGACAAACTCCTTGTTAACCACTCCATGACGGTAGAAAAATACAATCAACATCGTTTTGATTTTTGATTTGCTCATGCGAGCCTTTTTTGAACGTGGGGACGCGGAAGTGTGCCATTCCGCGGATTGTCTTTTCGTTTCGGGGTCATATTGAAAAACCCATGTTTCATCACCAGTTATCACATTGTCCAAACAATTTTCATCTCAATGCAAATTGGCTAACACTTCTTTGGAAATGCGCACACGCATTACCTGTTGGTCGACACTCTGAATTTTCGGCACCATCTTGGTGCACATGGCCAAATCCTGTGAAGTAATGCGTTGGACGTGGAATGCAGACAGACCCAATTGGTCTGCAATTTCTTCACTGGTTAAGCGTCGGTCTGTGTTCAGCAGTGTCCTCACTCTGTCCACATTCTTGTCGGTTCTTGCCGTCGACAGCCGTCCAGAGCAATGGTCGTCTTCAACGAGCTCCCTACCCTCTTTAAACAACTTGTGCCACTCAAATACTGTGGAACGGCTTAAGGCAGTGTCCCCATAAGCCGGCTTGATCATATTGAGGGTCTCAGTTGCCGTCTTCCCGAGTTTTGCACAAAACTTCATGGAATAATGTTGCTCTAAATTCGATGCGGATAAAAAACTTGCTTCAATAAAAATGGTGTCCTGACTCAACGACAGGCCACAGGCGAATGAGGTTGGTGTCGGTCTGTTGCTAACAGCCCCCCTCCATCTTACCCTGCCAGACAGACCCCCTCCACCGCTCCGTTCGTGCCAGAGAAAATCAGTCCTACCGCTTTTGGGTGCGACCCTTTAGGTACTAAACGTCTTATACTTTGATAATAAACTTATTACCAATGTATAGATTTATGTATTTTTTTGAACCAATATTATAAAAATATTTGCATACTCTTAAACATAAGTGTGTTACAGAAATATTTATTACATTTAACTAGTGTTTATAACCATGCATCTGTTTCTCTCTATTTGCACAGAAAAGAAATTTAGTTAGTACTTTGTAGTCATCTACTTTTTTGACAATAATTTAGTTTAAAAAAATATAATTCAATATGAAATTAATATTTCAGTTTTCCTTATTTGACAAACAAAAGTTGCATCCCTTTTACAATACTTTTAAAATGAAATAATTTTCATATAAATCAATATAGTTTCTTATGTGCTTCAGAAAAAAAGCTATTAAGTGCTGAAAAGATTAAATAAGCAATGTTGTGTTAAAATTATTAAGGCTCAAATTCAGAAATTTATATTTTGGGCTTAGTTTTTATATTGAATTTTAGTATGAATAATATTTTGTCAAATGTTTTGTCTTCTATTATCATTTACTGAATTATATTTTTAAATTTAATTAGTTATTGACAGTAATCCAAGTGAACATGAATAAAGTTAATTCTTAATTGCTGCTATTGATGATGTAATAAATGTTTAATTAGATCAAAGTCAATAGTATCTAATACTAGTTGCCTATCTACTGTATATAGAACCAAGATATCGCTACATTAATAAAGTTAAATGTACAGTCAAATGGATGTATATTTATACTATAAATATTGTTTTATAAAAGATAAGATATGTTTAAACTTTAGTTCTGTGTATAAACTTTTGATAATGATAATTAAATGATTAAATTGTATAATGATGCTTAATTAAATGTTACAGTAGGTTAGAGGCTTTGCTTCGTAAAAGGAACATTTGTTTCGAAACACGTCAGCAGTTAAGCCTTAATTCTTTAATTAGTTAAGTATCATTTAATTATAGTTTAATCAGTGAATTCAAGATGATTACAACAAGCAACTTGAAAAAAAAGATTTATGTTTGTCAAAGATGTCTATGTCTCCAAATGTCACAGGATGTATTTCAACTTGACAGATGTTAGTTATATCAAAAGATATACTCTATAACTTATAGATATGCTCATCCTTAAAACATATTATAGATATTTATTAGGAAAAAATATGGGTAGAGGCTGTTACAAGGTATTGTAGTTAGGGTGTTCTCTTGATTTGGTTGGCGTTTCTGTACTGAATTGTCTACACCATTTCTCATTCTGAGATTTGAATCATCTATGGTTAGGCTTATATATTGTTGTAGGCAAAATTTACATAGCAGTCGGTATGACATTTTTAATGTGTAAATATGATGACCATAAATTGAAAATACATTTTAATTGTAAAACCAGTGAAACTATTTGTTGTGTCTTTTATATGGGAAAGAGCCTTGAGGAAGTTTGTATGATTTTTCTACATGCATCTTTATCACCAAAACAGAACAGACTATTGCCAATGTAAGTCTGTCAATCTCGTAACTAATCTAAAAATCTCAAATAATCTTTGAGTTTTACCATAGCATAGTCTTGAAGAGATATTTTTTTATTGAAATCAGGCTTATTGTGGTCTTCATAGATCCGTTTGTCCATTTCTTTAACATTATCATTATTCTTAATGCTTCCAGCTCAACTTAAGATTTAATAAATATGTCATCATTTGTGTGATAGCAATATCACTTCCACCCAATAATTCTTTCTCTCTGTTTAAATTGTGTTTGCCATTTATACTTTTTATCAATTCATCTAGTCTTTTCCTGATTCAATCCCCCTTCATTGTTATTCATGTATTTTATAACTTCATGTTTTGAAATACAATAATGCAATCACTCTAGTAGGTTATTTATAAAATCTAAGTAAGTAAGTTTAGCATCTGACCTAGTAGATATGCGTAGACTACTACGTAACAACTTGTTAGTAACCATTATAAGTAAGGAGTGAAATATCTCTGTCATACTCCCTTATGCTCATACAATATAATTTTAAATCTTAAAAAACCAAAGAAGAAACAATACAATATTAAAATATACAGTCAGCGCCGCTTATTGTGATCATGGTTAATGTTATCATTCGGTTATTGTTATCGTTTCATTGAAAAACAAACACGGACGTATATTAGTACATTGTAATTAGGTCGCTTATTGCAATCATCTGTTCGCTTATTATTATCATTTAATTTGCCATGCAAAATCATATACGTCAACGTATACTAGCATAGACCAAGTAAAAATGTCTACAAAGTAGTGTAAACAGCACGTGCAACACACAATGATGCCCAATTCATAGAATGTTTATTTTTAGAATGACAGAAATACTTTATAACGGTTTCAGCAGTTAGTACAGTTCTCAGAATGTCTCCCTTACTCTTTGTTTACGCAAACCTAGCCTCGCTGAGTCGATTTTAGTTGTTTGTTAACATTAGTTGATGTTACTTCTGAACCATTTACAGTACAGTCCTACTGTATTTTTTAACAGTGAATTTTTATGAACGTTTATTACAGTATTTCAGTGTGATTTTACATAATTTAATTTTTAAAGATCTTTTTCGTTTGTTTTGTAGAGTTTAGTGTCACTTGAATTTTCAAAGGACAGTATAGCAAGATGTCCGAATCTCAAAAGAAACGACGAGATTTAAGTCTTAAACAAAAACTTGATATTCTAGATAGGTACAGTAAATTACCAAAAATGAATCAAAGAAACGCTGCTTCTCAACTTGGCATTTCTCAACCTCTCTTATGTAAAATATTGAACAACAAAGAAAAAATCTTGTCATTATCAAAGTGTAATGCAAATGTTGACAACAAAAGACATCGTTCTGGGAAGGATCCGCAAGTGGAATCAGCTTTGAAATTGTGGTTTAAAAATGTTCACGAAAAAGATGCTCGAGTTGACGGCCCACTAATGCGTCTAAAAGCTGAGGATCTTGCCAAAAAAATAGGAAAACAGGATTTTAAAGCCACATATGGATGGTTCAATCGATGGAAGAAAAGGGAAAACATTGTTTACAAGAAAACGTGTGGTGAAAAAAGAAATGCTGATTTTGTTGGAGCTGAGGACTAGTTACAATACGAATGGCCAAAGATTTTGGCCGAGTATTCTCCTAGCTGCATATACAATGCAGATGAAACAGGACTTTATTATCATGCTTTACCCGAACATACTTACTTATTTAAAAATGAAATTGCTAACGGCTGTAATATATGTAAACAAAGAATAACTGTTTTGTGTTGTGTTAACATGGTTGGTCATAAAGAAAAACTCTTTAATTATCGGTAAATCTAAAAATCCACGGTGTTTTCAAGGTATCAAAAAGCTACCGGTTGAATATCATTCAAACTCCAATGCTTGGATGACATCAAAAATTTTTAATGAATGGCTGACTAAATGGGATACCAGCCTCAAAAGCAACATTGTCCTTCTACTAGACAACTGCACTGCACATAATGACATAAGCACTATGCTAAATCACATCAAAGTGATTTACCTTCCGTCCAATACTACATCAATTATTCAGCCATGTGACCAAGGCATAATTAAAAAAGTTTTTATCGACGAGAGATGCGTGCTAGAATTATAGAAAATATGGATGAATTTCAAACCCTTAGCTCAAATGAATTGGCTAAAAAAACTTCTTTACTCGATGCTATTCATCTGATAGCAAAATCTTGGAATGAAGTTTCTGAAAAAACTGTGAAAAATTGCTTTAGAAAAGGTGGGTTTTTTGTTGAAGAAAATCAAGAGCAATCTACATCTGAGGAAGACTCTGAAGAGAACTTGAAGCCTTTCGATTTGTCCTTAAAAGAATATACTGAGTGGATGGAAGTTGACGATAGTATTGAAACAGCAGCGGAAATGACTGAAGACGATATTTGTGAGGTAGTTGCTTCAACATCAAAAGTTACTGAAGAAGAAGAAGGCACTGATGATGACGAAAATGATAAATGTGTACCACAAAGATCTAAGCAGGAAGTTCACCAAGCTCTTGAGATTCTAAGGCAGTTTGTTCAACAAAAAGCAGAAAATTTCAACAAACATTATGAATATGAACAATTTATAAACAATATTTTACAAGAAGACTACTGACAGTCACATATAGAGGAATTCTTCGAGAAAAAGTAAATGTAAATTTGAAGTGTAAATAAGATTGATGTGTTTTATAATGAAGTTTAATGTGTTAAAATGATTCGATCAAGTGTTTTACGTAGTTCTATATATTTTTTTTCAATTATGCTAGATTCAGCAATTAAAAAAAATCTACAGTGGAATAAAATAAACTGACATGAAATATGCCCACTAATTTTAACAAGTAGAAAACTAAGTTACAGAAGTTCTACTACTGTACATAAAACTGTCTGGAATAGCATCAAAATTTGGTAAGTACAGTTTAATTATAGTGTTACAGAATTAGAATTACTTAATGTAATGATTGGCTTACATATCGTTCAGAACAAACAGTTGCGGCCATAATACAGTGAGTTCAATGCAGTAGACTACATCGTGATTAAGCATTTGGTTATTGTTATCGTTCGGTTATTGTTATCAAATATGCTTCTGACAAATATGATCACAATAAGCGCCGACTGTATTTGTATACCACACTAAAAAAGTATGAATACCTATGTATGGAGATATATTTGGCCTATGATTTTCCAATAGACTAGGTTTTTTGTAGCTGAAAAATTGTATTTTGTAACAAATATTTAATATTTGTTAAAATCATTACTATAAACATAATTTGCATATTTATGGTGTTGGCTTTCTTTGAGATGTTCTAGACTAAACCCTATACATATTAATTCTTTTAAAAGATACTAACAAGATATTTATTTCCTGTATTGTATGGTTTAATTGAATCTTGTGTCTTGTGCTTTACTTTGTACAAATAATTTATGGTTGGTCAACAGTATTTGAAATGAATACATTATTGTTTAAATTGTTTATAATTTATAACATTTGTTACTTGCCTTACACACAACTAAATTTGAATATAGTTTTTTTATACATTATTCTACAGAAATGTAAAGATCAAGTAATAAATCTCATCTCATAAGTTATATTAAAATATGTTAAATAAGATTTACTTTTAAAAACAAAATCAATATTTTTTTATATTCATGTTATTTGTTTTCTATTTTTTAAACAGTATTATAATTAAATAATTTTTTGAATTTTTTTAAAAATTTTACTTTATAACAACATTGGTCTTTAACCAATGCCAACATTTTCAATAATGCTTAAAAAAGATAATACAAATATTGTCCATTTATTTATTTTAAATCTGGTCTTTAAATATTTTCTTTTATATTTACTTTATTATATTAAAAATAAATCATTTTTTTCTCAGTTTTACTGAATAAATATTTTTTATATTTAAAGAATACTCAATTTATTCTTAAATTGAAAGAAAATCATTTCAGCTTTAATAGATTGTTGTTTTATTAGCATTATACATTTTTTTTAAATTTTTTTTTTTTTGCTTGTAATATCTTAGAAAAAGATTTGGAAATACAGATAAAATTTAATATCTATTGATTAATTTAATAAAACTGCTGAAAATGTAAGTCCTCATTTGCAACAAAATTATTGTCACTACTTCTCAAAACTTATAAATTTGAGTTTATGAGATTACAATTAAAAAAAAATAATTTAATGTTTGTAATATCTGTAAAATATACTTTATCTACACTTGCCTTTTTATTACTTACAAAGTTTTAATTTTAAAATCTTTGAATTTTGTAATTTGATGAGGAATTATAAACAAATTTCAAAATATCTCAAAATATTTAAAAGCTGTTAGTTTTTTTAATTAATTTGTGGTTTTAAAGACTCATAGTTTAAATTTTAATAAATTGTATTTTTTGTACATCTCAGTAATAGTAGTTTTATTCTCTACTCATACATTTTCTTTTTTCCAGATCAAGGTAAAATTCCATTGGCCATGGTAACTACAATGAAAAAACTGAAATCTGGTTACATCAATGGAACAAGGTAATTATGTAATACTAGCCTTTTATTTATGTGGTAGTAGTAATAAATGTATTTCATTATAATTTTTTCTTTAATTTTAAATATTTTAAAGACATCAGCAGCGAATATTTTAATGTTATATTGAATTGATAAAGTTTGTTTTAATAGCAAATATAGTATATAGTTAAAACTATAAACAAATATATATAATATTTTCCTTTTGAAAGATATATAGAATAGTTATTTAAAGTTGACCCTTTTTTACAAGAAAATCCAATTAACCCGAATGAGATCTGATCCTAATTGGTTCAGTTAATTTGAAGTTTTACTTTAACAGAAATCATGATTAAATTATAAAAAATTATAATTAAATAATACTTAACTAAGTGAATACTTAGGGGCTTACTTGCTGACGCGATTTGGAACAATCGTTCCTTTTACGAAGCAAAAGGAGTATAGGCTTTGTTTCGTAAAAGGAACAATTGTTTTGAAACGCATCAGCAGTAAGCCCTTGCGTGTTCACTTAGTTAAATATCATTTAATTATAGTTTAATCAGTGAATTCAAGATGATTACAACAAGCAATTTTATTTAAAATTTATGAAAGGGTTACTGTTTAGAAAAGGTAAAAAAAGAACTTAACTTTCAAAATTATTATATTACATTATATTCAGTTTATGAGGATTTGAATTAACTTTCAAAATTTCTTGTTGCTTTATATTCTGTTTATGAGGATTTGATTTAACTTTTAAAATTTCTTGTTGCTTTATATTCTGTTTATTGAAGATTTGATTTTGCAGAGTAACTTTGGGAAACCTGAACGATTTTCTCACAACCTCTTGCATAACCAACCTCAGTTT
This sequence comes from Prosapia bicincta, assembly GCA_036971475.1. Taxonomy (NCBI): domain Eukaryota; kingdom Metazoa; phylum Arthropoda; class Insecta; order Hemiptera; family Cercopidae; genus Prosapia; species Prosapia bicincta. Next base: position 360,103,366 of record JBAIZL010000001.1, on the reverse strand, counting down.
CTTAGGTAGCCAAGAAGATGGTATGCCAGACAGTAAGTATTATTCTTTCTTTTTTTTAATAAGTTAACAAATAGAAGGGCTATATGTTTTAAAGGCACTGATTATTAAAAACATTTTTTGTTATTTTTTCTCTAAGATTCTTAAACTATACAAGATTTAAAGGTTTTCAAATGTTTAAATTTAATATATAAGTGATTTGACCTCAAAACACTTAGAATGAATGCTACATATCTTTATATTTGGTTTGCCTATTTAACACATAATATTTATTACATCTCATATGTTATTGAAAACTGAAATGATTAAATTAAAAAAGCTCCATGTAACCTTTGTAATGTTTATTTATCTTGTACAAGTTACTTTAATACAGTGGAACTTGGATAATTTGAACTTCTATAATTCAAATTCTTCTTTAATTTGAATTTTTCCTGGTTCCTAGAAATATGTATTTAGACAATGTTATAAAATTACGTATAATTCGAATTTTGTGTTGATTAATTCAAATTTTAGTTCCCAATAGAGGCATAATTTATGTTTTGGGTGAGTGTTTCAAGCTATGTATGGCTCTCAGGAAAGTCAGGATATGGGTGGGGTAAGAATACAGGTTGTTTACCTAACCTTTAAGGTCGGTGATCTCCTGCTACCCCTCCAGCTTGCTTTTATCACGTAGAGGCTTAGTGTCATGGTGTCCATAGCAAGCGCAGTCTGTGTAAAGGTTGTGCTCTGTCAAGTGTATTAAAGTGTTTTATCGTATTTAAGTGTGGTGTTGTATACATTGTGGAATGTGTTCCAAACCACAAACTTATAAGTCTTTACCTGTAGCTGAAAAAGTTGCAGTAGTAATGGAGGGAAAAAGAGTTTTAAAATAAATCCATTTAGTGACCCTCTTTTAAGAAGGAAGGCCAAACAATTTGCTTCCGAACTGGGGAAAGAGAATTCTGAAGGAAGCAATGGGTAGTTAGATGGTTTCAAAGGAAAAAAAACAAAATTTATTTCAAAACTGTTTGTGGTGAAAGTGCTTCTGTTGATCAGTGTGAAGCTGAGCAGTGGAGAAAATACTTAGAAGAGATGATCCAGAACCAAGATTCTGAAAATTTTTTGAATGTGCATGAGATGAAACATTAAGTGCACTCCTGATAAAATCTTGGGATTAAAAGATGAGTAATGCCATGGAGGAAAGACATAACATGTTGGTTGGGTCTATCATGGAGGGGTCAGAAAAATTTCCATTGCTGATGATTGGTAGACCTGTTAAACCTCGTTGCTTAAAAAAGGTAAAATCAAAATCAGTAGAGTATTTTTCTGGTGCAAAAACCTAGATGACTAGTGATCTCTTTGAAAATTGGCTCCTAAATCTTGATAAAAAGTATGGAGAACAAAATTTTCAGATCATTTTATTCATTGATAAATGTATGGCTTATGGACTTACGGCAAAAGGTCACTGCTTAGGGAAAACGTGAATGTTGTTTTTTCCAGTCAACATGGCGCCACTGGTACAGTCAGTCTTGGAATAGATTAAGGGATTATAAAAATCTCTAATAATTCTATAAGTGTATTCTGACTAAGAACATTCTCACAGGAGATTTTAGTGTAGTAAAAATTAAACCGGATATTCTTCAAACCTCATTAATGTTCAAACAGACGCAGACATCATTTTAGAAATACACCACAATGGAAACAACGCATCGGGTGACAAGAACAACATGGCAGAGGAAATATCCATATTAAGTGCGGCAGAAGCATTCGATAAGAAGGTTTTTCGAATCCCAAAATGATGTACATGGCTCTATATTCATCTACATAAATACATTAGAATCCTATGTTATAAGAAACTTAAATCACAAAAACAAATAAAGATGACCGACTTTTTCCAAAAACTGGAAATATGTACAGAATGTAAATTAAGTTTATGCAGTTGTTTTTTTAGCATTGCAAATACTGTATTAATTTATATTCTATCCATTGTAAATAAATTATTTTATATTTTACAGAATATGTGCAGTATATAATTTTTTCATTAAAGGTTTTTCAGAATATAAGGAAGTTTTAGTGTCGTTGCTCCCTTTTTTTTATGAATTGTTTAATTCAAAGTTTTGAATAATTCAAACCTTTTGAAGGTTTCTACAGATTTGAATTATCAAAGTTCCACTATACTTGTATCTTACATGTAAATTATCCAAATCTACTCAGAAGTACAATTTTGGTTTAGTTATATAACATCCTACATTTTGAAAAAATGTCATGTGTTATATAAATCAAGTAAAACATTTTAAAAAATAAAACAGGTTTTTGAAATCTTCTCTCTTACATGTGGAAATCTTTCTCCTCTTTTAAAAATATAAAATCATTGATTATAAGGAAGTTTGAAAAAATATATATTTATTTGTACTTTATACATTTTACTGTGTTAAACTAGGGCTTAATCCACAAGTTGAACAATATCTAGAAGAACACATGATGAAGTCTATGACACAGCGTTCTTCTCTTCTTACTCGACCACTTTCAAGGAACAAGGTGTTGCGAAGGAGAATGTCAGTCAAAGGTGCCATAAAGAAAACTCGCTCCATAATAAATGTTGAAAGTAAGATATTTTTTCTAACAATGACTAACAGTATTAGTAGAAATGTATTACATTGACAAACATTGCACATTATTAATAATAATTTTGAATTCAATCTAGGTTGCGATTTGGAACAACAAGGACAAACACCTCAGTATGACTCATTATATCGTAGTCCTTGTATTAAATTAGGCTTTTGTTTTTTCATTTCTGTTATTCGTAAGTTATTCTACATACAAACAATTAAACATGGATCATTGTATATGTTATTTTAATAAATTTAGAAAAGTTCATGAATGCTTTGTAAATAATAATAGTATTTTTTTAAAATAATTTTTTAAAGGCTATGTTCGTATATAGGAAAAACTTATTTTGATTAAAATTATTAACATACTCATCTTCACTTCTGTTAGGAAAATTTTTATATATTTTAGTACTTTTTTCTGCCTTTCCAAAGATTACAATACATGGTAATGTTAGGAAAGCCAAGAAAATGTACTCGAATATATTATTTTGATTACTTTACTAATATGTTGCTGAACAAATTTAAATAAAATCTTAAGAGAACTGTATTTTAAAATAATTTATTTTACTTATGAAAAAACTCATATATTAAAGTAAAAATGGTAACTTGTTATTAAATTTATCATACAGTTTAAAAAATGTAATAACATTTTAACGGATTATGTAGGTAATATATTTTTAAACAATATAATTTTATTGTGTTAAATGTGTGATTCTGTGTTTTGAAATTAATTTTTGTGAAACAGTGTGTTTTTTATTTAACATTTTTCTAATATTCTGTAGATAAAATTAGTAGAATAGTATATATACAGTGAATCCTGTTTAAGCCGGAATCCATTGGGACTGGCTTTTTTTCCGTCTAAGACAGGTTTCCGGCTTATACAGTAGTAGTGTACGATCAATATGTCTGGTTGTGGATGTTTGTAAACCATTCATTGAATTATCTTGAAGGAAACGAGTGCTGACACACAGCCTATCGTAAATTATGGATGTTTGTATACCATTGTGTTATCTTGTGCATATCAGCAATGCTTAACGTTGTTACAGAGTTCTCAGAAATAAATACAATCCGTTACAATTAAGCAGACCTATCTGTGAATGTTGTTAGGGTAAAACAATATATTATAAACTGTATTTTATCTAAATTGTAACTTTATATTTTACAGCATGTATATGATCAGATTTTCCGGCTTATGCAGAACTAAGACGTAGTAAATACGTATCACTGATCCTTTTGCTTATTCCGCTTCCGCGTTAGACAGTTTCCGGCTTATGAAGGTCATTAACCAGGTAAAATAGGCGACAGTCGGGACTTTTAAAGTTTTCCGCGATAGACGGGATTCCGCCTAACACAGGGTCCGTCTAAGACAGGTTTCACTGTATATATATAGAGGTTAGTTTTAGTTGAGCTTAAAGCTTATTTAGGAATTTTTGGACTAGATAGGAGATATTGAACCTAGTAGCAATAGTAAAAAACTGCAATCTCTTGGAAATAAATAAATAGACACACATGAAAACACATTATGATCCAAATATTTCAATATTGTAATGTGTTTTTATGTATGTTTATTTATTTATTTTCAAGAGATTGCAGTTTTGGACTATTGCCACTAGGTAAATCTGTCAGTCTCCTATCTAGTCCAAAAAGTCATATATATTTATGCAATAAAACTTCATTTATACCTATAGGATATCTGTTTGAATATATGAAAGATGGTGATTTAAAGAGAAAACATAAATCCTAATGAAAACACACACACACATATGTATAATTTATGAATTCTTACAATTAAAATATTTGTATTTATTAATTATATTACAAGAAAAACGTATCACCATATTTAATATATGTATAGGGGTAGGTGTGTGTGGGTGTGTATGTGTTTTAGACCACTATTCATAGTCATTGACTCAGTGATGTTACTTGCTTAAATTGAATTTTAAGCATTTCTCATCAGGAAAGAGTTAGTCTTCATCTTCGGTCAATTTCCAAATATTTACTAATGTCAAACTATAAGTAAGTAGGATGAAGTGTTTTACTAGAAGCTGGTACTCCTGATCATTTGGGTGCTTGAGAATTCTTATAACATTAGAAAAAACGAAGTTATGGGTGTAAAAGTGTAATAAAATGCCCCAATTATAGTTTGAAGTTTACAACCTGTAAGACATTTTATTATTGGTTTATTGCTAAAATCACAGTGCAGAGTATAATAATTATGCTAATTTTCTTAAATACTCTGTAATGAGGAGAGCAGTGATTCCTCATTCTGTAATACAAGTCATATAGTTCATGACTTCAATCAGATAGAGATTATTCATCAATAAATTTCACAAAGAGCTGATAGATGGAGCTAGCATTTCTGTTCTACTGAATGATGTCTTTGTTCAGCGAGTTGCTGAGAAACTCTAAGAGATGTGATCAGACTTGAAAGGCAACCTGACATCATAGAATCCATCGGGTGTGCAAGAATGCGTTCATGAAAAAAGTATGTCCAAAATTTGTCTTCTGTAGTCTGTTTACTAGTAGAATGAGGTTCTTCTGTTTATCACAATTTTTGAAGAGTTGAGTTTAGTCAGATCAAGTGTAGCAAGAAGAGGAAAAGTTAAGAGAGGTGGTGAATGCAGTGAGTTGTGTTGATGATGCTCATGATGCTTGTTTTGTGTTCACAAAACCTGAATCGATATTAATGGTGCAAGACGGGTTTTCTGGTCCAAAGAACATATTTCATTACTTATAAGTTGTAGTGAGAAAATCAATCCTAGTAGCAGATCAATACTTCTAGGCAGATTAAGGGTTAGTTCAGTAAACATAAAATGTTTTGTTGTGTTGAATTCTGTGAACGTGTGCCTTGTCAGATATTCTTTAACATTTCCAGAAGATGTTGAAATCCATGCTCTGACAAAAAAGAGTATCTACACTAATGTACAAACCTGCCCACTAGTGAAAGTTGAGTGTTGAGAGGGGGCCAACAATTATGTATTTGGTTTTGACTTTAGAAGATCTGCAGAGTGCTCACTGATGAAGTGACAATTTCTTCCAAAATCCAAAAGTGTTTGGAACACAAGAGATCATACATTTGGAGCTATTACTTTAAAATGAGTTGTAACCAGACCACCTTGTTAGAAGGATAAAAAAGGGGGCTTGACATTAGGTGTATGTCTAAGGAAACGGCATAATGATACCCCAGAAGATTGTTATATTGTTTTCTTAGTTTTGCAAATTTTATTTACAGTTCGTTTTATATATGCTTATTTTGTCAAAATTTATTGAATTGGTTTTGTAAAGTATTTATTTATAATTTGTTTAGGATATATTTTATTTTGATTGGATAGTTCATTGATATATTGTTAAAATAAGTAAATAATTATAACTTTTCTAAAATAAAATAGCATTTTATTAAAAAAAATATTAAAATATTTGTTTAATTTTATGAAGTTTTATACATACTCACAATAGATCAATAATGAATTTTATGTATTTATAACAAATTTTTTCACTTAAAAATGGGACAAATCTGAAGCTGGTATCTTGATATTTTGTAAATGTGATCAAAGGTATTATATCTTCTTAAAATCAGAAATCCTTCAATCAGAATGAAGATAGAGGAAGATCATAAATGTAGGGTTTTTGTAAGTTAAATATCAGATGCAAATTAGTTTACAATATATCTTTTAAAATGGTAAATATTAAAACCGTTTACTTTAAATCTCATTACACATACATACTAGTTTATTAAAACAGGCATTAGTTTGGAGGACAATGTTGCTTTCATCAGTGTTTGGGTACTACTAACTTTAGTCTGTTTGTTTTAACTAACTGGTGTGTTTGTTTTAATAAACTAATTGTGGTAAGATTTAGAGTAAACTGTTTTAATTTTTACCATTGTGAACTGTTCTCACTAGCAAAGCACTAATTAACTTGGTATCTCTTAAAATTTATGATAATGCAATTTTTTAAATTAAAGTCATATTTTTTACAATCATAAAATTTATAGTAAGTATCATTACTTGTGTGAAATATTTTCTCTCTAGGCGACATATTGGGTTTTGATGAAAGAAGACCTTCAACGGCTGGTTTACAGTATGCTACAGATAGTGGTAATATTTCAGCAAGAAAAATACCCCGCAGCCCTTCTCCAGAAGATGTTATGCCTCTTTGGAAGCAGAATCAGACTCCAAGACTAAGGTAAATTAATTTGATCTAATTATGTAATTATTATTACTTTTATCTTCTTTGTTTTATAAAAAAAATTTTTTTTAATATCTACTATATTCAGAGATATTTTGCAATTTTCACATTTATTTCTGTATAAATAAGTGTTGACTTCAAGAGCTTATAGACTTTACAACTCATGAGTACTTAATTTTGTTTCATAAAAGTTTGATTTTATTACTAAGCTAGGAAATGTTTTAAAGTTTTTCATAGCAGGAGATGTTTCAATACTCTTAACTTATTGTAAAAAATATAGGTAAAGAATAAAATCGTTTGATAACCAAGATAATAGTTGTTGTTAGAGTGGCAGCTTTTTTTTATTATTTAAGAAATTGAATTGGAAATAGTTCCTTCAGCTGGCATATGTTGTAATTAAATATATGTTCACAGATCAATGAGATGTTTGTTCTGTGCTACTTGTAATATCTCAACTCAACACTATTTCAGTTACTTTCGCACCAGTAGAGGTATAGAAATTTTGAATTATTTCTAATAAAAATCTCTGGTCATATGGCTAAATATTTCTTTTTCTACTTTAATCTTGCCTACACTTATGCTAATTGATATTAGTAAAATCTTTTGTTTAAAGTTAACTTCATATTAATTAGATTTCCAGACAAAATTATGTGCCCAATCAACATTGAACCGTTGAATAATCAGTGAATACAAGCCAAATAAGAGTCAAGGGTGTGAATGAAGCTAGACTGAAAGGAAAAATTCTGTGTTTTCCCAAAGCACCACAACCAAAGCTATTAAGTAAATTGGTCATATAGGAAATATTTTTCTACAGCTTTATTTCAATAAATTTTAGTAAAGCATAGTGCAAATTGTTTTTATAATACTTCAAAATAGATTGTAGATAAAATTGTTTTATTCTTACCTGTAAATTGCTATTGACAAGTAATATAAAAAAGTGTTCAAGTAAATTCCTATTGAGGTTAAGAAAAACAAAAAAATTGTATTTTAGTTACCCTAGAGCACTATTTATGATATTGTGTGGGTGGCAAAAGTTCAAGGTTCTACAATGGAGGTTTCGACAACAACCAGATTGGGGAAAAATTGATATACATCATGAAAAATATATTTTTAGTTATTGGAAAGTAGTTGTAGTGCCAAGGTCCATTAAACTTCAATCATGAAGATTCTCAGTTCGAATCTGGCTGGACCCCACAAATTGTATAATATAATTATTGAATAAGTATTTGAAAAACCTATATTAAACATCAACTGTCATTCACTGTATAGGTTAATATAAATGTAATTGAACATGATTGGATTAGTAAAAACGTATTTTATTAACAATTAAAAATTTGTACAAGATATATATTAGGAGAGTGTAAGCCAATAAAAGGAATTTAATAAAATTGTTAACAATTTGTTATTATACAATACAATATTAAAGAAAGTTTAGGATAAGGTTTTTTATATAAATAACCATACAAAAGAACCTTTTAACTGTTGTCTAACAAAACACCTGCAATTGTTTGATTCTACTTTCATTTAAAATTAAACCAATGGCAAACTTTCCCAAGTTAAACATTTTTTTAAATGAATTTTTCCTGAATTTTTCAATTTTATTAAAACAAATTTATTTGGTTCAATCATGTTTATTAATTTTGTACTCAGCTTAGTTAAAAAAAAAATCAACTATAAAGAGTTTAAAATGTTTTATATTTTGCTAACCTATCAAAAAGGTTCTACCAAGCAAACATTTTGAAAACAGTTTTTTAATCTGTTGAACATCATTGAACATGCTGTTAACAATTTACAATTACAATTATCTAAATTTGATTCAATTTAATATGAAATAACCCCAAGACTTTGTCCCACAATTTGAAACCTTATTTTATTTAACCGATAGAAGAGTTTATTTACCTGTGAAGATTCCATTTTTCTGACCAGAAAATCATGAATTTTATTTTTTATCTGTACATTTTTATCATTTTTTTATTTTTATTATTTTTTTAACTTTTTTTATCATTACATTTTGTTTTCTATGTTTCTTTATTTTTAAGAAACAAAGTGTCTTGATTAAAAGACAAAAGAGAATTTCATAGAGTGCTTTGTTCACAAACTGTTCTTTTATCTGTTGCTATTGACACAGACGTGGTCCCTAATAATGGAATTACAGATAATAAGATAGATTTAATCTTTTTTTTGAAGTAGGGCTGATAATATATTAAAAATATAAAACTGTTACAGTGGCTGTTCAGAAACTAACCTCTGTTTTTTCTAGTTAAAATTAAAATTTCACAATTACAACCTACATCAGCATGAAATACAACAATTATCTTCACATCTTGAACCGCAGTTTACTTTTAAACATAGCTTACAAACAAACTCAAACTGCTTTACCAATTCTTAAAATACCCTTTGCAACAAATATTCCACCTAAAAAACATTATCAATCTATTATGTTATTTTGAAGCTCTTCATGGTGCTAAGATGTAAGCCACTTCTATACGTATTTGAGTAAATTAAAATCATTAGGAGACAAATTCAGGCTGTAGAGGGGTAGTTAAAAACCTCCCATTTAAACCTGAACAAAAGTTGATTTGTTCTTTGAATTGTGTGAGAGGAAATATTTTGATACAAAGTGAACAAAACCTACCAATAACCTTGTTTTTCTCTAATTATTGCGTAAAATACTCCAAGAAATTTGAGGCCATTTTTCACAAAGCTCTGAGATTGTGAACTGACAGTTTCCATGAAACTTTTTATTGACTCTAGCTGTTAGAGATTGTCATTGACAAGTAAAGGCCTATCCCTTCTGTCTCTTTGCCTTCTTTGTCTACCTTCCTCTTCTGTTTCATGAATGTGAATTCTTCCATTTTTTAGTAACGGTACTACTGCTGCACCACCCTCTTCCTTGTAATATCCATACTATAAATTCCATATAATTCATAATAAATTTCATATATAAAGTAACACCACATACTTCACTTTTGGCAAGATGGTTTATTTCGCTGCTTATAATTTTGAAATTTAAATTAGAATATTCATGGCAGTAAAATACTTTATCTTACCTAGCTGGAAATACTCTGAACTACTGCACACGTAGTTAAAAATAGTGGCACTTAACTCCACTATTTCTTGTGCTAGACAGCAAAAGAGGTTAGGTTTTGGAAGTACCTCGTAATAAAAACCAGGAAAATCACAAAATTTAAAATACACAAAATGTAGATAATTATAAAGACACATTAAAGGAGGCTTCTACAGGAAAACACTAAACAGGCATTTACAAAGAGGTCTAAACAATATATATAACTTACTCTCTTTATAGTATTTTGAGAGATACTTGCTTAGCAAAAGTTTTTGAACTAAACTGAACACAAATTATCAAATGATGTGATAGTTGGTACATTTGCATTGGTAACTTCAATTTTACATGGCTGAGAGTTACTCTTTTATTTATACTTTTATTAAAATTTTTTAATTTCATTATAAAATTGTATTATTTAGATTAGTATTATAATTTGCCACCTTAAAAGACTCAATCATGAGCAAATACTTCTTACTTCATAATAATTACTAGTTTTTAATTTATACATTTTTATCTTACTCAATAGCTCAATAATTTATCATTGTTTAGCTTTGCATTTGGATACAGATCTAGAAGGTAATTTAAAATGGTGTTTTTCTATATATATATATATTATGTTATTTTACTTATATAGTTGTTAGTAATAAAACCTTTACATTAGCGTAACACATTCTGGTAACCAATTGCAACAGAGGCTTTATATAATTATTGAGGATAAAATTACTTGACATACAATAATTCTTTTTGTATTAGTTTCAGTTAATTTCAGTGTTGATAAACCAGGATTTAAAAATTTAAGCTAAATTTGTTTTATTAATCCATCCTATTTATAATATTTTTTTCATGAAATGGTATTAGTCACTTTTTTAAATTTTAAAGTGTAGAAGGAGATAACTTTTACTCTTTACGGATAAAATTGAAATGTGCATTGGTTTGTTTTTATTGAATATTAATTTAAACTAATATACAACAAGTTTTAAGTTGCTCTTGCAAAATATATTTGTGTTAACTGTATAGTACTTCCTATATATCAATTGCAATTGAAGAATGTGATTTTATATCCTGGATTATATAATTTACATTGTAAATTGTGAGTATCGTATCACATAGTAAGGATCAGCAATCGAAACCTGGTACTGCAGTTAAAATGTTAATAATTTAGCTTGAATAATAATTTTCTCATGGATTGGTTGTTTTGGCCATTACATTAATACACAGACATTTTCCTCGTCTATTACTCCTTCGTGAAATGCAGTATCTCTAGTTGGTAATATTTTAAAAGGCTACATTGTACTTTCATTTATATTACCCAGGAATCCTTATAGTTTACAAATGTTCAGAATTTTTTTACAATATTTGTAAGTGAATATGACTTAATTGAATCCCAAAATTCCAAGTCAATGAGACTTCATTAATTACATCAGCAATAGAAAATAATTTATATTTATAATATTTTTTGATGAAATAAAAAAAAGTATATAGATTGCGACAAACAGGTAACATTTATTTGGTAATGGATAAATAGGCTAGGGTCTTATAATTCAGTAAAGCTTAAACAAAACAGAAGGTATAATCATGTGTTTAAATTGGTGACATAATAATCTGGCTGTTCGAAAAGTGTTTCGAGTGTTACCAAAAACATATCTAAACTTGTCACAAATGTGTGATTGATATGTGGGTTTGTAAAAATGTATATGGAACCAAAGTTTACACACGTTATTTTCCTAATACAACAGTATTTATATTGTAAATAGACATCCCGCCAACAATCAATGTGATTCCTGATGCAGTAACACCTCGGTTCCAATAAACAACATGTGTCGAAAAATACGTGTATTTTTATTTGTAAAACAAGTAATATAAAAAAAATTAAGTAAATTCCTACTGAAGTCAACAAAGAAAAATTTATCATTGTTTCCATATTTCCAGTTTGTTTTTTTAATTTTATTCTTTACATTCATTTTTAACCTTAGAGTATTATTTATGATATTGTGTGATAACCATAGCAACAGTATAAAGTAGTAAAATTCATATACATCTTTGAGTAATAGATGTGTTGTAAAGTTGGCGCAGTGCTAAAGCATGGTAGGCCCCAAACACGAAGATTCGAAGTTTGAATCCTGATAGCCTCCCATATCTTTTGGAGAGAGTGGGCTAACAGAAGGAATTTAAAAACTCACGTTTTCTTTCATTGATCAAAGTGTCAAGTTTATCAACCAAATTGCAGAGAGTAATTAAAATATGTTTTAAAATCATTCTAAGTAAAGTCTTATTACTGCTAAGTGCCATTTTTTTTAAATGCTTCTTTTCCACTAAAAGATTAAAGAATATTTATTAGCTTCCCCTACCACGAGTATCTTTATTTCATCACTTTTCATAACATTACAACATATAACTCTAATCCTTTCTTGACTTACTTTATCATGACCTGGTATTCTACTTTTGTTTTTGAACATTTGAGCTATATACATGTCTGTGGTCTGTGGGCACTTGTAGCACAGATCACTTTTGTCTTTTTCTTTAACAATTATTCCAATTTGAAATTTTGTATTTAAATAGGTTTTTGAAATTCAACATATTTTTAGCAGCATATGTAACCTATAAATATTCAGTTGTCTGATATTGTGACACTGAACCAACTAAATCAACCGGTTTCAATTTATAATTACCCTTCCATATCTTAATAAAAAAATTGTTTACTCAGTCAGGTGAAAACTGAGTTCCAAGGGGTACTCTTGAGTAAACGTCAAGAATAACGCTTTATTTATCAAGCTAAAAGTTGAATATTGTTATGCTTTGCTATACCAAATACAGCGTGTTTCATTTACTTCTAACACAAATTATTTTTATATAAAATCGCATACTGTCATATTAAAACATTTTCTTTGTTTCCTACTAGACATATTGTTTGTGCAAAATTTAGGTTCATTGTTGTTTGGTAAGTATGATTTTTATAGTGTATATAGTGAATTTATGTACTTCTAGAACTTTACACACTCAGAAATTTATAATATTAACAAAACCTAGCAGCAATACACTTTATAAAGTGTCAATCAAGCTTCTAATCAAATGCCATCTTCAAAGTTGATAGTAATCCCAAACTGCAGGCTATAATCTAAAGTAAATTAGTTCTATTAACTTTTGTCCATTACAACAAACTAACCACTTTATTTTAGTTAGATGATATAGTACATTATTATAATTTGTAAAAGCTTTTTTTCAACCATTCTCAATTAATCCACAATACATATATTAATTAAAACAACCTCTCACCACAAATTCAACAAATTTTATTTTAACCTTATGTACATTTCGACTACAAAGTAATCATCTTCTGAGGTATTTTTACAAATAACTAACTTACAGCTAAACCTATGCGTATTTATAAGCAACGGGAACTCCTTAGCCACGCCCCCTACACTATCCGACCAATCATGTTACGAGTAACAACTAGGTCTAGTCTAACAGAAGGAGTTACCGTTACATAATTTTTGAATTTTACAGTAATTATTAAATTTACACATTTAACAATTAAAACTATAACTATCTCTTAACTAATAGATACAATTGGGAATTCGGGATAGGCCCTTTGTCAGAATTTAATAATTTATTAGTTTCATATTTATTAATAAACATACTTTCGAAACTATTTAACATATTTTTTGATTTAACATTTTTAATTAATTTAAGGTTATTTATATCTAAGTTATGATTAGTTTCTAAGATATGTTCAGCTATACTTGATTTCTCTGGCTTTTGAAATTTTATATGACTAATGTGTTCTTTGAATCTAGTGGAAATTTTTCGTTTACTTTGACCAATATAAATCTTTTCACATGAATTACAAGTTACCTTATAAATCCCTGACTTATCCAATGTTTCTATTTTATCTTTTGGGTTACCTAAGAGATTTTTAAGGATATTTTGGCTCTTATATGCTACTTTAAAATTTACTTCTTTAAAAACTTTTTGTAGGCCTTTTGTTAAATTTTTATCAAAGGGTAAACTAATATATTTATTTTTAACAGTTTCTCTTTCTGGTATTAAGGTAGTGGAATCTTTTCTTAATTTATTCAATCTCTGTTTTCTTAATATATTATTAATAATTTTAGGATCATATCCATTAAATTTGGCTATTTCTTTAATTCTAGCAAGTTCAATTTCAAATCTATTTTTATTTAAAGGTGTTTCAATTATTCTATTAATCATACTATTAAATACTGCAAATTTATGTGACATACAATGGTTCGAATCTACGGGGATATACCTATTATTATTCGTAATTTTGCGATATATATCAAACTCTATTTCATTATTGTTCCGTATCTTACATAAAATATCAAGAAACGGTAAACTATTATTCTTCTCTAACTCATAAGTAAATTTAATGTTTCTATGGTGTTTGTTAATATCTGATAAAAAATTGTTAATATTACATTCTTTAAGATTAAAAATTGCAAAAATGTCATCTACATACCTAACCCATACCTTTGGAAAATACGAGAGTTTATTTTTTAATTCGTTTTCAAAATTGTTCATAAAAAGTTCAGCTATAAAAGGTGATAAGCTCTTACCCATAGCTGTACCATCTTTTTGCTCATAAAATTCATTAGTAATGAAAAATAATTTTGTTTCATACAACACCTAGCTAAATTAACATATTGGTTTACTTTATCATTCTCAATTTTATTTTCAATTAAAAATTCTTCCAACAAAATTAAAGTTTCGTTCAACGGTATACTAGGAAATAAAGAACAAACATCAAATGATACCAAAATCTCATCATTTGTTAATTTTATATTTTGCGTTTTCGCTATAAATTCTCTCGTATTTTTTACTGAGCATGAATTTGTATTAAATTTTAACTTTCCAAAAGTTATTGTCAACCATTTTCATAGAAGATAAGTTGGTGAATCAATTCCTGAGACAATTGGTCTCACCAAATTACCTTGTTTATGTATTTTTGGAAGACAATACGACTTTGGCAAAACAGGATTTGGGACCTTAAATTTATATATTTCATTTTCCGGAATCACTAAAGTACAATTTTTATTAACAGTTACCGTTTCTTTTACAAATCTATTCAGTGGGTTATTTCTTAATTTTACAAAAATCTCATCTCTTAACAAATTATTTACCCTATCTACATAATCATTTTTACTTAATATTACAATTATGTTACTTTTATCTGCTTTTAAATAATAACAATCTTGTGCTCTTAAACTTTTTACAATCTTCAAGTCCTGGTTAATCCCAGCTTCGTTCTTCTGTAATCTGAGGTTTTCTTCAATTTTCATTTGGGAAACTTTCCTTACGTAATTCTTATCCGTTTCTTTTAAAGAACTTATACTGCTCTCAATATTTCCTACTACCTCTTCAATGGTGTTCCTACTATTGTTTTGGAATGAATATTTCAATCCTTTACTTAATACTTCTAATTCCATCGGTGTAAATTTTATGTTAGTTTCATTCCTAACTAACTCTACATCTTTTTTTAGGTTAGGTTTCATATTTGTATCAAAATTATTTTTACCCAACCCGTATAATTTTCTTTCTAATTTTTCAGTTTTCTTCATATATTTATGCTCATTAACTATGATAACTTTACTGTAAAATTCATCCCAATTCTTTTTCGTACATTCATTTGCTAACTTTAAATTTAACTTATATAATTCCAGTTCAACTTCACTTAATTTACAATAAAGATATTTAATTTCCAAATCTAACCATTTATTCTTGGTGAATCGTAAGACTTTATCATTAAATTTACTTATGAGTTTGAGAAGAATAATAGTTTACCGTTTCTTGATATTTTATGTATACGGAACAATAATGAAATAGAGTTTGATATATATCGCAAAATTACGAATAATAATAGGTATATCCCCGTAGATTCGAACCATTGTGTGTCACATAAATTTGCAGTATTCAATAGTATGATTAATAGATTAATTGAAACACCTTTAAATAAAAATAGATTTGAAATTGAACTTGCTAGAATTAAAGAAATAGCCAAATTTAATGGATATGATCCTAAAATTATTAATAATATATTAAGAAAACAGAGATTGAATAAATTAAGAAAAGATTCCACTACCTTAATACCAGAGAGAGAAACTGTTAAAAATAAATATATTAGTTTACCCTTTGATAAAAATTTAACAAAAGGCCTACAAAAAGTTTTTAAAGAAGTAAATTTTAAAATAGCATATAAGAGCCAAAATAGCCTTAAAAATCTCTTAAGTAACCCAAAAGATAAAATAGAAACATTGGATAAGTCAGGGATTTATAAAGTAACTTGTAATTCATGTAAAAAGATTTATATTGGTCAAACTAAACGAAAAATTTCCACTAGATTCAAAGAACACATTAGTCATATAAAATTTCAAAGGCCAGAGAAATCAAGTATAGCTGAACATATCTTAGAAACTAATCATAACTTAGATATAAATAACCTTAAATTAATTAGAAATGTTAAATCAAAAAATATGTTAAATAGTTTTGAAAGTATGTTTATTAATAAATATGAAACTAATAAATTATTAAATTCTGACAAAGGGCCTATCCCGAATGCCCAATTGTATCTATTAGTTAAGAGATAGTTATAGTTTTAATTGTTAAATGTGTAAATTTAATAATTGCTGTAAAATTCAAAAATTATGTAACGGTAACTCCTTCTGTTAGACTAGACCTAGTTGTTACTCGTAACATGATTGGTCGGATAGTGTAGGGGGCGTGGCTAAGGAGTTCCCGTTGCTTATAAATACGCATAGGTTTAGCTGTAAGTTAGTTATTTGTAAAAATACCTCAGAAGATGATTACTTTGTAGTCGAAATGTACATAAGGTTAAAATAAAATTTGTTGAATTTGTGGTGAGAGGTTGTTTTAATTAATATAAACATTTACGCCACAGTTGCTTTAAGTTGTTGTAATCCACAATACAGTTAAGCCACTTCAGCATTAATGCAAAAACAACACTAAGTATTGTAGTCAAAATATTGACAAAACTGTATAGTATTACTTTTGACTACTGTTTTCATGGGATACCAGGAATAATGGACATAGCTAATGGAGAAGTGTATTGAATTTTTTTATGTTTATAAAATTCTACTAGCATCACAGACAAGCTTCAGAAAGTTGTATTTAAATAATATTTTTTTTGTATTTGAATATAATAATCTGAAAATATTGTAACTGTAAAACCATAAGATTATGTTTTGACTCAGGGAGATGTGTTTAGTGTTTATATATTTTTCAGGGTTCCAACAATACATATTGGGAAACCAGATACAAGGTTTGTTTTTTAAAACATGATTTTGTATTTACATCAGTTATGGGTCTTTTGTCAACATTTTTGTGTCATTGCATTTTATTTGGACTTTCTAACTTTTTTATGTTTATTTACAATTTTTCCTCTTGAGAGTGTAAAATAAGTAGGTATATTTGTAACTAACAAATCCTTGTTCCAATTTGACTTTTATATAAAATAGGTTGTATTCTTGGTCTCTACAATGTAATCTACTCTATTCTTTTGAAGATATTTTATTCATTTTATTGTTTCAATTAACTGCATATTGTTCACTTTTTATGTTAATTTTTTTTCAGACATTGTAAATATTAATTTTCGTTCATTTTAAACTTTAATTAACATAAATTGTATCTCACTGCATACATCCTTTTATATTAAAAACAAAAATACACTTTTTAAACTGTCCTGTGTTGGTTTATTATTTTTTTTAACATTTAAAACTAATTACCATATACATTTATTTTTTTAAAAATAGGGATTTTTGATTAGATAGGAGACTGATAGACTTAGACTGAAGACACACATGGCATTTTTCGTCCATTAGTTTTTTTTACCGTCACCACCGTCGCATGTAGGTTGCTGGCAGTAGAAATTAAGTTGCTCACTGCCACTACAGTTGATGGATTTTTTACGATCGCTCGTGAAATGGTGGCACATGTGACTAAATGTGCAATTACACACTCGTTGTGCAGTCTGCCATCAACATCTTTTTGGTCTGGTATAATGGTGTGATGTTATCATGGCTGAAGTGGTTGTAATTGACAATGAATTATTAATTCATTTAGTACAAGAAAGACAAAACCTTAGATATTTCGCTTTCTCTTCAATCGGCAAAATAATATACTGCCAGAAGTTGTTCTCTATTCATGATACACACAACACTATTTATAATATAATAAAACAACTATTAAATAGACACTTGTTGCACAGTGGTCAGTGGTCGACTGATGCGGAGTCTGTGTGATGATTAGACAGCGACAGATATTTTACCACTCAGTGTGTAAACGCGACATTATGTTAGAACGGCGATAGTAAAAAAAACAACCGGACGGAAAATGCCAAGTGTGTCTCCAAACTTACCTTGATAAAATTCTAGTCTGTTTTCAAAATAAAACGCATAGAGGAAAAGAAACGCACTAAAACATTTTATACATTTTCTAATCACTCCCTATGCTTCCTTTTTCCATAAGAGCATTACAGACTGTATTATTACCAAGGTAAGTTAGTCACTCTCCTATGTAATCCAACAGTCTTGAATAAGATCTCAGCTCTGCCAGAACTAATCTGAAACTAATTTTTGATATGTAATTTTAAATTAATTTTTCTACTATGTCAGAATAATCTCAAGAATTTTAATTCAAGTTGTATATTTTTGTTTGTTTTTTTTCTGTGGTTTAAACCTTGGTTCATGATCAGATGTTTCATCAAGAAAATGTGCGTATTCCTAATACTATTGAGTTTATTTAGAAATTTGTTCAGATTAGTATTTTTCTATTCATAGATTATTCCAGTGTGTTAATATTGTAGACATAGATCTATGACTCATTGTAGAAAGAGAATTATTTAGAGTACATATTTCTTTCAAAACCAATTTTAACACATACCCTTTTTTATAAACATTTGTTAGATATTCGCAGAACAACTTACAGTTTTTTCATGTAGATGAATTCTTAGTAGAGATGTGTAAAACCTTAAAATTACATTTCAAAATAGCACTGTTTATAAATTTGCAGTAGAAATATAGTTAATCCTATGAACCATTATTGTATGAAGAAAGCTACTAAGGTATCAAATACAGTAGAAACTTGATTATCCAAGCAATTATACAGATGAATGAAAACTATGGTTGTTCAGGACACATTTTATTTACAAATTACATTTACAGTAAAATTTTGTTAAGCCTTTCCTACTTAACGTTCTCATTTTCTTTGCTCCCTTGAAATTGCTATAACCAGTAAAAAAATGTATGCATTCCCATTTAAGATGTTAAATAAAGCCTGCATATATCACAGCTCAAAAAAAAACTATTCATTCACTTCCTACAGTATTAAACGTTTTCTTTTCTGCTTCACGAAAGTGTACAAACCATAAAATCTACCTTGGGCATCAGGCATTGATGTCAGTATAACTGTGAATTTACAGTTATTTAGAGAACTGTCATAGTGTAATTGTTGGTGAGAAGATGTATATTATTCAGAAATATTTTCTTTGCCTATTTTATTAATCCTACACCATTACAAAATATTAGGTAAAACATAGCATTAGAAGAGATACATTGGTAATCCTATAAGAATATAGTGCCATATATTTTTCTTCAATGCAATATTGTAGTAGTTTTATGTACTCTGTAAAACAATGTTACATATGAGAAGTCCATATTCTCTTTTTCTTACCCTTAACACTAGATTCATACCCTTAATGCTATGTTTGTTGTTACCTTTTTTATTCTCGTAGTGTTATCATTATTAAAATTAAAAATCGGGCACTTTTTTCTTAAGCAAAATTTTAATGGTGTTAAATATATGCCGTATTTCACTGAGATCTGACTTATAATTACCAAAACCATTTTTTAATCTTTTTTAATTTAATGTAAATAATGTAGCTAGATACGATACCCATTAATGTAATATTTTTAATAAAAATGAATGTTATAATTAATAAAAATGGACGTTTTGGTGTTTTACCTAAAGAAAAATTTGTGTTTGTCAGATTTTATAGTTATTGATTTCTTAGATTTAAACTTTTTTATAATAAATTTTGATTGTTTTGTTTTTTGTAAATTTGCTGTTTGGTTTTGGTTTTTAGATTATAGAAACTAGGCTTTTATGCATTGTTTAGTGGCATATAAAATTGTTTTATGTAGTATTTTAAACTTTTAAATGTCTAGTAATATTTTTATTATTAAAACTTTTAAATTGAGGGTAAAATTACTTCCAAGTTGATTGGAGAATGAGTATCATCTGTTGTGTTGATATCCTTATAAGATAATAAATTCGATTTGTTTGTGATTCTAGCTCTTCAAGTATTAACCCATTTCTTCCCAATAGGACAACATCTATAATTTATGTGATTTTTCTTTATTTAATCTACATTTCTACTATAGAAGTAATAAAATATAACCTGAATATGAATCTGATACTTTTGGTTTTTGAGTAATGACCTGTTGCGTTCGTGCAACGTTGGGAGTTCCGTGCATCTCGCGGCTTTGCGTTAACGCAACGTTGGGAAATGGCGTGTGCTGAAAAAAACATGACAATCATTACATGAAACAATTTATTGAAACACAATGTGCACATAGTTTTACTTTTTAGAATTTATTTCAATCTGAATTGTAAATTGTTTCAAAACATTCAACATGTAACACTTGTCATTTCTTGCATGTGTAGACTGTTTGACTGTGGCACACTTTACACCTCCGTCTTGCATTACTTTTGTTTCGGTGTTCTCTGTGGTCCGTTTTGTCTTTTTGTACGTCGTCTGGTAAAGTAATTTTACTACAGTGACCTAATAACAGATTTTTGCTGCACCTGTCAGGTTCTTCAATATTTGCTGATCGAAGTAAAGAGATAACGAGTTGTGATCTAAACTCTATCTGACTGAGTTTATATCCGGTTGATAAAATATAAAATTTCCATGCATTTACTACCGCACAATCAATTCCATTTACTAATAAAGTCCACCACCATTTTTTACCTCTAATTCTAATTCTGTAATTGGCAATAGCATTATCGTGAGAATCCACTCCGCCCATTCCTTTATTATAATCGTTGATAAGATTCGGCTGCTTTACAAAGTCCTGTTTCCTTTATTTCGATTGTAGCGTTTTACATTTAGGGATTGTTCAACCGATCTGTAATTTATTATGACTGTAACAACTGAATTATCCTGCCATCGAACAACAAAAATATTCTTCTTTTCATCAAAGGCAAATTCATAACTTCCTTTCTTACTTTTAAAAATTTTTTCACTGATGTGAGCGGAATATTGGGCTACCTATTTCCCCCTATTGTTCCTGATACTACGAAATTCATCTTTGTCAGTTTACTTACTAAAGTATAAGTACTGAAAAAATTATCAAAAACAATAATATGATTCTCTGGATTTTCAACTATTCTCAACAAATTATAAACGACCTTCTCTCCTGAACCATAGCCGTTTTTTATTTCACCACCTTTTCCCCCATATGGCTCAAAACTGTATACATAACCATCAACAGAAGCAATGTACCAATTTTTGAAACAGAATTTCACTGTTTTCCCTCTCATCAACATTTTTGCTGAATGACGTCCAAAATAGGGTACCATTTGCTCATCTATTGGTAATTTATGTGAAAACATTTCAAACTGACGAAATTTTGTATGTAATACATCAAAATAAGGACGAACATTTGAAAATTTATCGGATTTATCGAGTTTATTGTTGTCTGATGATGAACGTATTTTTTTATTTCATCAAATTTATTTCTAGACATTGTATCTCGTATAAGTGGTACACCTTTATCAAGATTTTTACCCTAATACATTTTTGATTCAGGTAGCGAATGATACCTGTGTTTTAAGAACTGCAATCAATTCTTCTGCTGTTTTACAACACTCGTTTAAAACTCATAGCGAATCTGCTGGTCAATTGCTTTCAACACGGCTGATATATCTCAACTGCCGGGGAACTCCCAACGTTGCGTCAACGCAACACATGTGAACTTTGTTGAATAAAGGGGAAGTGGAGAGCTGTGGTTCAATGAACATAACTCAGCAGTAATGTAAACATGATAAGAAAAGCTGACATAGCAAAACAATTTGTTCCAAGAATTGACAGATGTTTATTTCTTATACTGAAAATGTTGATTATCTCGACATTTATTTTATCGTAATTCAAGTCCTTATTGAGAAAGATGTATTATATTAAAAAAATTATTATTGTATGATAGAAAAATACTCTATTCTTAGAATAAATAACATACTTCAAATTGAGAATTACTCACTATATGGAGGAGTTGTGTGCAATATAATATACTGTTGCGTTTATGCAACGTTAGGAAGAAATGGGTTAACAAACACCATCTGCTCAAGAAGCAAAGATCATGTTTCTGTTTTTATAAATGTTTATTTTAAAAGTATTTTGGTTGAAATTTGTAGTCTCGTTGTTTAAACATAATATATGTAATAACATAGACACTTTGTGTGTCATAGATAGTAGCTATACCTCGGTCATAATTGAGGATTTATTTAAAGTCGTTACCCTTAGACTGAGTTGTTGCTTTTAGTCTCTTTGTTATTCTATTTTATAGTCTTAATTTCTTTAAATATCTGTAATACATATTGTGATGAATATTAATAGGTTCCAGCTATTTTTTTCAGAAAAGATGTAGACAGATGACATCAAACACTAGTCGGATAGTTGTTGTTTTTCAATTTAAAGTGTTCTGTTAAATTTTTTTAATTGATATTTTTACTCATTTTTTTTAAAGTATATTTTTTTATATTGATCTTTAAATTTTATTGTTTAACTTAAAACAGCAAAGTCAGTCTTCTTGTACTAGAATTATGTCCCTAAGTAATGGTCCGCTATATCTAATTAATGACATGCCAAATTTATACTTGAAATATCAAATACTGTATATTTATTTTTATGATTATAGTAATTATTTATATTTTTAACTTTAAAACAGCAGAGTCAATCTTCTTGTACTAGAATTATGTCCCCAAGTAATGAGTGCTATATCTGATTAATGTTATTCCAAATTTATACTTGAAGTATCAAATACTGTATATTTATTTTTATGATTATAGTAATTATATATATTTGTAAATAATTTTTGACTAATTCCTAAAACTTTATTTATATTTTATTTTATGATCCTTGTAAAAAAAATTCTTCAACAACTAATTATTCAACATCTGAATGCTTAAGATATAATAAAAAACAATCTTTTAATATAATGGCATAAGAATTGCATAATATATATAATAATCAAGGGGACATGTCTTTGAAGGGAACAAGTGCATATGAATTGCACAATCAAACTTTTAGATTAAAAATTTGTTTTTTATTTTACATTATATTTTACAGAATGAGTTCTGAAGCTCAGTATGCCGATACCGAAGTGGAAGAACTACTAACTATGCTCAGAGAGTCAGAGCACTTAGAGGAACAAGGAGATATTCTGCAATACCTTGTAGATACACAAGGTGTCAACTATGATACAGGTGCTAGCTTTTTTCCAGTAATCTACCTTAATCATTTAATGTGTATTTTGCTTACTGATCTGTTGCTAGATGTATGACTATTTTTCTCACTCTTGTTATTTAAGTACATCTTAAGAATTTCGATCAGATAGAGATCTGACTAAAAATTAAAGTAATACATTAATGATTTATAAATAAAAATACATTTTACACAAATAAAGGAAATATATATATATATATATATATATATATATATATATATATATATGTATATATATATATATATATATATATATATATATATATATATATATATATACACACACACACACACACACACACACACACACACACACACACACACAGATATATGTTGTATAAAAATATTTCATACACAAGAATTGTTTTAATTTATGTTTTTCAAAGATTTTCGCTAATAAAAAAATTAGCATCTTCAAAATAACAAAAAATAAAACAATACATAAACAAAAAAGGAATTTTGGAACTCAAAACAAAAACTAAAAAAATAATGCCTACATAATACTAAAATCAGATAAAACAAACACCAGTAATAATAAAAAATACTAAATACATCAATTCAATGACAAACTACATAAAAGATAATAAATATGAACAAATCCCAGACCCAACTAACAAATAACCTAATACAATAAAACACTTAATAGTAACACACAGAAATAACCTAAACTATAAAAATAAATTGAAATACCACACAAGGCTTTACCGATTCAAACCATGTGCACCAATATTAAGAGGCATAATTAAAATCCACAAACCCAACACACCATTTAGAGTATTAATAAATTTCAAAACAGCACCATCTTACATAATCACAAAAATACTAGACAAAATAATATCTAAAATACATACAATATAAAAAACGGATACAAATTAAATTGTAAACGGATGCAATAAATAGTATTAATACACTAATCAAACACATATGTAACCAAAATTACTTCCAATTTAACAATAGATACTATAAACAAACAAGTGGACTACCCATGGGATCACCCATATCATCAGTCATGTCAGAAATATATCTACAACACTTTGAACAAATAATAATTAAACCTATACTACACACACATAACATTTCACTATGGACAAGATACGTAGATGATATACTTGTAATATACCAACCTACCATTCACAACGAACACATCATAATACTAAACAAACTAAATACATACTGTGAAAACATAAAATTCACCTATAAAACAGAAACAAACAAAACAATTAACTATCTTGACATTACATTAAATATAAACAATAATAAAATAGAAACTACAGTACACAGAAAACTAACTTCAAACAATACACAAGAAATCTAACCACCCCTGGACACAACAAAATTAACACTTACAGTAACATGATAAATAAAGCAATAAAATACACACAAGATAAACAAAAATTAAATGAAGAATTAGATAGCATTACAAAATTAGCATTAGAAAATGGATACAACAAACACCTTATAAAAAACATATACAATAAATTTTAAAAAAACCTAACCTCAATACAACACTACAACCTGAACACAAAAACATAAATCATAATAAAAAATCTACCTAAAATATAAATACACCAATAACAAAATAGAAAAAATAACAAATATATACAACAAAGAACACTACATTCCAATATACATAGGAAACAACAAAATAATAAAATATCAAACACAAATAAAAAAACAAATACAGAAAAACATAACCTATCTATAGAATCTACAAAATTACAAGTAAAGACTGCAACACATTTTACATAGGAAAAACAACCAGGTCATTTAAAATATGTTTGCAGAACATTACAGAGAATTGAAAAATAAAAAAGCATCATAAACCTAACCATACTTGAAATAAATTATAACCCAATAGAACTAAACTCACTAGAAAAATACCACATCTATAAAAAACATACACAACAATTTAATAAACCAACAGACAATATATGCAGACAACATACTTTTGAAAAACATCATGCACGCGTCACAAGACGAAAAATATATGACATCAAAAAATAACATCATGGACCAGAAATATAGTGTATATATATATATATATTTTTTTTTTGGACTAGGAGACTGACAGACTTATCTTGGTAATAGTCCACTCTGTAGTCTTGTAACAGAGTGGACTCTTACCAAGGTAAGTCTGTCAGTCTCCTAGTCCAAAAAATCTAAATAATCTTTACCAACAAAAACTAACCTAAAAATATATATATATTTTCACTATATATATATATATATATATATATATATATATATATATATATATATACACTACAATTGTCGAGTGATTCGACAATGGTCAATTGACCGAAAGGTGCCTCATCACTCAAGGTAAAATTATTGCACTTAATGGTGGATAAAATTACTTACAATAGTAATATATTAACTTCATAAAGTCAGTGCAACGGAAAAACAATGGATAACATTAAATATTAAGAATATATATATATATATATTTAGGTTAGTTTTGGTTGTCACATACCAGCTACAAAGTTTTTTTTTTTTTTTTTTTATTTTCCCTTATCTCTTTTCCCCTGACAGACTTATATAAACTATAATCACTCATATGCTCATGGAAACAATATATATACATCTTTAATCTGTGCATCTGTGACATCTGATTTCTACTCTACACAATCTGTGATTACAACTTATATTTATTTTATTTCATTCTCTCATATTTCTTTTTGTGTTTTCTCTTCGATTGAAAAAAACCACTGTGTGGTTGAAATATATCATTGTTTAAGTGCTTTTATGTGTTTCTATTTCAAGACTACAGTGTGGACTCTTACCAAGGTAAGTCTGTCAGTCTCCTAGTCCAAAAAATCTATATATATATATATATATATATATATATATATATATATATATATATATATATCTTTAATCTGTGACATCTGATTTCTACTCTACACAATCTGTGATTACAATTATTTTATTTCATTCTCTCATATTTCTTTTTGTGTTTTCTCTTCGATTGACAAAGACCACTGTGTTTTTGAAATATATCATTGTTTAAGTGCTTTTATGTGTTTCTATTTCAAGACTACAGAGTGGAATCTTTCCAATGTAAGTCTGTCAGTCTCCTATTCCAAAAAATCTATATATATAGTGATATTTCACATTTTCCATTGCACTGACTTTATGAAGTTATTATTATTACATATAAATAATTTTTTCAACACTAAGTGCATTAATTTTACCTTATGTGATGTGGCACCTTTCGGTCACTTGTCCATTGGCGAATAACTGAATTAATTTTCTCTATTTTCTAGTTTGGATGTCCGTGCAGTACGTTGTCTGCATATGTTGTTTATAGGTTAATTAAATTGTTGTGTATCTTTTAATAAGTGTGGTATTTTTCTAGTGAGGTTAGTTCTATTGGGTTATTATTTATTTCAAGTTTGGTTAGGTTATTTCCGTAATTTGTTATTTCATGTTTATGTGATATTATGTGTGGTGATACATTTGATGCTTTTGTATTTTTATTTTTGAATGCTCAGTAATGTTCTTCAAATCTTGAAAAAAAAATTTTTTTACCATTTTTACCAGCACTATTAGCACCATGTTTGTGGGGGGATTACAGTTTACCAAAATTGTAAATTTTTGGGGAGTGAGCGAGAGTTTTCCTAATTTTGGTTGTATCTCTGATGACTTTCTTTGTCGCTTGGTATAATTATTCTTTGCTATGGAATGGGAAATAAATACAAAATTTCAGTTCAATGGTCCAGTAATTTTTTACGTGATTGAGTAATACACACACAGACAGAGACCATTAGATTTTTATATAATAGTATATATTAGTTCCCAATAAATATATCAAACTACAGGGTGACCCATAAAAACGGGAATTTTTGTAACGCGTCGTGGCAGCACTGCAGGACAGCGACAGTGTACAAGTAAACAAGCCGCCATTACAGTAGCCATGGACCAGTGGAACGGGCAACAGCGTGCGTTACATATAAAAATGTTTTATAAAAACGGTGATAGTTTGAAAGCTGCCCAGATTGAGTTCAGACGTTTTTACAACTTAGGACGGCATGATTCCGTTCCGTCAAAACATGCCATTAGAAGTTGGATTATTAATTTTGAAGAGAGTGGATCAGTTTTAAAGAAGAAACCAACGGGACGGCCAAGAAGTGCTCATACTGCACAGAACATTGATGTTGTACGCCGATCTGTATTGAAGAGTCCACGCCGTTCGATTCGTAAGCAAGCAGCTGCGGTTGAAATGTCCCGTGAGAGTGTTCGCAGAATTCTTCATTTAGAATTAAAACTTCACCCCTACAAGCTGCAGATAGTGCAAGAGTTGAAGGAAAATGATTACCAGTCGCGATTGCAATTCTGCCAACAAATGTTAACACACATAAACAATGACGATGAATTTCTAAGCAAGTTGTGGATGTCAGATGAGGCCCACTTTCATCTCACAGGTTATGTTAACAAGCAGAACTACAGATACTGGGCAGACACAAATCCTAATGAACTTCATGTGCGCCCTTTACACGCTAATAAGGTTACAGTATGGTGTGCTGTTTCATTACATGGGATCATCGGACCTTATTTTTTTGAGGATGAACGGGGGATTGCAGTGACTGTCAATGCTGATCGTTACGTGGAAATGTTACAACGTTTCGTTACACCTGAATTAAACAATTTTCCAGACGTTCAAGAATCCTGGTTTCAACAGGATGGTGCGACATCACACACTGCACGGCGATCAATGGAGGCTGTGCGAGTATTGTTTGGTAACCGTGTCATATCAAGATTCGGTAACGTTTTCTGGCCTCCTAGATTGCCAGATTTGACCGTGTGCGATTTCTTTTTGTGGGGCTATCTCAAAACTAAAGTGTTCACAACTCGACCAAGAACTGTAAATGAGTTAAAACAGAGAATTCGGGATAAAATTCATAGTATTCCAGTTGAGATGTTGCAGCGGTCAATGAGGAATCTCCACCGCAGATTTCAAGAATGCATTTCCTAGAGGAGGACGCCACTTAAAGGATGTTGTTTTTAAAAAATCATAAATTCCATCAGTGTTTCATAAATGGCAAGTTTTGATATTTCATGTAATATAAATAAAACCATTTTCTTCCATCATCTCTTATATTTTTAGAATTTTTTTAAAAATTCCCGTTTTTCTGTGTCACCCTGTATAAACTTACAGATTATTGTCTTGAAAACCAAGGGAAAGAAAAACTTCCACTTGTAACATAACATTTGTAAAGTATAACTAACCTCGAAAGATGAATAACAACAAACAATTACTATCTGCTCTTCAAATGTGTTTAAAAGTGACTGTTACACGTGATTATCAGCTGATTAAGCCAAGTTAATTATTAAATGGAGTATAGATAATTGAATGTTTAAAAGTTTTTCAAGGCCCAATGGGCGGTGCCCTGGCGGAATTTCTAAATAAAAGTATGCCTAGTTGTTAACCAGGGACTCTAAGAATATCCTTGTAAAATTTCAGTTTAATTGGTTCAGTAGTTTTTACCTGATTGAGTAACACACAGACACCATTAAATTTTTATTTAATAGTACTGATGTACACTTTAATAATGGAGAGGTTTTTTTTTATTTACAAAACTATTTAACATTGGGTTTCACTTTTCCTGAGAAAAAGTCTTCAATTAAAAAAAGCAAAAAGAGGATCGTTAGTCTATTTAATTTAGTTATCTAATGGATTTTTTAACTATACTGAGATAAAATGTTATATTCATTTCAACAGTTTAGCCAAATTTTTTGTACTTCATTAGTAAAGTAAATATTCAAAGTTTCTTTAAATTAAAACTTAAATAATTTAATAAATCTTAAAAAAATTAAATTAATCTCAATCTAATCACTGTAGTATTCATGTTCTATGCAAGTTATTATCTGAAAAACCATAGAGGTTTTCATTTGTTAATCATTAGTGATGAATACTTTTAGAAGTAAATGTTCAAATATTGGATAACTAAAGCTTTTTTAATATTTATATGCTATTACATGTATTAAAATGTTTTTATTAAAAATAAAGGAATGATGGAAGAAGGAAAAGCAGTGACTGTGAAAGACTTGTTGAAAGTTTTATATGAGAAAGCTTGCCAACAGAAACTCTGGGGTCTGGTGAGACATACTGCGGGGATGTTAGGAAAGCGAGTTGAAGACTTGGCAAAAGCTGTCACCGATCTACTTGTGCGACAGAAACAGGTTATAATTTTACACACTTTACAATAGTAGCTTTATGCTATATATAGAGACTATACTACAGAAACATTTATTACTGTATTTAATATGTTTTAAAGTAACTACACATTAACAAGTGAAGGGAATAATTAAATCAGTAAAACAGTGATTTAGAATAATTTATTAATTTGTTCTAAACTTTAAATGAATTTAATTATTATAATATAGGGGTTATAACTTAAGCCTTTAAAATTTCACTAACTTTTTCTAAATAAATTACAATTAATTTTGTCTATAAAATAATCAATTCCAAAGCAATGAAAATATTGGAAACAACCCCAATACCACAAAAGTAATAAATAATACAAGATACTTAAGATTAAACCCTTATGTACATGATGATGACATGGCCATAGAAATGTTTCTTAAGTAACATGTGTTATTTTTGTGGTATTAAGGATGTTTCCAATATTGTCATTGTAATATATTGTGCCACTGTACTCATGATATTGTATATTTTAAAGCAGATTAAGAGTAGAAAATATTTTATACTAAGAGATGATAAATATGACTAATATTACATTAATAATAAATTTTTACTGAATGAATTATAAAAGTGAGTTATATAATCATTTGTTATAACTAACTAGAAAAAATGTTGAATGTAAATTTGTTTTTTTATAATTAAAAACATATGAACTACAAATACTTTTCAAATTTATTTTCTTATTTACAGGAAGAATATAAAGTACTATGTTGTTTTAAGAATTGAGCTAATTTAATATTAAAACAAATAAAAGACATACACAACACTCACAAATTAATCATTTATTGACTAATACTGCAACGGTCTACCTAATCAGCGCATGCAGACTCCTCCTCTTGGCCGTTGTTTTCCTCTGGATTCATACTTACCTGTAGACCGCCGACGGAGGTAAATTTTGAAACAAGCAGATCTAACACAAGCCAGAACCTGTACCGCTGCTTGCCAAATTCTGCCAGAGAACCAGTCACTGGATTTTTATTTTAAAAACCTAACCTACTTATATGTAACCCTTTGAGTCACTATATCTCGGGGAAAATTTTATTTAAAGACATCACACAGCTGAATGACAGATTGTAGAATTATTTAAGAAATTTGTTTAGTGAAAAATAAATTTTACTCTTAGTCGTAAGTTAGTAAAAACCATCGATTTTTATTTATCTAAAATATTAACTAGTACAGGAATTTTACTACTTATTTAATTATATATTTTTAAAAAATATTTTAAAATTCAAATTTAAACTTCTCAAATTATTGAAAATATTTACTAATAATTTTAATATTTAATGTTGAGTATTTTCTAACCTGTAATACATTTAACAACTCAATAATCCAACCTGTAACGACTTTCCAACCTGCAACGTTCTGTCCTTGCCATGAACAAAATATATAATAACCTCTAAAAATATGCAATATTGAACAAATGTTTGTTTTAATTATCTTCTTTTTACTTATGTGGTGCTTATTTATCTTTCAATAATTATTCATACATTTTATTTTAAAATTTATAATCGTATCTCCCATTTACTTTCATAAAATTTTAATTAAATTTTTTTTCAACATTTATTTCTAATTTACATCTTAATACTTTACATTTAATTGAAAAATATTTTAAAACATTCCCAAATTATTTAATCTTGTGTTACTACCAACCATAATCTACTCTACTTTTATCTTATTTGAATTTATTTCCTTCAAAATTAAATTTTTATATTTTTTTACCCAAGGTTTTTTTTATAAATTTATCCACTTTCAAATTTAATTTACTGAATATATTTCTATTAATTATATCTTGTCATCAGAACATCACACAAAACAAAAATCATTTCTAAAACACCACATAAATTTTATATAAAAAAGACATGAAATATTGACAGTTTTAAAACTAACAGACTTATAAATCTAAACATGGTCCTATATATTGAGAAATTATTTTCTTATTGTTATAAATTTCAACTTATTTCCTTTAGTAATTTCAGTTAAAGCAATTTTGAAAATTTATGTGTACTTGCAAATCTCGCTTTATTGAAGTCATTAAAAAGTTTTAAAATCAATTTAAATTTACTAGAGTTTTTTAAGATTACTTCTTATTTAATTTTAAATTAACTTTGAAAGTAAGAAAAATATGAATTAAAAAATTTTCTTCTCGAAATTGATATAGAAATTTTAAAATCTCAAAATAAAATTAATTATTCAAAATTTAAAGACAACCAAAGACAGTGCTAACTTGTTTACCAGTCCATCCTTTCCTTGGAACAGCCCTTTGTCCGGTGATTAGGTCCTAGATCCTATCTGTCCTTGGTTCGGGGTTCGAATCTACATCTCACATTTTTTCCTCCTCGTCTCCTTGCCTTTGCTCCATGTAGGTCCATTTTGGTTTGGCCACACATGATGTCTTCTTTGTCTTGATAGTTTTGTTTTAATTAGATCGTATTTTTATATAAATTTGTATAAATAAATTTAATAGTGTTATAGCTTAATTTAGTTGGTCTTTTTTCTATAAAAATGTACTGGATAAAATATTTTCATATTTATACAATTTATCTTATTTTTATAATTTGACAACATTTCATTCAACATTTTAATACACCAATTTTTATAGTTTTAGTTTACTTTTGTTTTAAATAAATTCAAAGTAATAAATATTATAATTACAAAAACTTTTACTATATCTAAATTTTGCAATTTTATTTTTTATGTAAATAAATGGTATTATTTGAGATGGGAACATTTGTTCTAAACTTCCGTTTGTAATTTGTAATATTTCTTTTAACTACGAAGTGACATATCTAGTTAAAAGAAAAACTCCTGTTTAATGTTAAAAATAGTTTAAAGCTATAATGTTGCTAATTTGGCAAACATTTATTATTAGGTAACTGTTGGGATGCCTCCTTCAAATGAACACACAATTACAGCTCCATTACCAGAAAATGAGCTGAGACAGTTGATCCATCAGGCTTATGGTGATGATGAAAGTACAGCTATGCTTACACAGGTAACATGCTTACTACTTCCGCATGGACAAAGTTTTTTTTTTTACCTTCTCACATTTACTTCTTTAAAAAAAAATCAAATTTAACTAATTCAGTTTTTCGATTCCTTCTATTAGCTCACATTCTCCTTACATATGTCTTTTACAAATTTTCAATAGTTGATAAAATACATTTTTATTCATCCAATCACGTTCAAATAATTCTTTTTTAACCTGTAGTGGATGACAATTAATGTTGACACAGTTTTTTTTCTAATATTTATTCAATAATTCAATTATAAATATTTAGTCTAGGTCGGATCTGAAGTTTTTTGGCACTGAGCCAACTTTCCCATAGGTAGAAGTGTATTTCTTAAAGATTTATATGAATTTTTCCCATCTGGTTTTTATCAAAACCTCCATTATACAATCTTAAATTGTTGCCATGAATACCGCACAATATCATAAATAATTCTCAAGAATTATAAGTAAATGAAAAGAATAAAATAAATCAACAAACTGGATTAACGGTACAAAACCTTGCTGCACAATCTGAGAAAGTGAAAAGAAACTACAACACAATCGAAGCCACAAAAAATGAAAGCTTATTAATAGTTTCACCATACATAGAAAAGAAAAGGGAAAATAGCATGGAAATTTTTCTTTGTCAACTAAAGTAGTAACTGACTTTTTTTTTAAATGATTTATTGCTTGTTTAACTGAATAGTTTACTAATTATTCTAGAGGATTAGACCTATAGAAAGATAGACAGGTGCAAAAGAAAATGAAAGGAAAATGTTGAAGAAAGGGGATAACTTCAACATATAAGAGAAGGAGGGAGGAAAGCTAAAACAATTGTTAAATGTAGAAGGTAGAGTATAGAGATGTGCCTATGTTTTTAATAAAGTTTCAGAATCCTTATTTGGGTTAGCAGAAAGATTGTTCTTATTATAATGGAATATTCATTTCATACCTTAAACCTGCATATATTTCCATAATAAGTAATATTACCAAGTAATAATTGGCTTCTATCGTACCCTACCAAGGCCTTAATGAAATACTAGTGCCTACTTACTTGCCAATCAAGAGGCTCTTTGATTCCTCCCGACAGTTAAAATATTACATTTTTATACATTATTGTGTTATGGATATCCATTTTTAAAAAACAAAAATTTTAATAGTTATATAAAAAAATAACTATAGCTTAATTTTGAAAGAAAAATAATAAATAATTTAATATAAGAGGTCTACAACCTATAGATGAATAATTTTAAACTCAAACTTATGATTTACCATCAAGCTTGAAAAAAGCTCATTTTGTCTTACCTTCTACAAATGGTGCTGAAATATGCGCTCATAAAGTAGCAAGTGAGGGTAGGCATAGTACCTCTGAAATACAGAGTTCAATAATGGATGTTAAACATACCATTTTTGAAGGAAACTGTGGGTTATATTTATAAACAAACTATTGTTCAAGTGTGTTAGTTTGAAGATAAAGGTCTATAATGTTAACATTTTTAGAATTTATATTATTGGACAAATTTTACAACTGTGATAAAGGAGAAATGCTTTAAATTAATATATTAGCTTTTAAATTGCCTGTCTAACAAGCAACTATTAGTAAGCATTATTGAATTTATTAGTAAATTCCAAAAAGTAACAAGAGAGATTCTCCAAAAGATGTCTTGGGTCCTCTGTTTGTAATACTAAACATAGATGATTTGTTGTGCTTCTTACCAGATGGATATATGGTAACAACTAGATACTGACTATCTTTTATTGATCATACCACAGTTATATCAGGCACGTATCCAAGGGGGGGCGATGGGGCGATCGCCCCCCCCCCCCGACAATATATTATTAAATTAGGACTTTCTATTAAATTAGACTTTTACTTAAGTTAATTAGTCTTTTATTGTAAATAAAAAATAAATATTAATTTGAAAATGTGATGCGTTTTCTCGGCATACCCTCGTAAACGTCTAAACATTTTAACAACAGATAGCGCTAGTGAAGCTTAGTCTCGATCATATGATTTTCAATACGTAATTTTGCAAGCGTAATATTCGCAGTTGACTCCAGAATTATTCGTGTTGGAAGAATAACTACTTATATTAATTAATAAACCATTTTTATAATAATAGATTATTATAAAATTAATAATATTCTCTAGCCATAAGTGTTATCGAAACTGGGATAATTATTTATTAAAAAGTCTAATTTGCTACGAATCTTTATCACGTTACCGATTTCTAACGCAAGCGTAGAAAGAACTTTTTCTGTTCTGTGTTTTTACATACACGTACACACACACACACATATTATATATATATATAATGCATCGATCGCCCCCCTCCCAAAGCAAGTCGCTGGATACGCGCCTGTATATCTACAGGCAATACTTAGTCTTTAGTTGAATATAAATTAAATAGCAATTTATATGAAATACACAGTACACAAATAGCTAGCATTCCTAAAATGTTTTCATTAAATGTTGATAAAACTGTTTACAACACATTTGGTAATTGCTGCAAAGGTGTCCCTAAAGATTTTAGTGTACAAATAAATAATTTTAAGCTACAAGTTGAAAAACTCTTTACTTATGTTTATGAGTGGTCACTTTGGTCTTTAATGTTTCAAAAATGAACACAAAACTTTTGTCTCTAGAATTGAATATTTGTGGTTCTACAGCACCCATTTCCCCTAATGAACATATTTAGTATGTAATGTATAATACTGGCCATATTCAGTATAACAGTAAGCTACATTACAAAAAAAATTATATTGAATAAAATACTGGAACAAATAAGCAGCTTTTTATGCCAATAAACTGATTTGATTTTTGTGTGTATATAACATTCATTTGTTTTTTTTTCTTGGTCTATTTAAACAACTTATCTGATAAACCAGTAGTCTAATTAATTACCAGATTCCACTGTAGTTACTTAGTGAAAAATGTTGCAACCTGAAAATTAAATTATGTATAACTGTACTTCTTAAACAGTTTGTATATATCCTCTTGAAACTTTTTGTATATTTGGTTTCAGGAATTGCTTGTTTATTTGGCCATGTTTATTAGGACTGAGCCTCAGCTGTTCCTTGAAATGTTACGCCTTAGAATCGGACTTATTATTCAGGTTGGTTTTCATTTTCTATAAAAGTACAATATTTAGCAATATATATATATATATATATATATATATATATATATATATATATATATATTGTAATATTTTTTATAAAACGCAATACAACGATTTTTTACTATTAAATGAAGATATATTATTTCTATTTAATAACCAAAAAAAAACTACTCAGGAACAATTCATAATTCTTTATTATAACATTTCTTATTTCAACATTTAAAACAATACACAGAACAAAAATTTATAACTTAACAAGTTTTAACAAACTCGGTTTAACTCTTATTTCTTTTAATTTTATAGTTACACAATTTTAATATACCCTAGGCTAATTTTACGATCTCTTATTATCTCGGGGTTTATAGCATGGGCTATATTTTTTTAATTCTTAGGTTAATTAAATAAATTTTGAAAAACAATATTAAATTTTGAAATTAATTTTAATAAATATTTTCCTGATGGAAAAACTTTAATTTGGAATAAGCAAAAAGGCGAAACTATTTGAACTGGATTATGATCTTATTTCTATTAATCACAAGATATTCTAATGTACAAAATTAAACTTCCCTATTATCCTAAGAGTCCACTAAAGTTTATTTTTTTATATAGCGCTAGGTACTTAACTTATCAAATAACGGCAAATGGCTGCTTGCTCAGACGTAGAATTCCGTTCTCTTTAATTTTCACTTTTTACACACTTAAATTCGTTTTAGTTCCTTTAAATTATATTTACACTTTATTAACTCTTTCAATTCACTTATCCCTGTTCAATCTTGTAAAGTTTCTTCACAAATCTGTATAATTTTGACGAAGTTTCTAATAAGTAGAATTTTGACTGGTCCTGGCAGATTCGCTACCTTACTCGGCGTCCCACGCCAGACTCTCACTACGCGTCCTTAGATTTTAAACAATTGTTTGTTTTTTTTAATATGGCGGCTTCTCCTTCTTAAAAAAAAACATATGCTCTAATTGAACGAAGTTCCGTTCCTTCCCACTAGAGTCGACTGCAACTTGACCTATTTCTTTACTTTCACATCTGTTAATGTCAACGAACTATTTTCACCAGTTTTAATTTTGTTAACATACTGTTTCAATTTTCCGATCCTTAACAAACCTTCCAGTGTTTATTTAATTACTATTATTAGTGTGTGAAGTGTCTTTGTGTTTTACTTTTGTAATATTTTGAATTGTGTGTGTTTTGACTGGACTTTTCCAAACATAACCTTTCATTGTTTACAATCGTTTTTCACTTTTTCCTTCAAGTAATTACTTATGCCCTATGTTACTAGTATTTACAATTTTGTTTGACATATAACTATTATTAGATTATCTTGTTTTAAATTTTATTTGATACAACAAATTTCTTTATGTATTTACAGTTCAAATATCTTATTTATATGTTACAACCGTTTTATAACCTTTCTAGGCTTTTACCTAAATTTCGTTTCAACTTAATCTAACCAATCTTTTAATGAATTTCTTTTTTTAAATTTTGTGTGAGTTATTTCTAATATATTCTTCCAATTCTTAAATAATATTATATAGCCCATTCTATAAATGTTACAATGTCCCCTAATTTAATTTAAATAAAAAAAAATATTACTAATATCTACATTACACATTCTTTACATTCTACAAGCTTATTTAAATATACATATATTTTTTTTTTTTAATTAAATTTAAATTAACATTTATTTCCTAATTGTACATTTTATTTAATAACTAATTGAACACATTTTTTATTGAGTAAGTACCTCAACACTTTGGCTAACTTATCGTCCATTGTCTTTACTTCTTTTATAATTGTCCATTTATACTTAATTCCTACGACACAATTTTATCTTAATTCTTTAACAATCAAATACTGAGCTGAAAACTTCAAGCTACATATTTCTTAACTTATCTTCTAACAATACAATATACTTATAACTAACATTCAATCAACAATTCTTTAACAATTCTAACATATAGTAACAATAAATCATGTTCTGGTATTTACAATTCCTTCCATAATTATATATATATTTTTTTTTTTTTTTTTTTTACATTTATTACAATTGGAATCCTTCCAATGATAAGTCTGATTCAATATTTATTTAACATATACTCTCTGATACCGTGTCTTTAAATCCCAGCCTATCCGAGTCATAGTATGTCTAGATTTGGTCAAATTGGTTATAACATTTCTCTTTCCCTTATTTCTGTTTATTCCTTGTTTATTATTTATCTCATATTTATTTTGCTTTTAGCTTCATCTAACTCTCAGTTCTAAGTTAGTATTTTATCTCCCCTTCCAATCTCACATCCAGTTCAATTATTTTCTTATATCATTTCAGTTTATTTTGTATGAAGTTTAACATCTAATATTTTTAAAGGTTGCAATTTCATATCCTCTATTTGATCATATCTATAGTTCCTTCGATTACACTGTCCCTATATCAACGAATATAAATTTTGTTTTAATACTTATATATATCAACGCAGATTCTCCCTTACAATACGACGAAGTTTAAATACACAATTACCATATTTTTATTACAACGATGCTTCAATATTTATTAACATAGATTCATATTTATCTTTATTCATTATTCGACGAAGTTTCCAATAAATTATCGTAGATATAGTTACCATCCCTTAAAACTTATCTCCTGCTAACGTTTTCTTATACACATAATCACCTAGAGTTTATTCATATTGCTTCCTTCACCTATATTTAATATTTCCCTTCCTATTTTATTATTATTTTCCTTTTCCAGTTCTTCTGGATACATGTCACATTACTGCCTGTGTCTATTACTGCCTGTAAACTTGTTTCCTCTATTTAATTTCTATTCCTGGGTTTCCTATTGTCTTAGTTTTCCGACTGACTGTGGGCACCATGCTCTTTTCTTGTCCCCACGCCTGTCCTTGCCTTAACACCGTTTACATCTCCATTGTATCTTTCATCTGCTTCATAGTTTCCATTTTCTCTGCTATTCTCATATTTAAATTCCATCTCCCATTTTCCAAACTCGAGTTGTGTCTCCACATTCATTAACATATCCGTACCTCTGATAAATTTTCTCAATAAGCCTTGTACCACTAAGCATTGAAACGGATAATTAACTCCTCCTATTTCTCCTATTACCATTATCATTTTATTAATCTTTTCAGTCTTCTTATTAGTTGCGGTTCGAATTGTTAAATTTTTTATTGGCCATATTTCTAATTTTTCTATTTTATTTCTATCTCCTAACCTTCCCTGCTCTCCTAATATTTTCTCCCTTACATCTTCGACTTTCCTAAAACTCTCATCTGTTATCTCTCTTTCTCCTATCACCTTTAATTTCAACTCTCCTAACTCTTCTGTGTTTTTCTTTGTTATATTTTCTACCTCTTTCTTATTAATTCCTATTACATCAGCTATTATTTCATTTGTTTCCTCAAAATTTTCCTTAATCTCCTCCTCTAATTCTCTATCTTTCTCTTCTAAGTCTCTTCTCATAACTCCTATTACAGCATTATTCTCTGTTCTCAACTGTTCCCTCATATCCTCTATCATTCTCCTATTTTCTTCCTTTATTTCCTGTGTTATGAATTTGAAATCTTCCTTCATCTCTCTCATTTCGTCTCTATTTTCCTCTAATTTTTTGTTTATTTCCCTCATATCCTCACTGATATCTTTCATTACCCCTTTTATTTCATCTATCTTATCTAATTGTTTATTTATTTTTTCATTA
Organism: Prosapia bicincta; assembly: GCA_036971475.1. Classification (NCBI taxonomy): domain Eukaryota; kingdom Metazoa; phylum Arthropoda; class Insecta; order Hemiptera; family Cercopidae; genus Prosapia; species Prosapia bicincta. The sequence continues at coordinate 360,063,954 of JBAIZL010000001.1, read as the reverse complement.
TTTATATTTAATTGTCTATTTATTTTTTCATTATTTATATTTAATTGTCTATTTATTTTTTCATTATTTATATTTAATTGTCTATTTATTTTTTCATTATTTATATTTAATTGTCTATTTAGATCCTCTCTCCCTTTTTTACTCATTTCCATGAGAGTTCTCATCATCTCCCTTAAATCTTCATTCTCATTATTTCCCCGTTTTTTTTGTTGGGTTTGCATAGGTGGTAGTCCCCTAGCTTCTTCTACCTCAATGTCTCCTATTGGCATATCTGTGCCTTCCAATTCTATTTCTTGCACTTCCAAACTTGTCCCTTTTTCCTGGTCCCCTACAACTACCAGCTCGCCTATACTATTTTCTTCTTTTTTTTTTGTAAGTGACTTATTATACAAACATAAACAATTTTTATATATATACTATAAACCTAGCCTTGACTCTATTCAACTCAGTGTTTAATTTTACAAAATCTTTTCTAAATCTATTTCCAGTTCAAATGTTTTTCATATAAAAAGTTCTAAATTAATTTTATTTCAAAATCTCTCTAAATAGATTTTATCTCTTATTTTATCGAGCTCCCACGTTGTTGCGCCAAATATAAAGATATTTTCCTTTAGACGCAATACAATGGGGTTTATATTATTAAATATTTTATTTAAATGAAGATATTTTATTTCTAGTTAAAACACAAACAGCTCACTCATTCAGGAACAATTCATAATTCTTTATTATAACATTTCTTATTTCAACATTTAAAACAATACACACAAAACAAAAATTTATAACTTAACAAGTTTTAACAAACTCGGTTTAACTCTTATTTCTTTTAATTTTATAGTTACACAATTTTAATATACCCTAGGCTAATTTTACGATCTCTTATTATCTCGGGGTTTATAGCATGGGCTATATTTTTTTAATTCTTAGGTTAATTAAATAAATTTTGAAAAACAATATTAAATTTTGAAATTAATTATTTAATATTTTATTATTAATTATTTTAATAAATATTTTCCTGATGGAAAAACTTTAATTTGGAATAAGCAAAAAGGCGAAACTATTTGAACTGGATTATGATCTTATTTCTATTAATCACAAGATATTCTAATATACAAAATTAAACTTCCCTATTATCCTAAGAGTCCACTAAAGTTTATTTTTTTATATAGCGCTAGGTACTTAACTTATCAAATAACGGCGAATGGCTGCTTGCTCAGACGTAGAATTCCGTTCTCTTTAATTTTCACTTTTTACACACTTAAATTCGTTTTAGTTCCTTTAAATTATATTTACACTTTATTAACTCTTTCAATTCACTTATCCCTGTTCAATCTTGTAAAGTTTCTTCACAAATCTGTATAATTTTGACGAAGTTTCTAATAAGTAGAATTTTGACTGGTCCTGGCAGATTCGCTACCTTACTCGGCGTCCCACGCCAGACTCTCACTACGCGTCCTTAGATTTTAAACAATTGTTTGTTTTTTTTAATATGGCGGCTTCTCCTTCTTAAAAAAAAACATATGCTCTAATTGAACGAAGTTCCGTTCCTTCCCACTAGAGTCGACTGCAACTTGACCTATTTCTTTACTTTCACGTCTGTTAATGTCAACGAACTATTTTCACCAGTTTTAATTTTGTTAACATACTGTTTCAATTTTCCGATCCTTAACAAACCTTCCAGTGTTTATTTAATTACTATTATTAGTGTGTGAAGTGTCTTTGTGTTTTACTTTTGTAATATTTTGAATTGTGTGTGTTTTGACTGGACTTTTCCAAACATAACCTTTCATTGTTTACAATCGTTTTTCACTTTTTCCTTCAAGTAATTACTTATGCCCTATGTTACTAGTATTTACAATTTTGTTTGACATATAACTATTATTAGATTATCTTGTTTTAAATTTTATTTGATACAACAAATTTCTTTATGTATTTACAGTTCAAATATCTTATTTATATGTTACAACCGTTTTATAACCTTTCTAGGCTTTTACCTAAATTTCGTTTCAACTTAATCTAACCAATCTTTTAATGAATTTCTTTTTTTAAATTTTGTGTGAGTTATTTCTAATATATTCTTCCAATTCTTAAATAATATTATATAGCCCATTCTATAAATGTTACAATATATATATATATATATATATATATATATATATATATATATATATATATATATATATATATATATATATATAATGTAATAACTTACAACAATTAGATAATAAAATAAATGAAATTATAAAAATATATGATAAAAATGTTTATTGGTTTTGATATCTAGATGACGGAATGCATATATATCGAACAATAATAAAATAAGTTTAACAATTATTTTGGATAAAATAAATAAAATTAATAATAAAATCGAATTTACTTATGAAATTGAAACAAATAATAAAATAAATTTTCTAGATTTAACAATAAGAAAAAATGAAAAATTTGAATATATGATATACCGTAAACCAACTTTAACAAACCAAATTATACCAAATAATTCTAATCATCCATATAACCAAAAAATGGCTGCTGTATATAACTTAGTATATGGAATGCATAAAATCCCCATGAATGAAGAACATAAAAAAGAGAAAAAAACATAATTTATCAAATTGCAATAGAAAACGGTTATAAAAAAAAACTTGACAAACTTAATTATAATATACTTAATAAACAACATAATAATATAATTTACAATAATAATAATAACAATACATTATGAACTTCATTTTTATTTATAGGCAATGAAAAAAAAAAATATCACCAAATTATTTAAAAACACAAATATCAAAATTGTGTACAAAACTAATAATAAATTAATAAACATAATGAACAACAATAATAAAACAAATAATATGCATAAAAAGGGCAGTGTTTATAAGTTAGAATGCGAAAACTGTAATAAAACTTATATAGTAACTGTATAAAAGAACTGTGGCGTAATGTTTAACATAAATAAATGTAACCTCTATACCAAAAAATGACTTTTTTCTTTTATTTAAAACCTTATATACATTTCGATTGCATAGCAATCATCCTCAGATATAATTTACAATAAAAATTATTTACAATACAATTTTCATTCTAAATCACCTCTGAGGATGATTGCTATGCAATCAAAATGTACATTAGGTTTTAAATAAAAGAAAAAAGTAATTTGTAGTATAGAGGTTACATTTATTTATGTTAAAACTTATATAGGTCAAACCAAGAAAAAATTTTAAAAAGATATAAAAAATATTTAAATGCTTATATAAATCAAATTTTGCAAATCATTGTATTAATAATAAGCACCAATTTAAAATACAGTAATACCCCGTACTTACACGATAGGTGGGACCGAGCGATAGCCGTGTAAGCCGAATTCGTGTGTCAGAGTATAAGTCTACAATCACATAGGAATCATGTTTAATTGGGACCAAAGACTAAATAAACTAATAATTTAGAAGAAAAATGTGTACGTATTAATTTAAAATCTTAAATAAATAATACTACAAATAATTATATTATATACATACATATTGCAAAGAAGTAAGTAAAAAGAAGTTATTTTAACAAGAAGGCTTCATAAAATCTAATAAATTCTTTTAACGAATTGAAGATTTTTTCTTTTCACTCAGATTTTCCTCGTAACTCGTTAATTTTTATTGTTTTGTGACAGAAATATGCCTACCTTGGAGTCTTATGTTTTCCAAAATTTGTAAGCCTGACTCAATTAAACTAAGGCATTTTGTCACGGTTCAAACCGTCATTTCATCTTCTACGTCAACTGGGTCTAAAGAATCTATGTTTTTAAGGTCTTGCTCTTGCTCACACATTTCTATGAGCTCATCAATTAACTGTCTGCTCCTGATTGAGTACATATAGCAGTTCTTGAACGTCATCATTATCCATTTCTAAATTGAGTTGTCTGGCAAAACTGACACCTTCTTCAATCACATCAGCAATTTCATCAGACTCTGGCACTGATTCCGCTTGAGTTTCAGTGGTGAAAAAGAGACAGACCTTTTTCCAAACGACATTCAAAGTTTTTTGAGAAATTTCATTCCAAGATTATCCAATGATTCTCAAAGCATCCAAGACATTGAATTGTGTCCAAAAATCCTCAACAGAGAGCTCGTTGTTCTGTCTCAGCTTCATACAGATGTGCAAATGATATTCTTGTGTAATAAGCTCTAAATATTTTGTTGACTCCTTGATCATTGCATTATTGTATTATTCATTCCTGATGATGTTGGTATTGTTTATCAACGAAATGCTTTGAATATAGGGTGTAAATAATAAATAATTCTTGTATTTGAATAACCTTAGTTGTTTTTTATTATTAAACAAGGAAACATATTTTATAGTAAACTCTCGATTATCCTTGGGCGGTTTAACCAGTTTGTGGATTATCCGGTGTCTGCCATTGTTTTACAAATATCCAATTTTTATTCTAATCAGAATTATGTGTTTCCAAACGGTGAATTACGGCATAAATACATATTAGGCTTAATAGAAGTTAAGATGAAGGGAATTGATATGTACGTACTAATTTTTACATTGAAAGGGAAGCATCCCGACGCGGGCCAGCGAAATAAAAGGGCGAGAAGACTACTGTATATAAGAGACAATGACAAAATGCTTGGACGCCCGAAAACCTAATGCGTATCATAAGATTGTAAACAAATGTCAGCTAATCTCGAATATAAATAGTCTAGGACGTGACATATGCATTATCCATGTCTGTCATATACATTATCGATCTTTATGGCTTTGTGACACAAGTAGACACTGTGCGACAAAATGGTTAGATCTCACATTGAAGCTAAATCAGTGTTCACAAAAAAAACAAACGAAAGTGATAGATTTGTTTGTATTATGTGTAAAGGAAATTACATATGTACATACATACTTACTTTTGACATATACTTATGTATGTATTGTAAATAGTTAGACATATAAATGTACATGTTATAGTCCGTCAAATACATCGACATTTTAAATTATTTTCTGTATTTATTTTGTCCTCTGAAGATTATTTGTGAATTGCATTAACCGAGGTCATTATTTGTGTAACTTATGGTATAATAATCGATTATCGATCGTTTTGCGTATTCTTTGTTCATAGCTGATTATCCGGGGAATTCGGTTATCCGGCATTGCCGGGTCATCCTATTCCATGGATAATCGGGAGTTTACTGTATATATATATATATATAGGTTAGTTCTAGTAGAGCTTAAAGCTTATTTAGGAATTTTTTGACTAGATAGGAGACTGACAGACTTACTTAGTGGCAATAGTCCAAAACTGCAATCTCTTGGAAATAAATAAATAGACGCTTATAAAAACTTATCATACTATTGAAATATTTTGATCACACAATGATCTTTGTCAATCAAAAAAGAGAAAAAGAAAAGACTGAAGGGAACCACAGATGTGTATAAATATCCAAATGTCACAGATTTATAGTTTATGATATAGTACTATATGTGATTTGTATAAATATTGATTATTTGAAACTAGATTTTAATAGTCTGTCAGAAGGAAGGTAAATGGAGTTGTTAAAAATGGTAGAAGTTTGGAGGAAGGTAAAAGGAGTTTTATCTGATGTTGAGGTTAGGAGGTTCTCTAGATTTGGTATGCCACAGGTGTGACAACTCCCATCTTCTCAACTCTGAAGGGTTGCAATCAGGGGGGAGGACCTTAATTATTTTGGTGGTATAAGAATCATTGAAAAATATGATGTTGTGACTAGCAGCGTGTTGAGCGGTTGGCCTGTATATGTTCATGGTTCCAATGTCATGTCTGTGGCCATTCATACATAGTCCCTTTGCTTTTCAACGTACATGGTCCACCATTGTACACGCTTCCAGATGCCCTCATAAAAGAAATTTTTCAGTTGATCTGAGAGCCAGAAGTGCACCGCTTCTTTTAATGCTTTTTTGAGAGGACCAAACAAATGAGAAGGTGCAAGACTATATGTAAGATGAGGCAGTATTTCAAATTGTGTTTAGCAGTATGGGCAGCTGTATGCAGACAGGCTTCGCCGGCAACAAAACAACCCTCGTGTACTTCGTGCTTTTGACAGCAGTCCTTGGCGCTGCTTCAATTACAGAATTTAGCATGGCAGTCAGCATCTCACTGTAACATACACTGTTTATTGTTGTGCAGTTTTCCTCATACTATTCTAGTACTAGACCCTGAGTCCCAAAAAACTGTAAGCATCAGTTTTCCTTCGGACGGTTGGGTCTCGAATTTTTTCTTGGGTGGCGAATTTGAATGTTTTCATTCCATACTCTCAGGGTGTTGTTGCAACTGTGTGACAACAACATAAATATAAATTTGTTTATGCAACTGTGTGAGTTGTTTTGGGACCCATCTTGCATAAACTTTATGAAACACATGTCTGTTTTGGATAAATTTTAGGTAAAACCATAACTAATTTGCATACAATGAGCCACTACTTATATAGTCACTCTTCTGTCTAAGAGAACCATTTCTTGTGAGCGCTTAATGTTTTCTTCATTTGTGACAGTCTTGTCAAGACTAATTTGAAGGCATCTTTATGGTGAAATGACCCTTTAGTTTTAGGAGTGTGTAAGGAATCTGAAGGCATCTTTATGGCGAAATGACCCTTTTTGTTTTAGGAGTGTGTAAGAAATCTGTTTTATTTTTAAATTATGAATATACAGCACAGTTTGTAAGTCTCTTATTTTCATTAGCTCTTTAAAAGTTTAACAATTTTTTTCTATTTAAAATTACTTTATCTCTTCTTTTCTATTTAAAATATTAACATTACAATGTCAGTGGTAATTCTTTATCCCAGTTAACCCTTTCTTTTACACATTTACTATACAAATTTAAGTAAACTTCTTTCTGAATTTACACTATATCAAAAGTTTTAAGAAAAATAATTTTTAATTATATTTAATGAAAATTGTTATTTGATTTTGTTTTATCTAACCTTTTAATATTTAAACAAAATTTGCTCTATTTTATAAATAAAGCGGCATTTATTGACTAAAATTCTTTTTCAAACCCTTTGAACCAAACAATCCCTTTAAATAAACAATTGATATTTCAAACCCTAAGTTTATCAACAAACAATTTTAACCCCATTTAACAAACAACTGGTCTTTTAAAAAACATAAGTTATATCAACAAACCATTTTACCCATTTAAATAAACAATTGATCTTTTAAAAACATAAGTTTATCAACAAACAATTTTATCTACTTCTATAACTAATTAAACAAAATGTCTTACATCTAAATCTGAAATTCTTAATTTAAGATTTGATTTACTGGACACACATAACCTTTGCCAAAATATTTACTTCCTATTAACTTTTGTTTACTTTACTTTCATCATAATTCACTTTTACTTTTAATCAAAGAAATTGTTTCAAATTATAATTTTGTTCTCTTTTTCTATTTCACAACCCTTTATTTTATTTTCAAATAATTTTGTAAACCATTTAACAATTTGTAACTTTCTTTATTAAAATGTCCAAATTACCAAAGATTTAATTTTATTTCATAATTATAAAAATTGTTGGGTGGAGTCCTCCATCTTGTGATGGGACTTACCCCCACTAGTTTATGTATTAAACAAAGCCATTGCTTGATATCTTTATATTTTTAAAAAGAAAATTTATTTAAATTTAAATTTTTGAAATTTCAGTGTTCCCCAAAAATTTTCATTATAAAAATTTAGTTTAATTTAAAAAGAGAGAAACTAAGATCTGACCTTTACACTTAGAATCTCTTCTCGGTCCAGTATAGATTGCCTCGATCTTCTCCCTCTATCTATGGTTAACCATCTTGAATGCGAAATAGCCTCGTCCCACAATGGAAGCGTCACCCAAGCCGTCTTCTTTCTCGATGGCGTCCCTGTTCTGAAACATTAGTCTTCCACTCCATCTGCACGTCATTTCTGCGTTGTCCAGTAGAATTCCAGATCCCAATTTTGAAAACTTTAAAAATTTGCTCCCTCATTTTCTGCCTTTAAATTTCCATTGTTCGATTTATTTTTCACTGTTTATGTATAAGAATTTTATTTAAAATTGAAATTTAATAGAATTTGAATTTTGCACTATTCACTTTTATATAAATTTTGAAACACTGTTCGTTGTGTAATACTTTACTGACTCTAAATATTCTCTTACATTGTTCTCCCCTAACACACAAACTTTTTGAGGATGCTGCTACACCGATGTTAAGGTTGGAAACCACTTTTGGACGAGTTTCCTCCTCCAAATGGATTCCAAAACACACAAAACTACATTTTTAGCGACTGCCTATCGAGCCTTTAGCCCTGCATGTTTACGTTCTATTGTTTGAGTTACAAACTTACACAAAGACTTGTAAAACGGAGCGACCCAAACGTACGTCTTCCAACCTTGAAGTTCAGAGTAGACCCTTCCTAGTCGATTTTTCCTGGCCGTGCGAAGCGTCTTACTCTCGCTGCCTGTTTTTGACAAATCGCGAGGCTTTAAGATGATGTAATTTCTATCAGGTGATATGCGCGTCGTTCTTATTTACTTTCTCACGAGAGACATTTCTTGATCCTAACCAATTGATATTCTTGCTGGTTTGCTTATTATTCGTTTAACTCTTTCATCTTGCTTTTTTATTTCTTGTTACAGGACATTTTCCTCTTCATTTTAAAATCTGTCCCCTCGAATGTCATTGGTGTTTTTAGGTGGATTTTGACCCTTTCTCTCCTCTTTTCAATGTATCTAAAGTATATTTAAAAACCTACAAAACCCCTCTCTTTGCTAATGGCTTAGTTTCTTTAATTTTATACCCCATTACTTAGCCTATCATAACCTGTAGGTCCTTTTATTTCTCTTTTCCCCTCGAAATCTGGCTAACTCATCAAAAAACCCTGAAATTTCTATATAATTGCGACGGTAATCTGTGACCCCAAATTGCCCGTCACAACTTGTGCGAGCAGTTTTGAATTTTTCTCCATTCTAGCAAAACACTTTCCATACCCATATCAAAAGTCTTCAATGAATTTTGGCCCGTGATATACCTTCTGACTACAAAAAACTAATTACTGAACTTTGCTCTTCTTTGGTGGAAAAAGAAAGCAGAGTAGCCATGAAAAAAAGCACAACAGCGATAACGAAACTAACCTAGTAACTTGAATATATATATATATATATATATATATATATATATATATATATATATATATATATATATATATATATATATATATATATAAACTTTGCAACACTATTTTCTTTTATTCACTTACACTTTAATGTAGTTAAACAATAATATTACTTGTTATATTTGTGAGTTGACTTAAGAACTATTAATTACATCATCTCATTTTCAAGCTTATTTTGAGACTCAAAATTTATAATCTATTCACAGTTTATTTATAAAGACTATATACAAATGTTGTATATACCTACTACACCAAATGATATATTTTACTTTTACTGAGATTAATACACCTTCCATTTTGAGGAGTATGTTTCAAAAAAATGGACCAATAAATCACTTTTATGGAGATAAAGGTGAAACTAAACTCTTCAAGCTGATATTTACATAGTTCATCGTTTCTTCTAGTGTTGGTACATAGATAAATGACATTAACATTAGTTTTTATAGTGCAGTTAATTAAAACTTCAAAACCTCAAAAACTACTGAAGATAAACAGGAATTTGTAGGTAATACTACGTTTACATCACTCTTTTACTTGAAATTTTAAAAACCTACAACTAAATCAATTTAATCCTTAATAAAAATTTATTTTCACTGATTGTCTTTTGTAACATTTAGGTAGGATTTTTTTTTAATTTGACTCATTTGTAATTGTGACACGCTATTACAATCATTGTCATAACTACCACTAATAATAATATGTACAGTAACACATTGTGTCACCATACAGTGCATCTCCCCCATCATAGTTCTGGCCCATGGGATGTTTGGATCAATCTCTTAGTCCAATGTCAAACATATTAGCCTTCAGTAAGAACTCAGCTCTGGGCAAGAGGAATTAATATTTATTTTCAGCGTGTAGTGCTAGACTCTATTGAATATTTTTTTTCCAATTCTATGAGTGATTTTACCTTTGTATTATTTTACTAGTATTCTTTTTTTAAAGTTGCTGGATGTAGAGGCTTTGCTTCGTAAAAGGAACAATTGTTTCGAAACTCGTTAGCAGTAAGCCCATTACGCATTCACTTAGCTAAGTATCTTTTAATTATTCTTTTTTTAATATATTGGTGTTTTTAGTGGACTTTTTTTATTTGAAAAGGCAAAATAAACCACATTCACGTGTTTAGATTACCATATAAACAATAACTTGGTCTAGAATGTGTTCTGATACTTATCACAAAGGCATGTAAAGATATCACAAGTAAATGAGTGTTAGGTTGGTAAATATTTTGTAAGGCTAAAGTGTAAACATATTTTGTATTCATATAACAATATTTATAATGTAAATAGGGATCTATGTAATGCATCAAGTCTATAAATTCTAAATTATAAAGATTTTGTTGCCACTTTTGATCACTCTTGTAAAGAATTGTTATGACCTACTGACAATTTATGAATCATAAATAAATAATCAATAACAGGTGCGTGACATCATAGAGAAAAACATGTTTCAAGGCCTTGTCTACTTACTTACTTCTTCCTTCTTCGTGCAGTCGTCCAGCTCAACGGTAGCCGATGGCCTGATGTCCACGATATATATATATGATGCTATGGCTCACAGGTTCTTCTTAACTAGAACATTTTGCCACTTTGTCACAATTGGTCTGAGGATGTCTCTTGTAGGTAATGGGTAAGGGCAGTTCAGCAGGATGTGTTCAATTGTTTCGCTCTCCACACCACAGAGTGCACACAACGGAAACTCTGTGAGATTAAAATGAAATAGGTACTCCTGTGTCACCAGATGGCCGGTTCTTGCTCTGGCAGCATCTAAAGATGCTGTTGATCGTGCTACATCCCTATATTTATCCTCGACTGGTGGTTCTGGTAAAGGTGTCAACCAGTAGACTCTTTTTCCCAATTTTCAAACCTAAGTTTTCGGAAAACTTCCCAGCTTACACTTTTGCAATGTAGCAGGGAGTGTTTGCCTTCATCTGTAGGTCCCATGGTTAAGGCTATTTTCGCAATTTTGTCAGCCTTTTCGTTTCCGGGTACTCCACAATAGGCAGGTACCCATTGAAGAGTTAATTCCTTCCCGCAGTCCACTAGTTCTAGGATGGTTTTTCTTATTTCTGATATTCGAAACGAGTATGAACTTGTAGAGTTATTTAACAATGACTGAAGGGTGGCTTTCGAATCCGATAGGATGCATATTTTTGAATTGCCGTTTAAATGCACACAGCTAGTCAGGGCTGCACTTATAGCCACAAGCTCAGTATCCACGCTGGAATTGCAATTGGCTGGGATGTAAAAACAGTCTCTGTTCGATTCATTATAGTAGCCTGCCCCTGATAAGCTCTTCTCCTGGCCGAGCGAGCCATCTGTGAATATTTTTATGTGGCTTTTGTATTGAGATTGAATCATGTTTAATGTTATTGTTTTTAATAGTTATACATGATCTTTCTTGCTCATCTCATGTGGCAGGTTAAGCGCAATGTTTATCTCGGGCCATCTACTTGGGGGCTCCATATAGTAAGTCGGAATTTTCACAGGGACAAAACAAGGCATTTTGGTGGATAGTTGATTAATTTTATAGCTGAATGACTGTTTTATGTTGGAATCATATGACACCATGTTACTCTAACAGCAAGGCGAGAACATCCTGACAGATTGAAGCCTTGTCTACTAAATATTTTTAAAAAATACAAGAGATGGCAGAGCAGTGCAAAACACTACATCACCGCTATATACTGACTTATCACCAATAGTACAATTTGCTGCCCATCATCCTGGCTTGAAGAGTTAAGAAAGAAAAGAAAACCATTGTTAATTGTATAATAAGTTAATTATACAGATATCCATAATGTTTTTAAAATAATAACATGTTTTCTAAGTTTTTCTAATATTTTTTAGAACAGTCCTTTTTATCCCATGTACATAATATTCAAGTGGTATCTTATTTAGTTCCACATTGTTTTCAGCTCATTACTAATGTAAGATCTAAGTGATAAGCCCGTTGTAAGTCTTGGGTTGAAATTTTTTTACCAAATCATATAAAATATATCACAAGTTTAAAACATATTGTATTCCCTCCATGGTTTTGAGTGTAGGTTGTTAATTTCTTTTTGAATGGAGGAAAAATAAACAATAAAATAAACTAGTTAGATTTAACAATCACAAGAAATACAAATAACATTGAATACTAAATTTTTAGGAAATCTACATAAACCATAAACTCAATACCAAACCACTCTAACCATCTACCACAACTTAAAATGGCTGCTACAACTCACTTTTGTGCAGAATGCTTAAAATTCCACTAATAAAATAAAAAATTAGAAAAATAAAAACAAATAATATATGAAATAACAACAACAAAAATAGGATACAATAAAAAAACAATAGATAAATTAAAATTTAAAACATTAACTAAATTAAAACAGCCAAAAAAACATGAACCACAAACAACAAAATAGGCTTCATTCACATACACAGGTTATAGTATAAAAGGAATAACAAAAGTCCTAAAAAATAACAATACTAACTTAACATACACGTATGCAGGAATCCTAATCAATAAAATAAACCAATCGGAAAAAAATATGCCCCATACTTAATAATGAAATTTATAAAGTTGAATGCCCAGACTGTGATAATTATACTTTGGCCAAACAAAAAAGAAATAAAAGACAGATATAAGCAACACCTCAAAGCATACATGAAATTAAACATTTAAAATTCAAACCTAGCTAAACATGCTATTAAAAATAACAAAACATTCCCCACAATAGAAAACATACATCTAATAGAGAAAGTACTAAATGGCCTAAAAGTGACAATATGGAAACTACAAATTTATAAACATAAAAATAATATAACAAACGAAAAAGTACAAATTAAATTTAAAAAATGATAAATTTAAACTTAGTAAACAAAATTAACTTTAAGACAGACCAAAACTAATCTAACGTACACAGTGGAACTAAAAATAGAACTATACCGCTATACAATGTCATAACTGAATTCTCTCACCTACCTACTACAAGAACCTGATAGTTCTCATTAGTCTTTTATAGCTTGAAAATGAGAGCACTGTAATTAATAAGCTCTCAATAATTCAATTAATATATACAGTAAAAGCTCTAATTTTCGGCACCCTCGAGTTCGGCATGTTGCTGGTTATTGAAACTGGATAATAGAACCTAACCTATATACTGTGATGAACCTTGTGCTACCTATCAAAGAAAATTAAATGTACTGTTCAAATATTTGTACCGTCCACATTTGTTTGTATCCAATTACTGTATTACCGTACTTATTAATAAAAGCACATGCTCGCACACACAAAATTTATAAGAACAAATTTGAAGAAAGAAAAGAAATTTATGGTTATAAAACTTTTTTCGTTCATACAACGTTAAAATAAAACATGCACCTATACACTTCACTATACAAAGACTAATGATTTTATAATGCTTTAATGATTTTTTAAAAAATAATCACGGATGTCTGACTGTCTAATAGGGATGACAATTTTTCAAAAAATTTTGAACAAAGCATATGTAGTTGCTAAACTTCCTGAGCCGAGTAGCATTTCTCACCTTCAACAAATGTTAACATCATTGTAAAAGCGGCTGCAGCATTTTTTAAATATTTACTCCATGAAAAAATTACTTTTTCTTGAACTATTTATTCATCTAATGATTCACTGTCAGCTGTTCTTTCTTTTGTGATTGGCCTTATTAAATCTTCATAAGTTACATCGTATGATGCATCTGTTTTTTAATATGGATGTACCCAGTCTTCAATATGGTTTTGAATAATACTCCTTAAAGGACTTGAAGTTGGGCAATTTTTTATGCTGCTAACCATAAATTATGGATAGCTATTTTATTGGATTTCTTTCACTTTTGTCTATTTCTTCTGTTTCTAAATTTGGTGATAATTTCTTCTAAGCAAGCTAGAATGTTTTTTCTTCAACCGAATTTCATGACATAGCTACATTAAACAATGCATCTTCTATAGTGTAGGATTTCTGAATGTCATTGATAGTTGACACTCCAGTACCCACACACTCTCATCGTGACGTGAGTGCTCGCGTGGAGTCTTTTTTGACCCCACTCAGTATTCTGGTCTTCTCGCCAATATAATTGGAATTGGTTCTTCATTTATGAGAATAATATCTCCCAACAAAGTATTGCAATGACTTGGTGGAATTTTATAGTTATTACCTGTTAGCAGGCTTGATACGCTCGCTATAACTTACTAGCCAGGGTGTCTGCTCCTGAACCACTGTGGTTGGCAATAAATTCATACAGTCGTTCAAAATACGACGAAATGTGATAATTATTCGGTCAGTAGTATTGACTAGTATCAATATAACAGATTACTAGGGAACAAGGTGGGAATTGTTTTTGATATACAATTAGTCATACAATTATTAGTATACAATTATTCTATTTCAATCAAATAGTTTCATTTATTCAAATCATATCCTTATAAATTGTTTCCAGATCAAACAATTTCACTAATAAAATTAAAAAAACGGATTAGTATTGATTGTTCAAAAACATCTCTTGCAAACAGTTTTTTGATGACTGAGGCACACAGTATTATGGCATTTTCCACATTTCTTCTTTGTTTTCCTGTCTGCTGCTCGTGGGCAAATGTGATATCGAGAATGGGATCCCACAGGTTGTTCTCACAGCTTACAAAGGTTCTCGAGACCTAAAAAGCTCTTACGTTTTAGCTGTAGTATTCTAGGAATATTGTCCATACTTGCCCGACTGTGAACAGCTGGCTTCAGTAACTCGATTGCTAGTGTGGTGAGGTATTCCCATCTGACAATATTATTGAAATGCTTGTTTGCGCAGAAAATGTTTATTGCATTCAAACCTCCGACGTTCATCAGGTGAAAAAAAGTGTCAATGACCATCTTCTGGAATTCCGGCTTACATCAAATTGGTGACACATCTTATTGAGTATATCAACGCCGAATTTCGTGTTATCATAGCCTGTTATTTTAATAGGTTTCCTCTCATTCGTTGTTGTTATTATCATTCTCCTTATAATGATCACCATCATGCAGCTCATTACTCCTGGAAACATTCACATCGATGAAGTCCGCTTCTGCTTGGTCAGGCCCCAATATCTCCTCATTATCACTCATAGTTTCATCCAACCAAATCCTTAATTGTTTTTGATCACGTTCTAAACATATTTGTAAACGTTTCTAATCACGTCCCGACATTGCACAAGTTAAAATATAGAACTAAAAAAATAACTTGTTGAAACAATCAGTAACTAGAGTAGTTGCTTGGGGTCCTTCAGTCCCCCAAGCAGTGCAGCTTTCAGTTCAAACAATTATAACTCAACTGGCTGGAGACAAAGGAAGTTGACGCGTCACTAGCATACTCAGTAATAGTTGCGGAGAAGCTACTGAGACTGTCAAGGTCATGCAGCAATGCAAAACAAAAACAAACACAAAACGTGTGGGTTCCCAGGTGACCCGACGCGACTACTGAAGTGTTAACAAGTTTTTGTAGAAATATTTTCCTATAGTGACATTTCATATTTTGTCGATGCCCTTTGGTCAGATAGCAGTTGCATTCGGAGGAAGATGTGGAACAAGAATATTTCCAAATTTATGTTCTAGTTCATTTGGATGAGCAGCATTTGTTAAGAAGCAGTATGCATTAAGTATTTTCAGGGAGTCCAATTTTGCAGAAATTTTCTTTTACTACAGGAACAAAACTATGCAAAAACCAGTCTTTAAAGGTGTTCTTATCCATCCCACCATTATATTGTGCATTGCATTTTACAGATAAATGAACAACGTTTATAAATGCTCATGCCCGTTTATATTTTTCAATAACCACCAATTTTATACGATTTGTACGATTTCCTAGAGTCCTTTCCATTTACCTAACCTCTTAAACCTTTTTGTACCTCCAGCCAGGTCATCTGGAACTTCTCTTTCTCTTAAATGTTACGCTACTCCTTGTCCGCAGGGAAGTAATGGTTTATCCTTTGAATTCAAACCCTAGTTCGAAACCTGTATCTGATTTTATTTAATATTTAATTTTGATTTAAGTTCAATAATATCTTACTGTAAAGGTTTTTTCATGTTTTGACATAAATGTTAATTGAACTTAATCTCACTGCTGTTATTCAAATATAAAATTATGAGCTAGTAACTTGGAAAGCCTAAATATTTAATTCACATTTTATTTTAATTTTTATATACAATTTCTAAAGTCTTTTATATTTAACCAAAAAGTACAAATATCAACTAATATCTTTTTCTTTACAAATAACAAAATATTGAATTTAATATAAAATTCTCTATACAATGTCAAGAGCACAGTGGTACAGTATTTTACAATGAAAATATTGGAAAGAATACCACAAAAATAACAAATAATACAAGTTACTTAAGATTAAACCCTTATGGACATTTTTATGACCATGTCATCATCAGAGGGTCTTACTACAAAGTTACAATCTAGATTTACTCTTTTTTATTTGTATCGTATTAATCATATTTTCCTTAAAAAGTCAGTTATAATTGAAATAAAGGAAATATTTATAAAATTATGTAATGTTATAAACAGGTAATGGCCACAGAACTTTCTCGTACTTTAATGTGTTCTGGTGATGAGGCTTCCGAGCATTTACTAAATTTGTCACCTTTTGAAATGAAGAACTTACTACACCATATAATGAGTGGAAAGGAATTTGCTATTAGTAGTGGTGAGTAGCATATAACAGTAGTACTTTGTGAGTTAAGAAACTCACCATTGGTATAAAAATTAAAATCCAAAATGTTAGGTTTTGTTTAGAACTTTTGGTTCTACTAGTAATGTATTCATTAACAATCTGTTTAGAAATGGTCAAACTATCTTTTGACTAAATTTACAAAACAATTAAAATTAAAATTATATATAATTCACATACAAACTGTGCTTAGTCTAGTTGTTTGACATTCAGTGTGTTGTTTCATTGGACTACTCTCAATAATCAAAATAAATGAAAAAGTTGACAAAATTTGGTAATTTTTTCATTAAGATTATTGACAAAGTAAAATGCTGGTGTACTATCCTAAAGAAGGCTTCTGTCAGTCTTCAGGCTTTAAAAATAGCTATTTTATTCATAAATAAACATCCTCAATAATGGGGCGGGTGTTATTAATTCCTAGGTAAGTAACAAGATGTTTTAGGCCTGTTTCAATATGATTATACCTAATAATATGTTATTGAAAACTTTTTATTTATTACAATTACCTTTAGTGATTAAATTTTGAATAAATGAAATCAAATCTACCTGTTTTTTTTCTTTTAGTTGGTCGTGGAAACTTTTCTGTTATTAGCTGCAAATCTGGCCGTTTCAGTAAGGTAAATAAATTAGTCTTTTTTAGTCTAATAATTTTTATTAAATAACCTAATATTAAAATTGCAAGAAAAGGTCAATAGTTAATGTTTCGTTGGTATTTTCTGGTAGTAATATCTTTTTGTACATTTTATTATTTTTCAATTAATATCAGAACTTAACACACACACAAGCTCAAAAGAGAAATAACCTCCTAAAGAGACTAGCAACTACGAAGTGGAGAACAATGCAGGATGTGATGGCAAAAGCCTATAAAACCTATAAACGCCCTGTTATGGAATATGCTTCTGAAGTGATCGTTCGCTCTTCTGATGTTAACTTAAGGAAATTAGAGGTTGTCCAGATTAATGCAAGCCAAGGTAGAGCCACTACAAAGCCGCAGGGAGAAATCAGAACTCAAGTTCTGGAAGAGGGCAAAGACAATCTACTACAAACACTGGGAGAAATATAAACCTGCGACAAAGATGACGCTAGGCACAAATATCACCACTCATTTATCCTGAACCACTTAGAATTGGGGCAAGCATTTAAATTCCTAACCTGTCACACTTTTTTCCCTTCATTACCAGAGAGAAAACTGTTGCTTCTAAATTACAAAGACTCCAAGGCTATTAGTGTTCCCCACATCCTGAAGACCGCTGTTTAGAAACGATTGCGTATCTATACAGCAAAGATAACTGGATACATGTATATAGTAATGGGTCAGCGGTAAAGCATGCCTCTGGTACTTGCTTTTATAGAGCAACCACTTTGAGGGCTGCCGCCCAGTTGGAATTAATGTCAACCACTATGGTGGTAGGTTTGCGGCTATAGTACAAGCCGCTGAAAAACTGTTGTCCGATCTTAGGACAGTCGGCAAGAGTTGTGTTCTTCGTGGATTCACAGTCTGCTATAATTGTCTCTATTTGGAGGCTAGGAGGAGAATGGCAGAAATGCCAAGATCTGGCATTGGATAAAGTAAGTAAAGTACACACACACACACACACAAAATAATAAATTGTGGAAATTAATTATATTTATAATATATATATATATATATATATATATATATATATATATATATATATATATATATATATATATATATATATAATATACCTATAAATTAATGCAATTATATTATTTATAAATTTGATTGAAGATAATATTTGAAATATAATTCAATAAAAGCTAAGAAGTTGATAATGTCTTTCACATAGAAAAGCCAGATTGGAGGGTTCCTTGGTGTTGACAACAAAGATGGAAGTGAAGAAGCTGAACCTGATCGCCAGGGGCAATGGTTGCGTCGGCGAAGATTAGATGGGGCCCTCAACAGAGTGCCAAGGGAGTTTTATCCCAGAGTATGGTCAGTGTTAGAAAAAGTAAGAATAAATTATCTTTTTAAAAATTTTATTCTTTTGGGGTTTTTTTGTTACATAGAAAGTATTTTTAAAAAACAGTTTTTCACACTATGACCATATTTTCCAATTATTATGGGAAAAATAATTTATAATATATGCAGTTGATTTTAGGAAAACCTTTGTTACTTAGATACGTGTGGATTTTTATTATCAAAATTGAATTTGATAATTATATTTCTTTTCTTGATATAAAGCTCCAGTTAGTTTTGATATCTAAGTTTATCATGAGTGTTTTGCCATTTTCTAATCTTATGCTTTCACTAATAGAACTCCCACACCTAACACCATTCTCATGCATTTTACAACCAGGGATTGAGTTGGGATTTGATTTCTCTTCTTTTCTGTACAACCTACGAATGAGGTAGGTAGTACATCCAGGTCAAATTTGTACAGGTCATATACCCTACTTGCTACATGGTAATAAACATGTCAATCTCACAAGAGGTTCTCTTATGCCAAAAGACTTCTCAGCCCTTTAATTGTTTTTATAAATTTTAAAGTAATTAAAAGTGTTGCATAGCACTTTTTTTTAACTCTCTTCAACTTTTCAAGTTTTTCTATTTCTAAAATATTTTGAGTTTGTCACACAAAATAAATCTCTACTACTGAGTATGTTATCCATGATATTTAAGCTCATGTGGCTTGTCAACTGATCTAGGTCTTGGCTTGAGTAGTTAATAATTATTGATTCTATCTTCAACTTGGCTACATTGTTTATATTTATACATTTTAACATATATTAATATCTGACACTTGCCTATGGCAATATTTTTTGTTTACTGAGGAATCCAGTTTCGAGAGATGTGGCTGATTTTTAACTCCATAACATCAATTTAACAAACTTTAAATTTTAAAACAATTACATAATGATAATTCTTTTAGACTTCACATACTTCTTTCGTACATCAGTTTGGATTTGCTACTTAAATTTTTGAAAAAAAAACTTTTAAGACAGTATGTGCCCAAAATATAATTCTGGTTTTAAACCTAGAAGTAAACTTTTACAATGTGACTGTGATTTTTAATTTTAAACTTTAAAAAAGATGTAGAAATTCTAGGCATGATTATAACCTTACCACATTGGGTGTACATATAATGCATTGTATATTTGATCTGATGTATCGATATTTTAGTGCCAAGAAAGTATGGATCTGTACCTAACCTAAGTGCAACGACAAACTTTTTCTTTAATATGAGCTTAGTTTATGGTGAGAGTGGTTTGGATTTATTGTCAGATTGTAGTGCTAGATTATCGCATTACGTGATTGTTTGTAATTTTTCATTTGCAAATTCTATAAGCCTTTTATCTTTGTTTATTATTTTACAACTGTTATTTTTATTTCTTTCATGAATTTTTTCTATGAAGATAAAACAACAATTATATGTTCAACTGCTCACATAATGAGGTGACTGATGCAAAACTTGTTTTAACACTTACCACAAAGGCATGTAAATTTGTCACAAATGATGGGTGGATTTATAAATATTTTGTGTATAGAACTAAAATGTAAGCATATTCTATCTCTCATATAACAATATCTGTAGTGTAAATAGATAAATAAATACAGACACACCTAAAACAAATAAAAGACATACACAAGACTCACAAATTTATCATTTATTTACTCATATGCGTTTCAATGGAAAAGTCATCGTCAATAAAGTCACTCGCAGTTGTAAGTTAGAGTTTGTAGTAGCAACAGTCACTGATGATGATGACTTTGTCATTGAAACGGGTATGAGTAAACAAATAATAATTTGTGAGTCTTGTGTATATCTTTTATTTGTTTTAACATAACCTCACAAGCTAAGCTCAAAGAATAGTTGTACAGACACACCTACTTCCCCCATTTAGTAATGTCTTAGTTCCAGTAATTGATATTTGGAAGACTAGCACTAGATGCTATTACCTCTGATCCGTTGCAACATTTATAACATCACCAGTGGCAGCCATTACAGGTTAAAACTAACTTTATGAATCATTGTCTTGGCTATTGTCAACAGTGTTAATTAAATTTACAAATATCATAACTCAGTTACTAAACGTAGAACAGGTGATGTATGCAACACATTAAAACAGACGATTTTAAATAAGCATAATTTAAATATTTAAAATATTTAAGATAGACAAAGATAATCAACAACTGTGTTGTAAATTGAGCAGTGGAAACTTTATTAAAATAAATTTTAATATGAGTAAACCTAAGATCTGTGACTTCGTGTTACAATTTGTAGACCAATGAACATTCCAAATATTACATTTTACCACAGTAGTTAGGTCTCCTGAAAATGTGGAAAAAATGTATTGTATTATTTTTTTGTCTGTTATTTTATCATGTCAATGTTTTTATGCCAGTAGCTAGGAATTTGAAAAAAATACTACCTTGATGTTCATGTATTACTATAAATTTTCTAATTTTTAAAGTAACAGTTACTTCGGAGTAATTGTGAGTCAAGTGTTTCCAAGGCAGATCTGAAACCAGAAATTAAACACAAGTTTTGTATCTGGTAAATTTACATGCTATAATTTTAAGGGGTGTAAAACCCATATCTTCATACTGCTTAAGGACTCATTACAGATATTTTGAGGAAAAATTAGAGGCATATTTCATTTGAAGTAATCCCACTGTGCCCAATGGCATCCATACGATTAATAATCTTTTCTTCAAAACTTGGTTAAGAATTAAAAGCGCTGTATCAATTTCATGAATTTAGAATTGTTTACAACTAAAAATGGGTTATAATTTAGAGAACTTTAAATGGTGTGATTTATGATGCATTTAGTTAAATAAATTTAATGTAATTTTACATTTGTTTGAGACTCTACAAAGTTTTACTCATAAAGTATCTATTATGACATGTATTGTCTAATAGTAAATTACTTTATAACTCACAATATGTTAACAGGCTAGATGTAAATTCCTATTGTATGTAGTAATTTATTAAAATTCTAATAAATTATTTCTTATTTATTCATTCTTGATTTTGCTGTATATTTTAATAATATTAGATGATTAAATTAATAATTAAATAAAAATTATATTTTTGATATATTCACTCTTTTATGATGAAGTTTTATGGTATAATATTACACTGCAAAAAGAGTGTTTTGCACATTTTACTAATTATAAAGGCCAACTATTGTTTTTATCTTCTTTGTAGCGAAGGCGTTTTCTTGTTTATATTAACTTTACTAGTGTATGCTTTCAACGTCTTAAAGCATTTACTTAGTAGTCGTATTTGTTTGAATATAACTATGTTTATCGAATGTTCATTTTGAATTAAAATCAATGTACCTATTGAAATAAGCACCCAAGAGAATTTGCTGCAAGGTATTACATATACTTTATTGAAGACATCTTGTAGTGTTTTTCTGACAGTTCTTATGGTAGAAAATTCATACAACTAGGATATTTGTTAGCCAATTTTATAGATATATTGTCAAAGCCTTAATTTAACAATGATTCTATAATGCATGATAGCTTAATATTTTATGTGCTGCTCACATTATTTATGTTATATAGCTATTGTTCTTTGAACAATAACATAAAATAAGTTTGTTTTAAAAAAAATATACATTTCTATATAATTAGCTCATATAATATTGAGCCATGTTATTTAAATGGGAAAAAAATTAAAATACTAATATTATAATTCTCACATGTATTGTGTCTTTTTCAGTGTCAAGGGTTGGCTATTGAAGGACGTTTGCTTCCACAAAATTTAACACAAGAGGTAGTGTTTAATCTTTCAAGAATTCAATACAGTATAAAAATTAAAATTTAGTTTTATGTAATACTATAAATTATAGTTGTTTGCTGATATTAAGCTTATGAATAATTATTATTTTGAATAGATGAATTTTAACAAAAACTATTTAAATATCTTCTAGATATTTATCTGGTCCAAATAAACATTTTTGTTAGATTCAGCAAATGTTTGGAAAATGATAAACTTTAACTGCCTTATATTATTGATTAATCTTAATCATAATATCTTACACTTCATGCTTTTATTTTAAGAAGTATCTATTGCAGCGATTCCCAACCAGTGTGCCGCGGCACACTGGTGTGCCGTGAGATCGTGGTAGGTGTGCCGCGAAATTAGGGGTTGTAATTATGTATTTATTTCGTCGTGGTTAAATACAACCGTTGGAAAAATAACCAATGTTTTTAGATTAAAATATGCATGGTAAGAAGTCAATCTACCAATTTTGACATCGATGGTATCGTCAACCGATCGACAGTATTGTCTCCGTAGTTCTCAGTGCTGTTTGGTTCCGAGTTGAAATGGATCGTTTTGTGATTAGGTCTAAGTGTAATGATTTACCTAGCACTAGTGCGAGTTCAAGTTCATATGAAAGTAGTGTCGATGTCAGTATTAATACTGGTGCGAGTTCGAGTTCAAATGAACGTAGTATTGATGTTAATATTAAGACAAATGTTTTGTCAGGTGGATCGATGAAACGCAAACGTAGTGACAATAATGACGGTGGTGACGTTGGCAAGTTTCGTCAATATCATGAAAGCTACTTGTCATTCGGTTTCACATCATCTGGTGGTGAACAGCCTAAACCTCGATGCCTAATTTGTGGCGATCAGTTGTCTAACGAAGCCATGGTACCAAGTAAGTTGAAAAGGCACCTACTTACAAAACATTCATTTGCAGCAGAAAAACCTGTTGCATATTTTAAAAGACTATTATCAAATCAGACATCTCAGGCTTCTACATTTACAAAACAGTCATCTGTGTCGAGTAAAGCACAAGAAGCCAGCTACGCTGTGGCTGAATTGATTGCACAAAAAGTGAAATCCCATACGACTGCTGAAACAACCATTCTTCCAGCGTGCTGTGAAATCGTTAAAATTATGTTTGGAGAACAATATGAAAAAGAGGTTAGAAAAATTCCGCTTTCTAACAATACAATAAAAAGACGTATTGAAGATATGTCTAAAGATGTTGAAACTCAAGTAAATGAAAAACTCAAGGCTGCAGATTTCTTTGCTATTCAAGTGGACGAGTCGACAGATATAACAGGGAAACCCCAGGTTCTGGCTTTTGTTAGATTTATTTGTGAAAATAACTTAATCGAACAGTTTTTATTTTGCAAAGACCTTCCTGAACATACAACTGGACGGGACATTTTTCAGTTAGTGAACGATTATATTACTACTGCTGGATTGTCTTGGCAGTCTTGTTTAGGTGTTTGTACAGACGGGTGTCCTGCGATGGTGGGGCGTCTGACACGTTTTCTGGCTTTAGTTAGGAAAGAAAATTCAGATATTACTTTCACGCATTGCTTTCTTCACAGAGAAGCACTTGCTGCTACGTCCTTGGTACCTGAGTTGAATGATGTCTTGCAAACTTGTGAAGAGTCCAATTTTGCTCGTTTTCTCAGTGATGATGCCTGGTGTACCAAAGTTGCGTTTTTAGCAGACATATTTGGGAAACTCTATTTTTTGAACAAAGGTATGCAGGGAAAGCGAGAAAATATTCTCACATCGACAGACAAAATCAGTTCTTTCAAGCAGAAGCTTTCAATGTGGATACAAAAAATTGAAAATCAAGCAGTGTGGGACATGTTTGATCTGTTAAAAGACTGCAACATAAATTCAACTCTTTCTGAAATTTTTTTGAAATGTCTTCGTCAGTTAGGAGATAACATCAACAATTATTTTCCCTCCCTTGACGTCTCTTCGATGGACTGGGTGAGAAACCCTTTCATTGACTGTGCTTATGAGTCTGCAATGTTTAATACTGATGAAGAAAGTGAATTGATTGACATCAAGAATGACCGTGGGCTCAAATTACAGTATAGTAAATTAGTTGAAGAAGCAGAGGTGGAGTCAAAACTAACGAAAACAAAGACAAATGTAGACATTTCATCCTTTTGGGTTCCTCTCATAAACGAGTACCCTTTGATTTCAAAGAAAGCCATGAAAGCAATACTTCCCTTTTCGACCTCATACCTTTGTGAAGCGGCTTTTTCCTCAATGAACGCCATCAAGACAAAAATCGTTCCCAACTAAAAACTTTGGAAGACGACTTGCGGGTTTGTTTGTCAACCATCCGACCCAGAAAGGAACACATAATGAAGGACCACCAATCACAAATCTCCCACTAAGACTAAATCTTTTGTCAAAGTTAAAATATATACATTTGTTGTATTGAAATGTATTATTATTATTATTATCCCCCTGTTATTTCTTGTCGAATACTCGTTGTTTAAAATTATTTAACAATTATTTCTTGATGTTTATAATCGGAAAATAACAAAAATAGTAATCGTTGTTGGTACGTCTCTAATAGAAGTTCGTTCCAGAAATTAGTTAATTTAGTGTGCCGTGACAAAATGTGGATTTTAGTTAGTGTGCCGCACGATAAAAAAGGTTGGGAACTGCTGATCTATTGTTTAATCACTGAATCCGTTTACTACTTCTTTTCCTTAGGTTTTTCATGATTTAAAACAAATTAAAAAATTTGTCTTCTTTTAGAAAAATTATTTATACTAAAAACTATCTATAATTAAATAAATTTTAAAATAAATGCTTTTACTTATACTTTTTTAGATGACATCTGGAGAGTTGAAATTTGCATTGGCAGTAGAGACAGTTTTAAATTCAATCCCACAACCTGAATACCGTCAACTGGTTGTAGAAGCCCTAATGGTCTTGACATTAGTAACTGAGCATAACATAGTTAAAAGTCTAGGAGGTGTGATTGCTGTAGAGAACTTGGTGCATAAAGCTAATCAGATATTCCTAGAAGATCAGGTTGGTATTTACAGTAAATTATAAAACAATGCTAATTTATGAAGTTAATTCATTAAAGATGGTAAAATTGAAGAGTTATTAAACTATAACTTTATTTTTCAGGTCTTCAATGTAGTTGTAACTATGGTACCAAAAGCTTTATGTGGTTTGTGTTGTGTTTATTGCTCTTGAGATGTATCAACTATATTTGAATCTTTTTTAAAGGCCCAATGATTGTTACTTTAGTTTCATATTCTTTTAACTAAATAATATTCTTGTTTGTGTGTTGCTAAACAACTCTAAAACCAGTACCAATTATCATAAGTGTTAACATGAAATAAACTGAAGACATGTATACAACAGAATTTTTTCTCAACATCAGCAAACACTAAAATTATACCTTCTTAAAAAATGGAGTTTTTTATTTCATGGACATACTAATATGAGATTGTGCCCAGTAAGCATATCCAAAAATTTATACATAAAAATCAATGATGAAATAATTCATGCAATTTTTTTAAAGTATGTTTTCTAGTAAATTAAATACATTTTAAAAATCTGGTTTTAAATATAGATGAAATTTTATTAACATTTGACTTGTATGAAATATATTAATATGTTAATCAACTAGTTATGGCATCTGATTATGTGTGTTTCGTGAAACATTTTTTGTCGCTGCTTGGAATGACGAGTGGCATACCGTGATTCAGAATAAGCTGAGGGAAATTAAAGATACCGTCCGTCCATGGAGGTCTTCAATTCGTTTAAAACGTAGGGAGGAAATGGTGGTTACACGCCTTCGCGTTGGCCACTCTTTTGCAACTCATGGATATTTGATGCGTCGTGAAGATCCACCAATATGCCAATACTGCGGTGATATTTTCACAATAAAACATATTTTAGTAGATTGTGTTAATGTAAGCAATATTCGTGACCTTTTTAATTTAAAAGGGAGTTTGAAGGTGGTGCTAAGGGACGATGCCTCGGCCATTGACCGAGTCATCGCTTTCTTGCACCACTTGAAAATATTTTTTAAAATTTAATACATAAATATATATTTTCTAAATTTTACATATAATTCTGTTTCTTTTATTTATTTTAATTAAATTTATTTTGTGTTCTTGTTATTGAGATTTATTTATTGGTAAATTGTTACCTATTATTGTTTTACATATTGTTATTATTTATTTACTGCTATATTGTTCTTTGTTGTTATTTTGTTATTTATAGTTTTAAAAAAAAATTTTCATTGTTATAGATTTATTGTTGTTTTTTTGTTATTTATTGTTGTTGTTTTTTTTGTAATTTTTGCTGTATTTAAATTTATTTGGTTTTATTTAAAATATTGCGTTCCGTGTTAGATTTTGTTTGGCGATGATAACCACAATTGGTTTTTCGCCAGGAAAAAAAAATGTTAATTACACAGTGTTTCAGATTATTGGATGAATGTTAGAAAAATGCATAGCAGTTATAATTGAATAAAATTTACAGTGTAACATATTTTGCTTTCCTTAAACAGGATAAATAAAAATTGAAAAATAACTTATGGTTATTTAAAAATAAATAATGGTTAAGTCTTATATGAAAACATATTTATAATATACATGACTATAAAACAAATAAGGCCTCTTTTTGTAGACTTACAAAAAAAATAATGTACTGGAAATACAACTGGCTTAATACAATATGCATAACTTATTCACTTATTTCTTCTTAATTTAGTCCTCTAACAGCAAATTGTTTACAACTTCTCTTAGTGCATCGAAAACTGTATCTCTTTCACATTTTTCTTCAGGCCAAAGTTTTGTTCTTACTTCACTCTAAGACAAAGTAGTAGCACAGACAGCGTATTTAATGGAAAATTGTTCTTGTAAATCTTTCAAATCACATTTTGATCCCAGTATATGTCAAAGTAAAGTTTGTAGTGTAACTTGAACCTCTTCTTCACCACTTAGTCCATAGATTGAACGAGGTGTAGTATTTTAAAGTAAATAAGCTACCAAAATAATATCGACATTCCTCATCACTAAGCTTCCTTATCTGGATGAGTTGTCCAAAAACAAAATATATTTACCACCTTCCTGAATTAACTTTTTTTTAACAGCTTGCACAAATTTTTTGATGATCTAATTTTTAAACAGCTCTTGATTCTTTTATTGTGGTATAATTCTTTGTTTTTCTATCACAAAAAAAATTTAGTTTATGATCATTGCATGGATCAAAAGACAGCATAGCTTTTAACCAATTATTATTATTAAAATCTTGAAAGATTTTCTCATCCCCATCAACAAGGGTAAAAGTTGATTCACAAGGCTACCTAGTAGGCAGTCTTATCTGTGTTATATTGTGGACAACTTGACAAACTGTAGACTTGAATTTATTTTTTAACACATTACCACTCCTACATTAGCATATTTAAACTTATAAGAATTATCTAAATTTCTGATACCATCAACAAGTCTTAAAGCTTCTCACCCAGCCTTCGAAAAATTTACAGTTTATTATTTTGAAAATGCTTAGTGTTTTTAATAACCTTTTAACATTTCATTGACATTTTTAAAGTTTGTGATTCATTCAAAAACTGTTAAATATTTTCTTTTTTTTCTTTTATGCCTTAAATTGTACACACGCTATGTTATTTTATAATGATTTAACAGGTTACACAGTTTTCGTGCTTCAATGCTACTTTCAGCTTTTAACCCTCATGCACGCGCGCCTTTTTATCTAACGTAAGTAGGCGCGTTGTATTTTATACAACATCTCGGTTTTCTACATTTTCCTTAACTTTCAATCGAGTTATTAAAAGTTTTATAAAATTTCTGTTGAATGGTTGTATGGTTTAAGAAAATAAGTCAAAATTAAATGTTTAATGTGACGTCATCAGGATAAAAATTAATAAAATACTTTAAAAATGAATAAAAAGTTTTTATTTCAAACAGAACTCAAACATTTACCCAGACTCTTCAGATTGAATTATATTCGCACATTTGAAACAAGTAATAGTGGTAACGCTGTGAGATCCGCAAATGAAGCATTTGCAACTAATACAAATCTTTGTTGTTGAAGAGTTTTTTTTTTCTTCCACACTGTGCACATGTACCCCTTGTCTTTTTTGGTGTTGGTCCTGATTGTTGAGATTGCAGAGTTTTATACTTCTTTTGAAAAAACGCTCTAATGTCAATCGAAAGTGATGGTATTTTTGATCTGTTAATAAGCTCTTCTTTTATCAGACTATTTCCTAACTCTTTCAGAAAAATTCTGCAAAATTTCGGGCATCGTTTGGTCTTACCAATATAAAAATTAATTGTGAGTTGACCCCAGCAATGTTTATCAGAGCAAAAAATAATGCAACTGGCCATCTTCTTGTCCTCCGGGCAACGCTATATGTAGCACAAAGCTGGTCATTACTATCAACTCCACCTTTCGTTCTGTTGTACTGCAATATAATTTCTGGCTTATTTGTTTGTTCGTCAACATCATCTGAGTCGTGCGTAGTCGAAATCAATATTACAGCTTTATTTTTTTTGGTCGTATATGAGACAATGGTTCGTCATATATGAGACCATGGTTCGATCATTCTGGAACCCACATTCTGGTTTTATTAGGCAGAAATTCTGGTGGAATTTCCCGTTTGTTCTTACATAGAGTGCCAATCAGTGTTAGATTTTTCTCCAACAAATAACTAGCTAGTACCAGTTGTTGGCTGTAATGTTTCTATTCGAATTTTGAATGAGAACTACTAGACGTTTCACTATATGTAAAGGAGTGTTCTAAGTCTCAGGCCAGGTTGTTGTTTGCCTACATAAACTTCTAAATTGGCACAATAAAATGTCTTTGCCTCACAAAGAGCAAACAATTTATACTGTATTTCGCCGGCTTAGACGGAATGTATTGTTTCCAAGATCAACTACCTCGAAATGGATGTAATATTTCGTCAATTGTGGCGAATTCGCTTACATTATAATTGTTTTGAATATTCTCAATAAACTTATCCAGAATTGATCTAATAGGTGCCAACTTGTCATTTTGCCTTCTTTGTTCTCTTGTTTGGCGGTTATCAAACCTTAAGCACCTCAAAATTAGTAAAAATCGTTTGTACCCCATTGCAGCTCTTATTAGCGGCATTCCAGTCCCGTCACTTGCCCATAACGCCATAAATTCTGATCTACTTTTTATACTGCTATCCCGTGGACGTGAAAAATTATCTCTGATCGTATCCAAGTATGCATTAGTGCGATGTAAAATACCGTCAATCATGTCAACATTAATAAACTTGAAAAATGTGTCACACGGGCTCTCAACATCCCTAACACATTGCTTAGGACCGGGAAATATTTTTATCATGTTGTGCTTTTTGGTTTTTGAACTTTTACTAATCCTAGTCTTACTCCACTTCGTCACTTTGTCTTTACGAAAAAAAAATTCTTCATCGCCCTCTTCATACTCACTTTCGGTCTCATCACTATCACAGGAACCACCTTCCAATTCACTTTCTGAGTTATGATCACTTTTTTCAGCTTCACCGTCGCTCAGATCATCATCACTTTCAATAAAATCAGCATTATGAATTTCTTCATCAGAAAGATCCTGTAAAATTTTTGGAATGTCTTCCAGATTCATTCTTAAAAACATGAAAATTTATAAAAATATTGAACAAAACAAATAATTACATAATTTTTTAAAAAAATGTATATAATAAAAATTACGTTCCATCGTAGAGAAAAAAAACTGCACCGAAAAAATTAAAACGTCAGAAGGCGCCTTGTATTTTGTACAACAGTGATGACTCACCAGAACTAATCGCACACTGAGGCTATGTTGATAGAATAAAGACATTGATGACAACTGATAAGAGTAGTGGAGAGGACCAATAGAAGAATAGAACGGTGATTTGAACAAATAACTACCAACAGGTTTCAACAAGAATCAAAATATTAAAACTGTTGTACTTTTTACAACAGCGTGCGTCCTTGAGGGTTAAGACAAAGGGAGGGATAAATGTGGCCTTTTTGAGATCTGACACGACTTAAGGACCCATGTCACTTGTCACTCACTAAGAAATCACAAACTATAAAATACTAAAACAAACAAGTTAATTTGATATTTATATTAGAAGCTTCAACATATAAATCAATCACAAGCTCTATGAAACACTAAAATTAGCAAGGTTACTTTAAAATTACACCCACAAATACTGTACTAAGTAAATAAAATAAGCCAGCAGCTACTAAATACTAAATATAAAACACTAACAAACAGGGTTAGTGATAGAAACATGTGTTCCTGAGGCTGTACAAAGTCGCCATAATTTTGCCAAAGATAATGAATGACCTCCCCTCCATGCATTCTGATACATTCTATCCAGTACTGACTGCGAATTAGACGAGTTTTACTGGGCTATGATTTATCAGAATATCCTAGTAGTATTAGTATATAAAAATAATAATACACAAAAACTAAAAGAAATATTATTTGTCTTAATTTTGTAGATGAAAGTAAATGGTGATGCTACACTTTGCTGTGCTAAGCCAAGGGAATCTCGTGAAACCACAGTGACTGGAGGTTTACTGTGTGGTGGTGCTGGATATATATGTCAGCACTTCTATGACAGTGCTCCAAGTGGCAGCTTTGGAACCATGACATACATTGTCCGAGCTACAGCAACTTTACTAGATTGTTTACCAGAAAATGGAGATATTGATTGCAATGTTCAATAGATTTTAAAACGTTAAATAATGAATCTTGAATAGTAAACCATATATTATTTATCTATGATTATTTTAAATATTTTTGTTGTAGTAAAAAATACTTGAGTATATTCAAATAGAAAGAAATATACTCACTTTTATTTTTAAAGTTGAACCGTAAACATTTTACATCACAATATTCAAAATCCCCATATAGAGAATACGATATTGAATAAAAAACTATATGTATTATATATCAGAAGCTTTAAAGAGGGGGAAATGAAAAAGTAATGTTTTAAAAAACTATATTTGCCTAAAAGGTTTAATATAAGAAAGCCTGAAAGATTTATTTTCCTCTTAATATTCCCATATTTCTAACTGAATTGAAAGAAAAATTATTTGAATTAACACTTTCGCTACCAGTTGACGGACAGCGCAGTACGCTGAACCGAATACCGTCGGGCCCTGACATTTTTGTCTAGTAATGTTTTATGTTTATTCATACTACTCAACTTGTGTTGCTACTTTTGAAAAAGGGAATGCACCATATGAATGTGAGTAAGTAGTGTGAATGAACAACAATCTTCACACTACTTACAGATATAATTACCATGGTTTTTGTTTGATAGATAAATGCCGATGGTAATATAAACATGATGTTATTTTAGGAACTTTTCGTCAGGATTTACGGCCCAACACATATTTCTTAAAAATTTTAATGAAGTTGAGTTGATTATTCCAATCAAACAAATTAGTTTGTTGAAGGAAGTTTATCTTTATATACTTTCACAATAAAATAAATATTTTTTAATGACATATAATATTGATTTTCACTATTGTTTTCAAAAATTTCACTAAAGCTAAACAATAAGTCAGAATTATTGACTAAATATTTAGTTGTATAATAATTCACACTACAACGGTCTTGGTTGAATTAAAGTACAAACATTGGTACACTTAGATAAACTTATACTTACTAAAAAGTAAATTATAACGTAAATTCCTTAAAACGTAAATTACTAAGTTTCAAAACTTTTGTTTTGGAAATCTTGTGTAGTATTTATCGTATCTGAAGCATTACTTATCAGACAGGGAATATGTTTACACTTCCGTTTTATATACAAAACAATTAAAAACTCACAAATCAATCACAAGTGACACGTTTATGTCTCTTCGTGTTAAGCACCTTCTTATTATGTGGGCAAACGCCACATGAAAATGTGGTTTTGTTGTTTATTGTTTATACACAAAACACAAAAATTTGAATAATGTGTTGCAGAGATAAGAAAATATAAATACTCCAAAAACAATGTCGAGCCAATTGGCCTGACACGTGTTTATATATATGTATGTATATATATATATATATATATTATTATAAGAAACATATTTTTGTACTTAGATATTATAGGAGAACAAACAATAAGTACACATTATTCAAATATAGGCTTCAAATATTTTGGCAATTCTCCGGGAAAACGCCAATGTTGTGGCTGGCAGCTAAAGTGTTAAAGATGTATGTTTACATTGTTGTAGATAATCCGAAAATACAACTTCAATGTGTAAGTCTAAGGCATCATAAAACAGATTCACCTCAAGCAAAAAGTTCATGATTTTTTGTTGTCTGTGATTTTCTTTTTCTAAAAGCAAAATGAATAACTAAAAACGTAATAAGACAAAAATTTTATATTAATAATGTAGACCAATAGTGCCAGTGACTAAACCTACACTTATCTAAAAACTCAATTATATAAAACAATAATTTGGACATATAATTGGAGATCTTTAACATAAAAACTTGCTCAGCCATAACAAAATGTAGATTCAGTAAATCACTACCCTTCTTACCCACTATTTACAGAAGGTTGTGACAAAGAAAAAATATTTTTTGATTTTAGTGATAATTTTGCAGCTCAAAATAAAAAGACCAATGTCCTTTCCTTTCTTAGTTATGCTAAATATGTCATTAGTTTGATACATATATTCTTTATTTTGGGATTTAATTATCTAGATTTAGAACAAATTAAACTTAAGTATAAAATATTTTCTAAGTAACATTACATATATTCATTGAATTCACAAGCAAAACAATAATTTTTGAATTGTTTCCAAAAAAATTATTATATATTTTTGGCATTTTTGAAAATAAGCATTACAGCACAGCTAGATGAAGCAAAATTCATATAAGGTTAAATTTTGAGCTTTCAAAAATTTTTAAGGTCATCGAAATATACTGAGCTTACAACTTGAACATACCTTTTCATCTTCAGCTACATAAAGGGCAGTAAAACTAGGATTACATTTTACAGTTTGTATTAAATTTTGAACGCTAAAAACGTTATAATTATAATTTGGAAGCTCACAGATAAATTATTGTGTATGTGTTTGTGTGTGTTGAGACAAAAGTAATGATTTGTATTAGAATTCAAACCAACCGTCACCTGTCCAATCCAAGCCATTCAGTAGTCCTTAATCCTACCTAATGGTCTTCTTTGACCTTCAACTTATAAGGGAGGTGATAGATACACCTCTTCATGGCCCCAACAGACAATAGGTCTACTTTAGGTAACCAACATTGCCCACGTGATTCCATAATTTCCTTCTGTTCCCAGAACTATATGATCATTGAGACATTTCCTTAGTTCTACCTAATTTCATATACTCTTTCTTAACCTTCTTCTTTTAAGAGGGTACAAAAGGATAGCACTGTTTTATGACCCTGATAGGAGTAGTTTACTTCAGGTGCCCTCCTTATATCTTATAGCAAGGAGTGTCTTGTCTCTACCTCAATCCTGCCGATTGTGAGTAACCCTTTCCTATTCTTTTGTAGACGATAAGTCACATTTCCTGATCATTTTAAAACTACAAAAAAATATAAAACATGTGGCATATGTGTGTATTTTATCTACATATCAATTGACAAGATTATTTCAAATACAAGATTATAATTTGAACAAATAGGTTAGTTATTGAATTGATTGTTCAAACAATTCGTGGGGGTGATCCCCAGTATTTACTAATAAAATCTAATATTTACCAATATATATGCTTTTACAATAACATGATATTTATAAATAAAAATCATATTTATATAAATTATAAAACTAATTTTTCAATCAACCTGTTTCATTCTATTATATTCACTCTTTTTATTATAAGCTTCTGATATATTTATTAAAATAATAATCATCTAATAAAGCAAGCATAGCAGAAAACATTTTAATTTGGGTTTAAATTATTTATAGAATGTTAGAAGTAAATTAATTCTGAATTAATCATTTATTGTGGTTTTGAATTTTAATACATAACTATCCTTTGCACTGCCTCTCCTAAGAAATATTTTAATTTTATAAAGTCATTATTCTTTTAATTGAATAAATGTTAATAAAATATGCATATATAATTCTGCCAAATTAATACTGTTATTGTAGAACCTAATACATACAGATAAAGATTTGTGGTATAAACATTTTTACAAATTCTTATTAACCAAAAAATGTTTAAACATTTTTTGCCAAATGGAACTAAAAATAAGACAACTTATTGAGCTACTAGATTTCAATCAGACATTATTTGGTCATAAAGTATAATGTAAGTGTTTTATTGTTATTATTCTTTCTAGTCTTTGACTTATTTTAATTTTAACAACACAATGTTTTTATTTCTGCCTTTAGTTGATTAATACTATTAAATATTTATAAAGGTAACAGTTAAAAAAAACATATCACTACAAACTAGTTTACCATTTTGAATAATATATTTTAATATTTGATGATATGTTTAAGTTAGTGTGAAAGCCTAGTATAAGAGTCAAAAATATGTTTTACAAAAATATGTTTCAAAATTTATATGGTTTCATATATTTTTTGTTACATTAATCATGTTTCCTATTACTGTATAATCTTTAAAATGTTATTATTTGCTAATATTATATAATACATCATTTTAAAAGTGTTAACTGTATTTATAATGTGACCTTAAATAACAAAAAGTAAACTTTGAACAGATTTGAAAAATGTGCATTAAAATTTTTTGAATACATTAACCAAATAGAAAAATGTTACAATGTGAAGCTTCATATTTGTTTATTTACAATATTTGAGATTTTTAAGGTACTAATGAATGAAATTTATTGAATATTGTATGTAAAAGAGTTGTTTATGTGTTAGTTATATATATATTTATATATGAAGTTAATATATTACTATTTTTGAGTAATTTTATCCACCATTAAGTGCAATAATTTTACCTTGAGTGATGAGGCACCTTTCGGTCTTTGACCATTGTCGAATCACCTTTTGGTCAAAGGCCGAAAGGTGCCTCATCACTCAAGGTAAAATTATTGCACTTAATGGTGGATAAAATTACTCAAAAATAGTAATATATTAACTTCATAAAGTCAGTGCAACGGAAAAACAATGGATAATGTTAAATATCAAGAAATATTTATATATATATATATATATATCGTAGGAATGGGCCGATTTTCGATTCCAGGAATTGTCAATTCTATTGGTATCGAGTAATCATCGATACTTGATTCTCCATCTATTAAAGATCAGATTCCGATTTTTGTTTTTTTAACTGTTAAAATATGTGTGCGGTGTAATTTATTACAAATGTAATTAATTATTAACTACGCCTTATTTATGTATTAGTTGTTTATTGAATTTAACGATTAAAGCAAAAGCTTATTTGAGTTGACAAAAATATTATTATTATTTGTAACGCAACAACAAAGTCCCTCGGAAGCATTTCTGGTCCGTTTACTACCGCTCATCTCCCTCCATCCTTTACTGTTTCTGACAACCACCGCTTCATAGATGTCAAAACAAAACACAAATAAATGGTGGTTCCATTTTATCTAGTTATACAAACTGAAATGACTACTACTGAAGTTATATTGTAATTGTAAACTGAAGTTCATATTTGTAATTTTAAATAAATCATTACTTTTATCCGATATGTTTCTCATGCTTTCAGAAATTCCTATTCATAAATCAAGGTAAAACGTTTTGTGTAGCCTATTACAATAAAAAGGAACTTTTAAATGGCTTCTCCATATAACCAAGATGTTTATTAAATTCACTATTAGATAGTGTCATATAGCCCTATATAACTTGGAAAAATCGAGAATAAAAAAAAATTATGAGAATCAAAATCAGAATCGAAAATTTTAGGTATCGGCCCATCCCTGATATGTAGTAATAATTTTTAATTGATAATGTTTAGTGTATAAAGTTACCTTGTAGTAAAAAAAAGACAAACTATTTTATTACTATTTTATATAGATTACATTTAAAAGTAAAACTTACATATAATGTCTTAGAAATTATTCTGCTGATTGCCTTTTAACCATGTGAATTATTGTGCTCTAAAACTGTTTATTAATCAAATAATTAGGGCTTGAATTTGTTCACAATGTGTTAAATATTTTTGCTCTTCAAAGTTATAAATTTATTTACAATTTAACTTTCAAATATTTTTCATTTTAAAAAAATGTGTATAGTTTAGACCACATAACCGTGTACTTGGCCTTAAGATATCACAAAAGATTTCTCGTGTACTACCTCCTCTGAAAACATGTTACATATTCAGAATGTTGATCAATAGTTTCTGTATCCGATATGTCTACACTTATTTCAATAATGTTTGTTACTTCATACCGAAGCTAATTTATCTAATATCAACCATCTCATGCAAGTCAGTGTTTTGACAGTCCTTATCAGTAAGAAAATATTCATACTGACCCTCTACTTTCCGCCTCACCTACTGTGATCTCTCAATGCCAAGTGCATGGTTACGTGGTCTACATATACTTCTAAGGGATACTGGAAATTCATTAAATGGTGGTGAGCACTATCTAGGTGTTTTAGGCAAATAGGTATATACCTCAAGCAAAGCTATTGTGTTTGATGTTCTAATAATGACTAACAAATTAGCTAGTTATCATGGTAACTAACTAGTAGCTACCCTGTTGAATAGAGAAAAATAGGTTAAATAAATCTTATCTAATTGTTTAATCAAATCATTCTGCTAAAATAAATACAGCTTTTTTATAATATTGAAGTAAATGGGGTTACAATAGACCTTTTACGCCTCTTAAAAAATATATTGTTCGCCTAAATTTATCATAATATACAGAAGTACAAGTTATATTCATTGTGATGATATAATGTTTTTTATAAATCAATATTATTGGATTGTTTATTTGTTCTAACAGTAAAGATATCACTTTTATCAAAAAACAACCTGAAGTAAATTTATGGATTGAATTTATTGCTTTAAGAATTTTATTCTTAGAAATAATTATAGAAATATATTTATCTTAATAAAACTATGAAAGTAATTTCTGAAATTTTGCTTGTAATCTACTTAATGTATAAATAACATAATTAATTAAGGTATAACATGGTATTAAATGATCATTTCATCAATTATTAAAACACCATGTGGTTTTTTATTATTAATAATCATTGCAAGAAATAAATAGTTTTTTTGCTAAGCCTATTGAGTTATAGACAAAAAATCAGCATTTAGTTTTAAAATAATAAATGCTTTTAAGAATCGAGTCAAAAGTTATGAAATTATTATGTTTCAGTGTTTTAAAATTGTGTTAACCTTAGCTAAAATATTGGTACAGCAAAAATGTGTTATAAAAATTTTGTTTTTGCATTTTGATACTTAATTAAACATGTTTGGTGGTCTGTGTTTTTTTTTGTAATTGTGAGATTTAGTCGTACAGAGCATAAAGTTATGCACCTGCCGCAGAGTGATACAGTGACATCACGCATACCTTACGTGTGTAGATATTTGAGAAACAACGTTTTGGCTTAATTTTTATGGTTTTTGCATACGTATATTTAAATATACTTATAAAGTCTCCAGTTTGGATAGATTTGGTTTTAAATGTATACATTACTATATACCTATATTAAAATAAACCTAAAATGATCCAGTCAGGATAGATTTAGTTTTAATTTTATACATTACCTAAATGGTTAAATCTATCCTGACTGGATACTTCATAGGTATATTTCAATATAGATATATAAAATTCACCTTTCCTGACAATAACAAAAAAAATAGTTACCAATATAGTTCAAGACATATTTTTGATTCATAAAGTTTAGATTGCTAAAACACCAACTACAGTTGTGACATCACTGTATCACTCCGCGGCCCATTCACAACTTGTGCTTCCACAATGAATTTTTTACCCTACTTTAAATTTTTTTAAATAACTTTCAAAAAATTCTTGTGGATATTGTCCTAAATGGTGGTTTTGAACAATTTTCCAAGATATCGTAGGTGGCTGCTAAATCTCACAATTATCGTTTTTTTTGTAAATTTGTATACATATTAAGTAAAAAGTAATAATAATGAGGGAAACAATATTCATACTCGCTTTCAAAATTGACAGCTTTGAGACATGTTTCCTGCAAAAAGGGTTTATACAACAAAATAGTTTAATTAAATCAAATTAATTACATCAAAATATTGATGTCTTGTTTCTTGTTTTTTCTATACATAAAATCAATACACTAAATACATTTCATTTCTATAATTATTTAAAGTCTAGAGGAAAATGTCAGTAACAGTAAGTAACTTTGAAACTAGTTATCCTTTTGAGATTTAAGAAAACCTGCTTAAATATTGGGTAATGAATGAATTTTAATAATCTTTATATAGTGACTTACATGAATTTTTTAATGTGTCCAATCTAACTTCAAAATATCAGGTGACTAAATAATCTAGTCTATATTCATATTCTTTTCAGCATATTGAAATATATGAATATGTTTTGATTCATCATGGATTGTTAATTAATGTTAGTTATTATTTTTGGAAACAATCTGTTAATTATTGTGTTAATAAACTATATATTTCGTTACAAATGTTAATTTTTTTTATTCAATCAGAATTTTCTTCCATTTTATATAAGTTAAACAAGCTTTCTTTGCTTTAATCTATAGGTTTAAAATCGAAGTAAAATTTAAGGTAAATGTTCTTTATTCGTAAACATTTTTTTTATTATCTGTGTACTTGTGTTGTTTTCTAGCCTTTCAGTAAATAAGAAACGGTAATCCAACTAAACTCATTAAAATCATTTTGTGAACTACAGAATGTGATGAAGAATTGCCTCAATCATTTTAGGATCTCTGTATTTTTTCTTATTAAAATAATAATCAATCATTTCCTTTGGCTTATACTTGCATAGATGACTATAAGGTTGCATTATTTTCATGGTAATTTTTTCTATGATAAATTTGGAAACAGTTGTCAAGATACAAATAAGCAGTTTATTAAACTATTGAGTAGTATTTTACAAATTATTGTCAAAGCATTTTAACTCACATTTTATTAATATTTGTAAAACGATTTCTGCTATCTGCGAGCATTGGAAAAGTAAAAGTGAGGCATTAAGAGATATTTTTTAAAGAGGATGGTTTGTTTAAGTCTATAGATATTTATAACTGAAATTACTTACACATCGTAGGCATAAAATATATTATGACCATCTAATACTTGTAGCTTTTGTTATAAAAAATCCTCTGCTCCCAGGTAAGCAGGAAATATTCTTTTATTTTTTTTTTACAAAAATTTTATTTTGCTATTCTCAGTCTATTATTTTTATGAGGGATTCCTAAAGTTTTCGATTCTAAAATTATCCTTTCGATTCTTTCAAGTTATATTAGCTTACATGCTAGGTCTCTAATAAATAATTTAGTTAATCTTGGTCATATGGCAAAACCTTTTAAAAGTTCTGTTTTAATGTAAAAGGCTACACAAAACCTTCAATCTTGATTTATCAATAGGAATTTTTAAAAGCATAAAAAACATCAGATAAAAGTAATGACTTATTTTAAAGATAATAATGTAAACTTTACACTATTTTATGAAGTTTGAAAAAATACCTAAGCCTATTTACATTGTCTCTCAAAACAAAAAAATTAAAAACAAACGAACAACATAAAGTAAAAAATTAATACAAATAGGGTGGTTTTTAATATTTAAACGTTTAGCAGGTAATATACATTTCTGTTCAATAACACAAGCATTTGACCGTTGTGGGTCAAGCCGGTTTTGTCACTTGTCACATTATAACTCCTGAAGTTGAGAAACGTTTTTCAGAAAATACTGTCGCGGGTGGGGCAGACAGGTATTTTATTGCCATTGCACTCAAATGTGGGTATGTGGCACTTTGTACTGCCCAATACTTCCCAACATCACAATCTCGACTGGCTAATGGTTCCCCCAGATAATTGTTTACTTCTTCTTCTACTGTCAATTCCCCTGAGGTACCTTCTTCCTCAACATTCTGGATTAGTATGGCATACCTTCTCCACATCTGGTGGGACCCTTTTTCTGCAGGTGTCTGGAACAAGTGCAACTGATTCAGGCCTATTTTGTATTTGTTACTCAATCACAGTTGATTTTTTAACCGACTATCAAGTAGTATTGAATATTGAACAACGATAGTTTCTATTACACATTCAAATTTGATAATCAACTGTCTGTTACCTTACTCTGCTTTTCCACCCACAAGGATGGCTCTATTGGCCTACAGCGTAACTAAATTCTGAATGTTTATCGATAGAAGATTCAGTTTTTATTATGTTTGGTCATTTTATTATTGTTGCAATTTTACTTTTTTTATATTATCATAATTCAGTAAAGTTGAAACTCATTTACAAAAGCACTAATGTAGAATACACAACTGAGTTTAAATGTAAATATAATATAAATACAAACAAATCATATATCTGAGTAATAACAATCTAAAGTAACTTCCATACTACTCGATAGTCAGTCGGTAAACAAATCGATTTGTTTTAGTGGAGCAATATGGAAGTGAATCCTTATAAACACTTATAAGTGTTGCTGGTATAGATATAAATACGGTAGGTCTGGTCCATGTTATGTTTTCATCAAAAAAATGTGCTGTTAACCCTAAATGATCATCGTTGGTCGTAGATGTCCACATATCAGTGGTTAAGTTAACATGCTTGGCTTTCCCAATCATTTCAACAACTGTCGCTCTAGTTTTGCTATACAGTTTTTGAAATTTCAGTAGTAGAAAAATATTTTCGTTTAGGGACCTCGTACCTAGGCTCCATGTGGTTCATGAGCTGTACAAATCCTTTATCTTCGACCACACTTTGTGGTTGTGAATCTATGCAGATCATTTCAGCAGTTTTTCTTGTTATCGCTTTAGCTTTTAAGTCATATGGTTTGTATTTATTTTTTTTTTCAATTATAGCACCAAGAGTAGGCTGAATTGACGTTTTATGAAGTGGACTAGGGGTTAACAATTTTTTACTGTTAGTAGAGGAGGGCGATGGACTTATGCCTATTTTACTAGCTGATGAATCACTTGCATGTGCAGGATTTACTTCCACTTGCAAAGGACTAAAAAACGATAGTAGGCCTTGTCCTGATACTAATGTGGTCGGCGTGGATGTGCTTGGAATAGCAATAGGGCTAGGCCTAGTAAAAGTTGATGATAGCTTATCTTCACTGTAGGCCATGTGTCTGAGGATACAGTTTCTTCAAGTATAGATTTTTTTGTTGATAAATTTGGGCAAAATGGAATGTTAAGTGCTTTTTCATATTTGATGTAGTATGTGATTTTCCACCCCTTGAAATTAGTTTTTTACAAAATTTACATCTGGGGTTAGCACTGTCTCCGACACCAGATCGTAAAAAAACCACACATCAATTTTTTTACCTTTCAAACACATGTTAGTAATACCTTAAAACACAAATGAATAAAAATTAGGCAATTAAAATAAATATAAAGATAATAAAACTAACACTTAAGGGGAAAGTGCCACTTTTCCGATGTTGAAATTACAGACGCTAAAATTAACCAGCAACAAAGATATTATGGATAGTATAGTATTAACCACCTACCAGGGTATGAAATCAATATAACTTCAGTAATAGTCATTTTAGTTTGTAAAGTTGAGATATAGAACTACTTATTTTGTGTTTTGTTCAAACATCTATGATTCAGTGGCAGCAAGAGACGGAGGGGGGTGTGTCGAACCCCCTTTATTAAGGGAGAGAGAGAGAGAGAGACGAGCGATGACAAACGACCAGAAATGGTTACGATCTTTTTTGTTGTTGCTTCATAAATAATAATATTTTTGATATCTAAAAGCGGTATTTGTTTTAATTGTTTAATTCATTCATAGCAACTAATACA
Source organism: Prosapia bicincta (assembly GCA_036971475.1). Classification (NCBI taxonomy): domain Eukaryota; kingdom Metazoa; phylum Arthropoda; class Insecta; order Hemiptera; family Cercopidae; genus Prosapia; species Prosapia bicincta. Next base: position 360,021,416 of record JBAIZL010000001.1, on the reverse strand, counting down.
TAAATAAGACATAGTTGATAATTAATTATTTTTCCAATAAATTACTCTACACACATTTTTTAATAGTTAACAAAATAGGAATCGGAATCGACACTTTTATCAATGAAGAATCGAGTATTGACGATTTCTCGATACCACTTGGAATTGGAATCGGGTCATCCCTAATTTTTTTATGATTGATCCATGTATTTATTCAAACAATTTGACTGCATAGTTTCAGAAGTGGGCAAAAACATTACAAAAAATGAACTAAATTAATTGAAATGAGTTAATTTGTTCATATTTTTTATAATCTATTCATTTATCATCATTAAAGATTGATGGATGCAAAAGTTTAGCATAATTGGACATCAAAAAATGACCAAAAAACTTGTACACAATTTGAACTAAATTGGCCAAAACCTTTTTTAGTCTTAATAATTTTTTAAAATAATACTCATGCATCTCAGTTTTAAGATAAAAATATATTTTAGTTTACAGTGCTGCATTGTCATCAACAGAAATTGTCAACAATCAGAAATCCGGATTTTATATTTTGAACAAAATCCACTGTCCAGACAGGCATCCTACATGAAAGTAAATAAATAAAAGTGCATACAAATCAATGTTAGAAGATTCTTTACTAAGATTATGATAAGAAATAACACAACACTAATTATTACACTTTTATTTTTGAAAACCATGTAATTAATATATTTCTTAACATGACAATAATAAAACAAAATACACACAAATATTACATCTATTTTGAAAAATACTTAACTTATATATATATTTAAACTAAGCAAAACATTCATTGTCTCTGAAAGTTTATATATTAACAGCAGAGTTTCAGAAATTATGTATTATTTCAGACTTCTTGGAGAAAATATTCTGTAAGAGGTTAAATATACCTACTTCAAACCATTAGTAAAAGATATTTAGGGGAATATAAGAGTGTATATAGTGTTTATGAATTCCTGGTTAAAGCTAGTAATAGGTTGGCTTTTAAAGAGTATTCTGAAAATTTGAAATGAGGGAAGGAAGCTGAGAAATCTGTTTGAAACACTGAACAAAAGCAGGAAAAAAAAGAAACAAAATAAGGTAGTAGATATGAAATAATGCAACAATGTTTCTAATAGCACAATTTAGTAAATAAATCTCAAATCTCCGATAGAGATGAGCTACAGTTATAATACTTCACAGAACTCTGTTGTATTGTGAGTAGTAATATAATCTATATATAACAATTACAACTACAAAGGAAGCTTTTAATAAAAAAATTATATGCTCCAATTTTAAAACTTTTCTTTTAAAAATAGATGCAAAAATAGAGTCTAGAAAATGAGGTAAAATCTTGTGTAATGAGAGTTAATTAAACTTAGCAGTTTGAAGCACTTAAATATAGATTTAAGGGGTTGAAATGTGTAAAATAAAGAATTACAATTCCAAATGTGTTAGAAAGAGTTGGATGAAAGCTATAAATAAACATGAAAACATACAAATTAATTTTGTGGCGTTAAATTTGACATATTTAACAACAAGAAGAAGAATGTGTAAGAAGGCTTATTGAAGAATATGCTAGATAAAGGACAGAAAAAATATTTAATAGATGATATTTAATATTAATGGATCATATGAGGTAAGCAAGATTGAAACTGGGTTTGCAATATAGAACTTGAAGTCCAAATAACTAAGTTAATATAATTAAAACAAATACCCTAATTTAAAAAAAAAAGGCTTTACTAAATGACTACAAAAAGTTTTTAAAATTAATTCTATGAATAATATTAACCATTTTAGTACCAAATAAAGATTAATTTACTATTTTAACAACTTCTGTAAATTTTAAACATTTGTTTATGATACTGCATATTTTTATTTTGAGTTACGGTCTGAGTTGACAAAGGGACACATCTCCCGAAACGGCCGTCCTCAACAAGAAAAGTAAGTGCTACTATAGGCAAGTTTAAAACATTTAAAAGTGTTTAGATATTTTGATTGTTTCCTCTTAACAAAACCTATAACCTATTTCCTTTTCAGTTGTAAAGTTGTCAAAACATGAAACTTACATTTATTTACCTATTTAGAACTTAATATAAATGTTATTAATCCTTAAAAATAATCAACAGTAACATTATTTCCATTCTTAAGCACTAAAAAGTTCTCAAAATTTTTAGTAGTTGTCTTGCACTATAATGACACTTGTTGTAAGCTCCCTCACAATAAGTTACATCTTTTGTTCTGGCACCTAAATTAGCAGCTTCTTCAAACTCTTCTTTACCTCTGCCTTCTAAATACTCTTTGTTCCTAAAAACAGCAATTTAAACATTAATTCACAGGTTAATTATTGGATGTGAATATTTATTTTGTTTTATAAATATGCAGTATGAAAAATTTAATAAAACAGTCAAGAAATTGCATATTTGTATGGTAATAATAATCAAAGTTTGTTGATGTAATCATCTTGAATTCACTGATTAAACTAATTTTACACTACTTAACTAAGTGAATACGTAATTGCTTACTTGCTGACGCGTTTCAAAGCGATCGTTCCTTTTAGGAAGCTAACCTTCTACTAGCGGCTTTTGGCTCTTTACAAACGGTATGACAGGATTGGATTTATGACAGGGTTGGATTTATACCAATTTACGAATTTACATATTAACTTGCAACGATTGTCCCAACTATTACATCGGTCAAACCAGCAGGTCATTCTACACACTCTTCGATGAACACATTACCCAAACAAAACAAACAAACCCTAAATCCAGCTACGCAAAACACCTAAATAACACCCAACACACACATACCGACATACACACTAATTTAAATATTCTACACACATTGAAACAGAGTAAAAAACTAACAACCTTAGAAAAATATGAAATCTACAAACACTACGCAACAGACGGAAAATATACTTAATGACCACTCACTTTGAAGCCAGTAGTCTTTTCAAATACATCACACAAGACGCCGACACCTCACCTAATGTCATAAATCCAACCCTGTCATACCATTTGTAAAGAGCTAGAAGCCGCTAGTAGAAGGTTAGCTTCGAAAAAGGAACGATCGTTTTGAAACGCGTCAGCAAGTAAGCAATTACGTATCCACTTAGTTAAGTAGTGTAAAATTAGAATAATAATTACTTCAAAGTTTCTAATATCACTTATTTCGCTCAAGATTTGTGTCAGAAACATATTAAAGAAAAACACAAGTAAGTTTTATTTTGTATTAATCGTTTGATCCTAGATACAAATATTTTAATACATTGAATAATTGAAGTCATTCCAATATTTTTGAATGTTTATTAACTTTTAATAGGTAATAATGAATAATTCTGTTTAAGATTTTTAATTACTGAATAGTTTTAATCTCAAATAGGTGAATTTGAAGGTTTATGTTTGAGGTTGGCATATTACTACTAAAACTTACAAATCAAAATACATTACATCTATACAAAATTTACCAAGTTATAATGTTTCCAAACACACTAATTGATCTTTAGTAGTATCTCAGTGAGTCATAATTTATTAGTCTCAAATGTAAAATTTTTATTGATCATCAGGAACATCACAATTCCACGAGTTACGAGGCATGTTTTTAAAGTAAGTACCGTTTCTAAATTTCCCCGCCGCAGCTCTGCGGTCGGCGTTTAGCACATGCGCGCAGTGTAGCTACATCTGTTGGGAAGCTACAGACGCCATTGTGACGCCGTTTGATCGAGTCTTAGTTTGTTTACGTGATTTTAAAATGCCGCAGACAATCGAGAATCCCGCCGACTGTGAAGTGCGTGGTGTGATTCGTTTTCTCTGTGCTAAAGGCTTAAAAGCAATTGACATTCAACGTGAAATCAGTGAAGTTTATGGTGAAAACATTATGAGTGAAGGAATGGTGCGGAAATGGGTTAGGGCCTTCAAAGATAGCCGCACAAACGTTCATGATGAGGAACGAAGTGGGCGACCTTCAGTCATTACCGATGATCTCATTCAAAAAGTGGACTGTAAAGTGAAAGAGAACAGACGGTTTACAATTTCGTCCTTAGCTGTAACATTTCCTGCTGTATCAAGAAGTGTTCTCTACGAAATTGTGTCTGAACGTTTAAATTATCGGAAACTGTGTTCACGGTGGGTACCGAAAATGTTGACTGATAAGCACAAAACCAATCGATTGGGCAGTGCATTGAGCTTTCTCGAGCGTTACTGTAACGAGGGCGATGATTTTTTAAGCCATATCGTTACAGGTGATGAAACGTGGGTAGCCTACGTTACACCAGAATCAAAACAACAGTCAATGGAATGGCGGCATTCAACATCCCCTAGGAAAGTCAAATTCAAGCAAACAATTTCTGCCCAGAAAATCATGTGCACTGTCTTTTGGGACAGAAAGGGTGTGTTGTTGGTCGATTTTCTGCCTCGCGGTGAAACGATCAATGCAGCCGCGTACTGTGAAACTTTAAAAAAACTGCGCCGCACAATCCAAAACAAAAGACGTGGCATGTTGAGTGCAGGCATCGTTTTGCTCCACGATAATGCTCGTCCACATTCAGCAAATCTAACGCAAGAGCTCATCACTTCATTTGGCTGGGAACAATTGGACCATCCTCCATACAGTCCCGATCTAGCGCCTAGCGACTACCATTTGTTTCTACACTTGAAGACGCATTTAGCGGGGAAGCGTCATTCCAATGATGAAGAAGTAAAAACGTCTGTGCAGCAGTGGTTGTCCAGTCTGGCGGCAAGCTTCTATGACGACGGCATACAAAAGCTGGTCCCAAGATACGACAAGTGCCTTAATAATAATGGAAATTATGTAGAGAAGTAGAGGAAAGAATGCTCTTTGAGGTAAATAAAGTTTTGTTTGAAAAAATTTACTTGTTCATTTTTTATATCAAAACGGTACTTACTTTAAAAACATGCCTCGTATAATATTTGCAGTTCAACAAAATTTGACTGACATTCAAATTTGGGACTGTAACTTTTCAATTACTTTAAATCTTATCTCACTATTATTTTATTACTTTCTGCTTTCAAAAACAGACCATTAAAGTAATTTTGTTTAGGTTCAATAGCCTTTTTAACATTTCTCTATTTTTATAACTATTTAAGACATTTTTTTATTAGTAGGCATAATTGTTCATAAAACAGAAACTTCAATTATTACAATTCTTTTATTCATGTTTTAAGTGTAAAACTTAAGTAAAGAAAAACAACTGTAACTAAATGTTGTGTCTAAATTCTTTGTTATTTTAAAACAATTTTAACCTCTAAATTATTGCAGAAAACCTTCAAATTATCCTTGTAGATTTACTTGGGAACATGTTTCACATTGCACACCTGTTAAGCAAGAAAACAGCAGTTTTTTGTTTTATTAAACAAAAGTCATAAAATAAAGTTATTATGACCTTATTGTTTTTATAAAAAGGGTATTTACTTTTAATTAGTTGAAAATTTTTTAAAAATAACATTGTTTTTTTGCTGAAATAAAACCTAAAAACGTTTTTTAAAGTGCCTTAAAAATTTATAATTCTATAGAAGGAAATCAATTTTATTATGCTAGCAAAAAATATGGTAGTAACAAAACATTCTACTACCTACATGGTTTTAAATACTCTACTAGACTTCTGGTTTTTATTGTCCAGAGAAACAGCAAAATTTGAAATTTTTAAAAACTAATTAATGATTTCCCAAACCCATACATTGAGTAAATTTATACAAAAAATTCTGGAACATAACACTCTCAATCTCACTAGGGGGTATTCATCAGTTACTCAGTGAGCAATTTATATTCATGAACCATTTTTTAAAATGACAAATTATTGTTGAAGAAAGTTAAACCACACAAGATATCAAACTATAGATAATTGATAATGTCAAAAGTAAGTAGACTACAGAGTTAAGAGTTTGTTTTGGACAAAGAAATTACTCATAATGATTATTGAGGAGTTGGAAATTTGAAGATGTTATTGATAATGAACGTGTCAAGTATCTCTTACAATAACTCGGCTATTATACCATGGTACTCTAGTTGCACATGCTCATTGTTTGAGACTCTGAGGTATTGTCATTGTGAGAGAGTGGTTCTATTACTACTAATAAATTATTTAAAGTGCACTTAATGAGAATATTTACTTAATGAGAAAATTAAATTTATGTTATACTGACTTATAATTTTTAAATACAAATTTTTTATTTCTTATATAAGTTCTAGCTTTACCCATCACACGTTGATGTCCTCGAAATCATTACTTTTGCAATAAGAAAAGCATATCAAACATCTAAATAATTATATTGTATTTTCTGCAATGCTAGAGGATAGACAATGTTTTTCTTCATTGCATTAGGCATATAAACATACAAATTTTAGGTGTCCCAATACATAAGAACATCAGTTTTTAAATCATCCTAAGCCTCTGGGGCAGAGCCCTGTGGATACATCTACACCAAACTTCACAAGAACCATCCTGGGAATATGTTAAACAATCCCTTCAAGTTTCATCAATTTCTGTTCAGCAATTTAGGCACCCATTAGATACCTACATACATACAACAGTTTTTGAACCATCCTAAGCCTCAGGGGTGGAGCCCTGTGGATGGATCTGGATCAAATTTCGCATGAACCATACTGGGAATATGTTAAAAAAATCTTTCCAAATTTCATTAACTTCTGTTCAGCGGTTTAGGCATCCATAACATAATACATACTCATATACAAACATCAGGTTTTGAACTATCCTAACTCTCTGGGGCGGAGCCCTGTTAATAATATGCACACCAAATCTCTAACGATCCATCCTGGGAATATGTCAAACAATCCCTCTAAATTTCACAAATTTCTGTTCAGCTGTTTAGGCGTCCATAAGATACATACATCAGTTTTTTAACAGTCTTAAGCCTGTGGAGCCCTGTTAATGGACCTGAACCAAACTTCACATGAAACATCCTGGGATTGTGTTAATAAAACGTTCCAAATTCTATTGAGTTCTGAGTGGCTGTTTAGACGCCCATAAGATACAAACATATATATATATATATATATATATATATATATATATATATATATATATATATATATATATATATATATTTAGGTTAGTTTTGGATGGTAAAGATTATTTAGATTTTTTGGACTAGGAGACTGACAGACTTACCTTGGTAAGAGTCCACTCTGTAGTCTTGAAATAGAAACACATAAAAGCACTTAAACAATGATATATTTCAACCACACAGTGGTCTTTGTCAATCAAAGAGATAACACAAAAAGAAATATGAGAGAATGAAATAAAATAATTATAAATTGTAATCACAGATTGTGTAGAGTAGAAATCAGATATCACAGATGCACAGATTAAAGATATATATATATATATATATATATATATATATATATATATATATATATATATATTGTTTCCATGAGCATATGAGTGATTATAGTTCATATAAGTCTGTCAGGGGGAAAAAGATTGGAGATGTCTAAGGCTATTAGGAAAAAAAAATCATCGTTGTTTATAATTGTTTAAGTGCTTTTATGTGTTTCTATTTCAAGACTACAGAGTGGACTCCTACCAAGGTAAGTCTGTCAGTCTCCTAGTCCAAAAAATCTATATATATATACATCGATGATTGAACCATCCTAAGCCTCTGGGGTGGAGCCCTGTTATGTATCTACACCAAACTTCACAGAAACCATCTTGGGAATATGTTAAAGAAACCCTCTATATTTCATCTACTTCTCTTCAGCGGTTTAGGCGTTTATAACATATATACACAAAAACATTTACTTTTATAGATATAGTTTATTGAAAAAAATTCTTTAAAATATCTTTATAAAGTTGCAATAAAAACAACATTAAGATGAATTTTTTTAAAGGTTTTTATATCCAACATAATGATTTCACTTGCTAGCCTTCAATTTATTATCTTCTTGACTTATAATAGTATATACAAATGTAATACTATATTTGTACTTATAGCCTGTACAGGCATTATATGACTCTTTCAGGCATTAGAAAACCTCTTGTTTTCTGAGGCTTACCTATTATCTATTGGGTTCATTCAAAAGTATATATTCACTTCCAAAGTTTTCCAAAGATTCAGATATGGTTATGATTTTCTGTAGGTATCATACTAAGATAAAGAAGACCTGGCTGGCTATTCACTGGAATAAACCTACCATGATCATAGAAATCATACGTCCTAAACTATTGAACCTAGAACTTTAAAGCCCTTGGTCAATTCTTTCCCATATCCAAGCCCAACAGGTTTTGTGTCCTTACCCAAATTATATTTATCACTATCTACAAAAGTTATCTACATAGTAGGTCTGTTACCTTAAAGCTTAATAATATTAAATCACACAAATTTATATTTAAAGAATATTTTTAAAACTTATTGAAATAAAATGTTTTTGACCTATTAGACGACTACCATCATTATATATGGGGCACCAAAATGTGTTGTTGACCTGGATGGGGTTTGGTTATATTTAATCAGTTTTTAAAGTACAAAACCCAGTAATTTTTTGACCACATAATCGAACTCTGTCTTTAAATCCTGTACTACCAACAACTTAGTATCCTGGAAGCTACCCCAAACACACAGATGATACCCTAGAGCTATACAACACACTCTGTCTCAGTAAGTTTTTAAAAATATTAGCAAAATTATTAATTTTCGAAATAAAAGCTTTTTTTTAGTTCATGGATGATAAAATCCCAAAGATCCATTATTAGAAAATCATTTCCTGTCCTTATACTTTAGTAAATTTTACTGATCACATTAAAACCTCAAACAATTTGCCTTTACTATAATTAAAAAATACGTAACTAAGTGAATGCATAGGGTTTACTTGCTAATGCGTTTTGAAACGATCATTCCTTTAACGAAGCAAAGCCTCTACTGGCGGCATACGCGTTAGGTAAAAAGGTTGTCAGTGGGTTATGTAAAAAGGTTATGACTGTGGAAGGGGTCGGTTATTTTGGTTGTGCGCTATGTAATGGAAAGGGAGTTGGCCTCAAAATGAATGTGATCGTTTATTGTTTTCTTTATCTGTTACGTAGTGTCTGTATATCTCGTATTTTTCTAAAGTTGTTAATTTTTTACTTTGTTTTAATGTGTGGAGTATGTTTAAATTAGTATGTATGTCCGTGTGTGTGTGTTGCGTAGCTGGATTTTTAGTTTGTTTGGTTTCATTGGGCAATGTGTTTTTAGAAGCGTGTATGAAATGACCTACCGGTTTGGCCGATATAATACTCGTAGCTGGGACAATCATTACATGTTAATCTGTAAATACCGGAGGATTTGTATTTGTCTGTTTGTTTATGAAAGGGTTGCATATGCTGTCTTAAATTGTTTGTTGTCTTGTAAGATATTTAGTAGTGAAGTTTTTTGAATGTGGAAGCAATTTGTGCGTGAATGTGTTGTGGTAGGTGAGGGATATGCCTTTGATTATAATTGATTATACGCCCAGATAATTTGCCCTTGTTTATGGATATGGATTCCAACAAATATTGCAGGTTTTACAAGAACACAAACATTCCCAGTGATGGCAATTCTAGGAATCAAACATCCACATGATCCTCGGAATTTGAATCTCTCTGCCAGATTGACTTCCAATTATTAGCTTTCCCTTTCTTTATTAATTATCCGTTCAATTTCGCTGCATATGTTCATTAAATTACTAATTCAACTCTGTCAGAAAGCGTTTCCAAGAGGAAATGTTGATCAATAGTGTACTTCTTCCATTTATTTTTTTAAAATTAAGAGTTACAGGATTTTTTACTACATAATCAATTTTTGTAATAATTTTTATTCCAAAACAATAAAATTAATTCAATAAAGTTAATTCAAAAAATTAAAATTATTGTTCTGATATAAGTTTAACATGAAAAATATTGTAAGGCCTAAAGGCATCCAAGTAGATTTTTAATAATCAAAGAGGATGTTTTTTTAAGGGTTAACACCCGCCCCCTCCCTTAAAAAAAGTATAAAGTTTCTTTTTAACTCTTTTTAGGCTACAAAAATTACTTTAAATTTGCTAGTTTTGTAACAAATTTAATATTACTATAATTTAAAACTCTTATAAAGAAATTTGAATATTGTGATTTTCATAGTTTTTATATAAGACAAGCTATGAATTCTTTTTATTTGGAATACATTTATATTAGGAAAAAATGTAATTAGCTTATTTTGTCAACTTGTGGGTAATTTTAAGTCATAAGTTGAGTCTAATAATGTAAAATGGGATTTAATTTGGACAATTTTGAATTAGGGGTATGAACTATCTCCCAGTCTTTCCGGAATGTCAAAAACCAACTCCCTAGAAAGAATTTTTTGCTGCGTCTTTGGCGATAACTGAAACAATGTCGGAAGACCAATAAATTAAAATTAGATAACCTGTTAGAAAGTATGAAATACCTCAAACTTTGAATAGTAAGTGTTAAATAAATTGCCCGTTTAACTAGTATTCGTAACATTCGGATTTTATGATAGTTATATTAAATGTAATATTGAGACTGTGCTCATTAAATTTTACAACAATAAAATAATTTATTTGAATTTATGTATAGTTAAAATTTAAGGCATAATTTTATTTACGAATGAAGGAGTTTATTTCTGGGTACTAATAAATATAGAAACATAACATATTTAATGAAATTTTAAACGTTTGAATTTAGAATATCGATTCGTAGAAAAATCTTTTACAGTGTAAAACTCGAATTAATGAAAATATTATATTCATAACACAACTACTTGTTTCATAGAAAGTAACTTACATTTTTTGTATTGGTTAGTAGCCTAGTCTATAAAATAGGCTAAATTTTTTTCTATATTTAAAATAAAATTAAACGTTTTATGTATTAATTATACATTTAATTATGGATTTCTATATAAATGTAATCAGCAAGAACTATTATAAAAATTTATGCTCGATGCTTTTCACCAATGTAACGTATTGGATCAGTATTGTTTTAGCTGGTTGGATGTTTGTATCCTCTATACCAGGGGTCTGAAAGCTTTTTGTACTTGAGGGCCTCATGTTCAATCTAGCATGGCTGTAAGGGCCACAAAATAATATATCATAACCACGAATTTTAATATATTTCTTAATTTTAGGTCAGTAATCTAACTGATATTAGTACAGTACATAAAGTGACTTTAACTAACAGCTATCGATGGATTTTAAAAGTATTTTTTTAATAAAATAACCTACTTACTTCCTGATAACAGATTTGAAAATTTTCTAACTTAACTCAGAAAAATGTCTTTAATAATGTTTTGAAGTTCTGAAATAATTAAATAAAATGAGCTAATTTAAAAATTAATCTGAAAGTAATGTCTGCTAATTATGCACATCGCAGACATTACTTTCACTTATATCGCGCCCTTAATTTATTATTAGACGTTATTGTTGTAGCTAGTGTAATGGTTCTAGGTATTGAGCAACCTATTTGCATTCTAAGCCGTAATCGTGAGCTATCCGGACCGGTCAGATTTCAGAAAACCATAAGTGGGGAGGGCCGCACAAAATCATTTCGCGGTCCGTGGGTTGCCAACCCCTGCTCTATAGAATCAAATTGTATGATGTGCTTGAATTGTCTTAGCAATGTCTATGGCATTATCAGAGTTTAAATATTCCTCTATAGCAGGGGTCCTCACTAGGAATACTTTGAGAGGAAAAAATTTTGCATAAAATTTTCCTGAGGGCCGCAAGTACAAGAGGCACTAAATAACTGACAAACAATATGATTATAACATACGTTTATTACATTGCCAACATAAATAAACTGTTTTGCGCATAAAAAAGTTTGAAAATGTCTTTTTTTTACTAAATTAATTCTTTTAAGTTGTTGGGTGAAATCTTTCACAGTCCTCTAATATGGCATCTATGTTGGCAGGTTGGGAAGAAACTGAAATTCTTAAAATGTTCTCAACATTCTCACTTGTTAGCCTAGATCTGTACTTGTTTTTTACAAACTTCAGCTTACTGAATGTAGATTCACAGACATAAGTAAATGAAAAAACACACAATATTTTCTGAGCACATTCAAGTAAGTTAGAAAATTTGTCCTTTTCAACAACCCTCCGAAACTCATAGTGAGCTTTATTCTTCATCTTTTCTTCAAAAATACTTTTGAGTTCCGTATCGTTGTGAAGATCGATTAATTCATTTTTCAAATCCCTAGCTTCATACATTAGCTGGTTTCATTGCCCATGGATTTTCTACCAAGCGAAATGGTACAGTTTCACGACATATCAAACATATGGCAGTCCCTTCTTTCTTACCTTTTGCACGTCTCCACCGTCACACGTTATGTTGCGTTACGTTGCGATGTTGCCGATACTATTGCTTGCTAAACGTCAGTAAAGCCCCAGGCAAAGATACAGCGGGCGGGGTTTTTAACTTCAGTAGTTTGAGTAATTAATTAAGCTTAGTAAAACAACGACAGATTTTCAAAACACTCAGCAAATAAATATAATATTTATTTAAGTTATAAAATATTTTGACTTAAATCCTAACCGTCTAAGAGCCGCAAACAATCGTACCGAGGGCCGCACGCGGCCCGCGGGCCACGTAGTGAGGATGCCTGCTCTATAGGATGGTAAGGTGCTGAACGCCTGCAGCAACTCCAGGGCAATAGAAACACAATGTGGTGTAAATCCTTTGTCGAGACAGTTACCACAGTTTTGATATTTTTTAGTCCCATCTGCTGAAATGTTCATGTTTTATGATGTTTTTTTCTTAGTCTGATGAGAGTGGCGGCTGTTTCTCTGTCAATGTTGAGATAAATTATTTGATTAGGAGCTTTGATTCTAGAGGAAGTAAATAGTTTTGATTTTGCAAAAGCACTTGCATCTGCCAGTAAAATTATTATTGTGTTTTGATTTAGACTTCTGGCGTTCATAGCCAAGAAGTAATAAATTTCATCAAATTCTAGGTTCATGTGGTCAGGAATCCATTGTAACATGCATTTATTTGTTTGGAAACGTTGAAGTTGTCCAAGTTGTGCTTGAATAATCAATATTACATTTCAAGTACCTTTGCTGAGGCTTGTGAGGCAGACCTGCAGCCACCGAAATGGCGATAGCACTAAGCTACTGCGAAGATGCTAGATTGTAGTACGTTTAGATTGCTATGGAACTAGCGGTCAGTTCCCCTGTAAGTTAGACGCAACTTTCCCGTCAACAGTTACGATTTCTTGTCTTTGACCATCTGGAAGGAGCAATAAAGGCGGAAGGAAGATGGCACTTCCACGCCACCGTTAGTGAAAGTGGAGTCAGAAGATCCAACTGTGAAAGCCTTGATGTGAATGAGACTTGTTAGGGAATCGATAGTTTCCATCCCAAGTTCTTTGAGTTTATTATTTGTATCTTTTTACGATCAGGGTTGGATGAGTCGTAAAGAGATTGCCGTTTTATGTGGAACACCTTCAATAATGGGAGTTTCCTTCCTGAAATCATCGTCTTCGAGTTTGAGTTGACTTTTTTTCTATGATGTCTTTGTCGAATATAAGGGATGACCTTTCAAGTCTAGTTTTTTTTTTTTTTTTTAATTCCAATTTGCGTTAGTACGGTGTGAAATGTGTTCCTCAAGGCAATGGGCGTTGTTAGTAAATTTAACGGATAGCATTTGTTTCAGTGGGACCAAGCCGCATTCCTCTTGAATACTTAAGTTTTTAGTGGATGAGACAGCACCAGACATAGCCTCTACATGACAGTTCTCAGGTAGCGGATAGGGGGACACCCAAATCGATTAATCCTTTGGGCGGTATGAGGGAAAGGAAATACCTCCCGCGGACGGACAGATAGAAGTCCAACCTCCACCGAGGCTCTGACAACCCTCCTCCTCATAGGAACTTGAATAGTTTTAAGTTGGTGACGGTGTAATAAGCTCTTGATATTATCAATAATAAATATTTAACAAGAAAAACGTGTTCTGCAAATCTATTTCTTACGTCTCACACAAATATACAGTATATATATTTAACCTAACAACACTATTTTCTTACAATTTCACTATCACTTACAATTTAATGTACTTAAACAAGTAAAATTCTTTCAAGTAGTTTTAATAATGTGTAAGTGGTATATATAAGCCTATATATATACAGTATATATATAAATTTCCAGAATTTTGTAAAAATATTTTATTAGATAATTATTTTCCTGAAGATGCTGGTACTATTTTATCGGCGAAAAGCTTTGAATAAATATATTCATTAAAAGTATTCTTGTTTTTGAAATATTTTTAATTTATTAATTATATATATATATATACATATTTAACCTAGCAAAACTGTTTTCTTGTATTCGCTTATCACTTACACTTTAAAGTACTTAAACAAGTAAAATTCTTTTTCAAATAATTTTAAGAATGTGTAATATTATAAAATTATTATTATAATTAATAATATATATTTATATGTATATGTGTGTGTGAGCGCGTGCGTGTGTGCATGAGTGCGCTCGCGCCCGCGTGTGTGTAAATGTCGACATCATGTTAAATATTTCTTCATTATTGCGCATACATTTTACTAGGAACAATATTTATAAAACTATATGCTCAAAGCTCACCAATGTAGCGTAACGAATCTGTATTGCTCTAGCTGTTGACGGTGTATGTTTACTGTTATATTGATAAAAAGGTTCAAACATATTGTTTCATATATATTCTTATTAATGAAATATATGTTGATTAAAAAAATAAATATTCAACAAGAAAACGTAATTTTAAAATCGTTCCCAACTCCGCCTGCAATTCTAAGGAAAAATGTGTTCTCCTGACATTTCGTTAAAAATATCTAAATACGAGTAAACTAAAATATTCATCGGTTGATGTTTCGCTTAAACAAGGGAAGATATGTGTTACAACTTGGGAGGAATACACGCAAGACACCAAAGGCTATCTGTGCAATTGTAAAATAATTAAGGTAAACTAAAAACAATGGAATCTCTTAGGACCGACTATAACTCAGTTTAATCGGAAACACATTTCTCATGGCTTAATTTTCAAATTATATTTGAAAAACATTTGCGGTATTACGGCGTTGAAATAAAATTTTGACAGTAAAATGTGAGAGGTTGGTTTTGTGAACGAACGAGTTTTGGGCTCGCAAATTACAGCCTTCAACCTTGCATGATCTGCTGGACAACCTTCACGTTCCTTGACCTTAAGGACATCCATGGCCCTCAGTTTCCTTTAAAGAACATAATAAAGTAGCAATCATTACATTTCACTGTTGCCTCTAGCGAAAACTTGTGCAGCCTTCCTTCTAGCCTGTTTCAAATTTGTGGATAGAGTTTTATACAGTAATAGGAAATTTGGTGAGTACATATCTTATACATAATATCTTTTAATATATATATATATATATATATATATATATATATATATATGTGTGTGTGTGTGTGTGTGTGTGTCTGTGTGTGTGTGTGTGTGTGTGTGTGTGTGTGTGTGTGTGTGTGTGTGTGTGTGTGTGTGTGTGTGTGTGTGTGTGTGTGTGTGTGTGTGTGTGTGTGTGTGTGTGTGTGTGTGTGTGTGTGTGTGTGTGTGTGTGTGTGTGTGTGTGTGTGTGTGTGTGTGTGTGTGCGTGGCTTGTTGTTAATTTTTGTTATAAATACAAATTTGAAACTAAATTTGCAGGCTACCAAACTGAAAATAAATTGCAAGTTGTCGTGAAATGAAAAGTTCCTTGTACAAAAACAAATTTATTAACAAAAGTTATTTCGATTGGGCTAAAACTATATTATGTAGACAAATTGTAAATAAAACTAATCTGATGTTTCCTTAATGTGTTTCGAGGAAGGAACAGTTTTAATATTGTTTAGGAGAGTTCCATTTATATGTTGAGTCTACAACTTCTTTGGCCGAGAAACATACGACTGTCAAGATGTAATTGCAAAAACAAACAAAAAGTTAATAATTAAAAAAATGTTGAATTCGTTTTAAATAATGACAAATAAAATTAAGCACGTATATTTTCTAGTATTTGTTTAACTATTGTACTTATTAAGGTAGATATATAAACAACTTGTATTTGTTTAATAGGTTATTGTATTATTGGACCAAGAGTTTTTAAAAAATTTGATGGCAAGATTTAACTTTTTTACTTTTAATTTTCAATGAACAAGGGCGCGACCAATTGGAGGGGTCAACCCTCCTTTCCTGAAAGTTTTTATCACAAAAGTTATGGAAGAATTGAAAAGATAAATTCTCTTTTTCTTAACTTAGTTACCATCTATACCTACAGTAAAACGTATTTCAGCTCAGTAGACGTAGTTAGAAATGGAACAATTCGAATATCAACTTCTCATAAGAATTTACTGTTGTGCCCTATGCTACATACGGATAAATACTGTACATACAAAATTATGATGGCTGTGTCATTTCAAATCAAACAGTTAAATCGAACCACTATAGACAATAGCCTGCTCCCTCGGTTGTAGCAAATAGAATGATGTGAAGGTTATGTAATGATATCTCCTTACTCCCCTCCACTC
The DNA here is from genome assembly GCA_036971475.1 of Prosapia bicincta. Taxonomy (NCBI): domain Eukaryota; kingdom Metazoa; phylum Arthropoda; class Insecta; order Hemiptera; family Cercopidae; genus Prosapia; species Prosapia bicincta. The sequence continues at coordinate 360,004,932 of JBAIZL010000001.1, read as the reverse complement.
ATAGTTTTGATAATTCTCCAAATATGAGACCATGAGGTAAAGAAACGCGCAACATTTTAGTTCGGTTTTAAAACTAACAAAGTAACGTCGAATGTCCTAATTTAATTGATATTTTTTACTCGTAAACTTATAAAAAAATACGTATCATCCCTCACAACCTTATTTTGAGTTACTTACCTGGACTCAACCTACCCCCCCCCCCTAAACTTCTTACTTCAGCCCCCAACTACAAGCTTAAGTAAAAAACTACAATTTTAAATACTAGTCCTGACATAATATATTAATGTATGCAATAACGAAAAGCTTTTTATCTAGATATTTCAATTCGTAAAATAATTTAGTTTTCAATACTCATGCTGTGCAATTATTTTTATTTTTCATTTTTTTAACGAATTATTATATTTATTCTTTCCTTTTTCCTCAATATTTTTTTTTGTATTTTATTAAATTAAAAAAAAATTTTTAATTTAATTTTAGTCCACGAATAAAAAAATATTATTATAAAAAGAATAACTAGCTACCTATCTTAAATTTTACAAAACATAAAATAACATTTTTCCAAGATAATGTAATTATTACTTTTATTTTTCATGTTTTTAAAAACAAAATCGATAATATTTTTTTCTTTGCTTAATGATTTTCTGGTCGTTGTTTGTACAATAATTAGTGTTTGTAAATAATGTGATTTTTTTCATTAATTGTTTTATTGATTTGTGTACATTAATTGTTTTATTTTAATTTTTCTAGTGAATGTAGTTAATAAAATTATTAGGGGGAGCATATGCGTGTAGTCACTTTAGAAACTAGAACACATTTTTTTATAAGAATGAATCTATATTTTTATTCGTTACTTCTTGTAACGTGTTTTAGAAGAAGTAATACGAAGGCTTAAAATCAAAATTGTTGATGCTCCCCTGACGAAATCCAAATAGGTTATAACCGAATGGGAACCTCAGGTTGTTCACAGCTTAAGTCACTTCTGTTAAAATATTTATGCAAGAAGTCATTGAACACGAAATCGGTGGACGTATGAAATTTGTGAAACACGAGCTACATATTGGAGTTAGAAATAAAACTGCTTTATTCATACTGGCAGTCGTGTGAAACTATTTATATAAGTACAAAGTATAAACTATATAATAAATAAGTATTACTATATAAGTATAAAATCTTTTTATTATTGTAACAACCTTGCTAAGCAATGCCGTCACGTCGTCGTTAGAACTTATCAAGGTTTACGTAAATTAATAAAGTTTTATGTGAATCGGTCTTCTACATTTTTTTCTTTAATAATTTCATTAATTTGATCGTAAAGTAAAAGAAACAAAATGTCCCGTAGAATATTAAGTTCTTGTTTTGTTTTAATATAATTTTAAGACCATAAGCTTGTCTACAAATTAATTAATTGTGAGAATGATAAATTAAGCGCGCCGAATTTATAACTTGGCAAATGGCAAAGTAATAAAGAGATATTGCGTCACTCACGCGGCACTAATGCATGCATAAACATTACATAATAGTGCTTGACGTTACATGTCAAGGCAGATGCATAATGCGTTTTCCTCTAGGAAACTGTCCGTAATGTAGGCCAGTCTATTTAAATTGCAAAATTACTAGTAGTAAATAGGCTGAAAGAATAACAGTTTTACCGACGTAAAAATTGTACCACAGTCAAAACATGTATAATATGGAATTACTTCGTATATAAATAAGATATAACGACGTACAGTATAACTATAGTGATATAAAACAACACTTTGTATACTTTAATGCATATTTAAATACCAAAGTATGCATACTTAAACACGTTTCCGTTCCTTTTTATCACAGGTGTATCACTTTCGATCTGCTTTGCTTGTATCTATACTTTTCTTGCAGTTGTTATCGGTTCTGCTTGGACTCACTCAGTTAATTCCCAATATTTTTCCAGATTCGGTTTTACTAGAGAAATCAAGGTTGCCTCTTATAGGTGTCTCAAGGACTAATTAACAGGTTATTGGCTGTTGACTGGAGTCTTTCTTGCTTAAGTCTAAGTCGCCATTCTGAGGGTTCGGTTCTTAGGTGAGACAGTGGATGAAGCTCCGTCTGCACTACTTATTTTGAATTAATCAGGCCGTTTGGAAGGTTCTTCTGGTTTCGGTAGTCTGGAAGAGCGTACTAGGTCTATTTGGAGTATTCGTCTCGTCCCAGGGAAGGGCTGGTGACCATTACATTATAGGTCTCAAGGGCTTTGGCACCAATTCCTTCTGGGTGACACTATTCACCAAGTTCTGGATGCGGAGAATTTTAGGCTGTTTTCGTTCACTTGATACTAGATGGTTTAACGACAGTATTTTTTCGTGTGGAGCTGGTCGAGAAACGTCAGGGCTAGAGAGAACAATTCCTTATTAGACACACTGTGATGTAAACCGCCTGCCATCAGCTCATTTTATCAATTTATGTTTCAGAGGATCCTTTAGAACCAAATAAAAGTCAGTTTCCCGAAAAAAACATATCTTTCGACTCAACAAACAAACATTTGAAAAATGTTAACAGCATTACATTAGTCTTCATCTGAAATAAAATGTGGGTAGCCCTAAACTGACGTAGAAGTAAGATAGACGCAAATTGTAGTCTCGTGTAGGCCTACTCCTCAATCTTGCGTGATGTGTTGGACAACCTCATAATGGTTTGTTTCAATTTAAAAAGTAAACATTTTTTTTTTTTAAATTATAACATGTTTTAATAAGTTAATTCAGACTTATTTTTATAAAACATGTTTTTATTTCTTTAGGCTAACCGTCAAAACATTAAAAATTTATTGTTAGAAATTTATTCTCAGTTTATATTTCTGGTTAGTATATAAACAAAAAAAAAAACGTTGTGGTAGAAGTACGTAAACAATCAGCTGACTATGCAATGCACTGTAAGTTTGCTGATGCAAGCCCTATTATACTAGTTTATTCGTCAAGATACTTCAAGATCTACTGAACTTTGTTTACAAATTGGTTCAGAATACAACTGTTCCAGGAAGAGACCCTCCATTATCTTTAACTGACGCCAAAGGCATTATAAATGCCATTATAAATATTTTCGTTACATTTCCACAAAACAATTAAAAGAAAATATTATCAGATCAGTCGTAAAATTTCCACCGTATCAATCGTATTCATCGTATGGGCAATTCATATCTGGGCAATATTTGCTGCCAAATGTCATGACTATAGCAGCTGGACATTAGCCAGTGTTTTAGGTGAGAGTTTGTTAGAAGACAGAAAGAGTGTGAAAAGAAAAAGAGTTATAACTTAGAGCATCTAGCCTTTCGATTGTTACCTCTAAGCCACATAGATCACAATCATAGATACATAATGAGAAGAATCTGCAGTTCAACATGGGAAACCATGAGTCCAAATCCCAAACTCGTGACTCCCGCCCGGTTGATTAGCATCAGAGGGTGATGAGAGGGCTTGCTGCCACAACTGTAAGAGTGTTTCGACCTGGCTGTAAGGCCTGAACTGGTGACTGACCCTTCCCTGGGTTGAAACTAACTCCAACCAAACATTACGGTTTCGACCTATTCTACAGAAAATAAGCCAAATGCCAAAATAAGCATCCGAATGCCAGAAAATATGGGCGTCCTATTGTTAATCTAATTTAACAACATATTTTTACAAATTGGGTAGAATATCCCCTGTATGGTGCTTAAGTTACCATTTACGATCTTGCTAACGCGAGCTTTGAATTTCCCAATGCCAGAAGAAATCTATGTTACAATTGTAGTCTATGTTATAAAACGACGTCACTTTTACAAAGTAGGGGACAGACTCCTGTGTACGGCACTAAAAGAGAGTAGGTTGCAACACTTCCACCTTCTATACGACCTAAAATTTACCCTCACATCCCTGCCCTAGAACCATATGATTTATGTCTTGATCTTACTGTAATTGACCATATACTCGCATCCTCCTACAGGCGATACTACGGACTAAAATGCTTATATTCATAAGGTGGTTATTGATTTTAATCAGGGGGTAGAGATATTGGACAAAGGTTAAATAAAGATTCGAATGCCTTTAACGATAAATTTATGGTACAGCAAAAACTTACGAAATTTATATTTGTAATTTAATACTCAAGATACGTTCGTACATCTATTTTCCCATAATTAAAATCTTTACAAAGATTATTTAAAAGTTTTATTTGCTAATTGATCAACTATGACAAAGAGTTTTATTTGTTAATTAGTCATCTATAATATAAGGTTTTTTTGTTAATTGGTCACCAATATCATAGAGTTATATTTGCTGATTGGTCGCATATAACAACGAGTTTTATTTGTTAATTGGTAACCAATTACATAACGATTTGTTTGTTAATTGGTCACGTTTAACAAATAGTTTTATTTGCCAATAGATCACCTATAACAAAACTATTTATTTGTTAGTTGTTCACCTATAACAAAACGATTGATTTGTTAATTAAACTTTAACAAAGAGTTTTATTAGTTAAATGGGTTAATTATAACAAAGAGTTTTATTTGTTAATTGATCACCTATAACGAAGGCATTTATTTAAGAATTGATCACCTTTTACAACGAGTTTTATTTGGTAACTGGTAACCCATAACAAAGAGTTATAGTTGTTATTGGTAATCTGTAACAAAGGGTTTATTTGTTAATTAGTCACAACAAAGAGTTTTATGTTTTAATTGGTCACCTGTAACTAATAGTTTTATTTGCTAATTGTAAACCTATAACAAAGAGTTATATTTGTTATTGGTAATCTATAAAAAAGGGTTTATTTGCTAATTATTAACCTATAACAAAGAGTTATATTTGTTATTGGTAATCTATAAAAAAGGGTTTATTTGCTAATTATTAACCTATAACAAAGAGTTATATTTGTTATTGGTAATCTATAAAAAAGGGTTTATTTGCTAATTATTAACCTATAACAAATAGTTATATTTGTTATTGGTAATCTATAAAAAAGGGTTTATTTGCTAATTCGTCACCTTCGACAAAGAGTTTTATTTGTTGATTGGTCACATATAACAAAGAGTTGTATTTGTTAATTGGCCACCTAAAACAAAGAGTTTTAGTTGTTAATAGGTCACATATACCAAGGAGCTTTGTTTGGTAACTAGACACCTATAATAGAGTTTTTATTTTATTGGTCACCTTTACTACAGAGTTTTATTTGTTAATTGGCCACCTAAAACAAAGAATTTTATTTGACAATTGGACCCCTATATCAAAGAATTTTCTTTGTTAAATGGTCACCTATAACTAAGATTTTTATTTGTTAATTGGTCACCTTTACCAAAGAGTTTTATTTGTTAATTGGTCACCTTTAACAAAAATTTTTATTTGTAATAGGTCACCTATAACAATTAGTTTTATTTTTTAATTAGTCATCTATAACAAATAGTTTTATTTTTTTTAATTGGTCATCATTAACAAAGATTTTTATTTTTTTAATTGGTCCCCTATAACAAGAGTTTTATTTGTTAATTTGTCATTTATTTAACAGAAAGTTTTTAACTATAAAAAAGTTTTATTCCAAGCTAAGAGTAAGGTTTCTATTCTAATCTTTGTATACTTCCTTGTGTACAATATGGTTAGAGTATTGTTTAATATTAATAAAATCACATTTCTTGTATTGCTTTCTATATTATAATTTAAATTAGAAACGTTTTTTTCAGACATTAGAACTCATTAACATTTTCACATAATCAGGAACACCGATTGTCTTGCCAGAGTCGCCTTTTTTCTAATTGCACTGGTTACCAAGTCATCATTTACTTTCCTCTCCAGTCCTTCCGTTTGAGATGTCATTGGTGGAATAACATAGTGGACAAGTTACGGAAGTAACAACGCCACGCTTAGCTGTTTTTCCACCTATCAAATACCTTTCTAATTTTAATTGAAATTAATATTATGAAATTATATTCTAATTATTAGTTTCTTATGACAGTCTTTTGTCCAGAAATGTTCGTGTCCGATTGTTTTATCTACGAGATGAAAATATAAACTTTTATCACAAGCCACAAATCATTTCCGGTTTTATATTTTTATGCATTTCATTTTCCTAATTTTAGGTTTAGAACCACATTTTGTAAAACACCTTTACTGGACTACCTGAGGGCGTAGATGTGAACATTTTTATTTGTTATGAGGCATGATTTGGTTCGGGAAACGTTTTACGTAAACATAGCACTTAACATATCCGAATGACATGGCATTTTCTTTTGCAGCGTTTTTCCTCGCACCGTTAACACATTTCAATAGGAGTGTTGTGACATCGAGAAATTCTAATTATTGTGTAGCTGTAGCATCATTAATTATTAATTTAAACAATTATTCTTAGTTATAATTAGTAACCTAGTAATTAACTTTAAGTTGCAGTATTTATTAGCCTATTTATCAATCTACACTGTTTAATTAAATAAGAGGAAACTATTATTTGGAGATAGATTCAAACATACTTTTGCCCTTACATTACTAAGACTATGCGTTAGCTTTTTGATTCTTTCGCCTTAGTCTTTATGTGAAATATATTTGTTCTTGTTGGTTTTGTAGTCATTTTGAATAATGTTTTAGTCCGGGGGAGTTTTATGGTAGACTCGTGCTAGTTCCGCCTAATGAGCGGCCGGCCGAGCAGAATTCAGCGAAAGCCGGACTACAAGGAAGACGAAAATAGACGACTATTCCGCAATGCAACCGTAATAAAGGAATTATTTTTATTGAAGGCTTAGTAATTTTCGCAGATAAAGTAATAATTATAAAGCACATTACTTACATTATGAGCACAAAAGAAGTAACAATCAGTATTTAAATATAGTACTGCACTGACATGCAATAATGCAAAATATTTCATAATTCATTACAAAACTGGTGAAAAACAAAATTAACCATGAGTTTATTCTCCATACGGAAAGCAAAAGCATAACTAACAACAAATCAAATGAATGAACTTCGAGGGATTCCTATGGCTGGTTCAGGGAGGTTATTCAAGAACCTGGAGTATTACAAATAAGCATTACTGGTTCAGGGCTAGTATTTTTCATTCATAAACTCATTATATTTTATTATTATTTTTTAATAATGTGTGTGTGTGTGTGTGTGTGTGTGTGTGTGTGTGTGTGTGTGTGTGTGTGTGTGTGTGTGTG